>OZ024888.1:70995100-71322600 GCA_964017195.1 Siderastrea radians | reverse complement strand
GTGGCTGCAGAAGCAAATTAAAACTGATAATTTCAACTAAGTGTTTCTAAAAGTTTTTCCCATTTCTCCAGGTGCAGATTTCATTTGTTCTTTTCTTTGGCAAGGTATTCTTCTATTTTGAAAATCCTTTTAAGGTGTGCAACGAATGTGATAAGGCTTGGAGCAATAGATTTTAGTCTGCAGAAAAAGATGGTCCGCTTTGCTATTAACACTATGATTCAAAAGCATAAAGTGGCTCTTGGCATCAAACAAAGCAAACATAATATTAACTTGATCGGTTAAATCAGGAAGCGTATCAAAGCCGCATTTACGTAACCAACTAGAGATTTCTTTCCAGAAAGCTCTAGAGGATTGGCAAAATACAAAGAGATGTTCGGGGGTTTCCTCGTCCTTGCCACAGAAAGTACATAAAGGTGATTCATCTAGTTTTAGCTTGCTTAATTTTGCATTAGTAAATAAAATTCTATTCAAAATTTTATACTGAAAATCTCTGGTATACGTATCTAACGCGACTTGGAAGGGCAAGCTATAAATTTTTTTTCCACACTAGCTCAGAATCGGGAAGCATTTCATTAAATCTAGATTGTGTTGTAGGGATTTCACGCAGATCAGACACCTGTGCTTTATACAATTTTTTGGTATTTATTTCTGATACAGAGACTTTTGCGGAATTTAGCACCAACGCAAACTCAAGAGGGTCGAAAGGGGGAGTATGTGAGAGCGTGTTGGATTTCAGCTCTTTTTTCCAACTGATAGGAATAGCGTCTATTAACCCGTGCCAGAAGAGGAAATTTTTGGACTGAAGACCTTTAAGCTGCAAATCCGACCACGTATAAAACTTCCATCGGCCTTAACCATATCGCAAATTCTATGCATGCCCACTTCAACCAAATCCGGGTAATAACATGATTTTTTGTTAACGTGTATGTTCCTGTTGTTCCACACTATCTCATTCATAATATTCTCAACTTGATCAGGCAAGGTCGTGTTGAATCTAGACCATAACGTCAAGCATTCGACGGAAAAAGGGCTCACTTTTACAGGAAGATCACTAAGGCTAAAGTTACACTTCAAAAGATAAGGGCCTCCGACCGGCTTTAAAAGTGTATCTAAGACAAGTTTCCAGTCAGCAGCGTATTCCGGGTCACATAGCGTTTAAAAAAAGACATCTTCTGCGCTTGAATAAGAGATTCCAAGTGTATCATATTAAGCCCCCCATTTTCAATATTATTTATTAGAGTACGTCTTTTGACTTTGTCCTTTCCTCTCCATATAAAATCAAACATAATTTTGTTGGTGCTCTTAATTATTTCATTCGAGAGAGGTAACTGTGATGCACGATATAGAAACTTCGAGATAGCAAATGTTTTAACGATTTGGATCCTGCCTAAAACAGTTAAATTCCGCCATCTCCATAAATTAAGTTTCTTTTTCAAAGAATCAAAAATTGATTCAAAATTTAATTTTGCTGCTTCTTTTTTATTATACGAAAAAAAGATACCTAATATTTCAATACAGCTCTTGATGTCCACGTTAATGCATCAGTCAATTCCAACTGCGCCCATGCCCCCCCCCCCCCGGGCTAATCCCCGGGCATTAGCATTTTTTTCCTCTTGAATGGCAAATTCCCGGGGGTGGGGACACTTTAGCTGCCAAATGCCCCGCGGTGGGGACTAAGGAAGAGGGCAAATGCCCCGCCCCCGGGGATCGTACGTCCCCAATCAACACTGCAGCAGTTTTCATTTATTGCACAATGATGCCACTTTCAGCTTTTTTATGTGTGATTTTTCATTTCTGTGGGCCTGCCTCTCAGTCTTCTATTGTTTGTAATGGAACTATCTGATGTTTAACATAATAATAAAGTTAGTATAAATGCCAAGCGATGATACTTTAATATTTCACAGACAACAATACTACACGAACTGCATGAAGTTGATTGTTACTTTAATGTTTTGTTTTAAACAGTTCGCTGGTACCCAAAAATCTTGACATTATAAAAGTCTGTTGTAACGTCATCTGTTGTGAATATTTTAATAATACGCAAAAGTATAAAACGGCGATCCCTATACACATGTATAGAATTCAATAATCGATCGTAATAGTTTAAGAATCATCGCAACCAAATTTTGCTTAAATCCTTGTTCAAAGAAGCATGCGTTAGTCGATTCACGTTGATCGTTCCCGATCTCGCTATCTACAGTGATAGTTGTGCGTTGATAAGCAATGAAGAAATGCATAAAATCGAAATATCCTCCACAAGTTTGTCCAGTCCTTAACGGACGATCCAATCTGCGATGAACTGCTGGTCCTTTGCGATAAAATCCTCCATGTTTGGATTTCGAGTCGGAAACCCCGTGTGTGTCAAAAGCCCGGGGGTAGGCAAATGCCCGACCCCTGGGCCGTGCCAGATTTGCTAATGCCCCACCCCCGGGACTGACAAGGCACGCAAATGCCCCGCAGTTGCCCGGGGGGGGGATGGGCACAGCTGGAATTGACTGATGCATAATATGAAATTCAGTAGGGGAAGAAGTGCCCAGGTAACAAGCTTCCAACTTGCTCTTATTAAGCTTAAGGCCGGAGCACAGCCTGAAATCGTTCACTACTTTCAAGAGGTTGTCAGCGGACTGGTCGTCTTTCAAAAAGGTGGTCATATCATCAGCGGATGCAGTTAATTTAACATCATGTTCATCCCGAACGTTAATACCTTTAATCTCATCGCTGCCTCTAACGTATATAGCTAGTGTTTCTAGAGCAATAATAAAAAGATAGGGGGATAGTGGATCGCCCTGTCTCACCCCACGCATTACGTCAAAATGAACAGAGGAAAAGCCGTTATTCATGACGCAACTTTGGATATTAGAATAAAAGGTGTTGACCCATTTAATAAATGATTGACCGAAATTGAAGGCTGATAAGGCCTTATTTAAGAAGGTCCAATCCAGAGAATCGAAAGCCTTTTCGAAATCAATAGCCAGAAGAAGACCCAATAACTTATTTTCTTTGGTATAAAACATAATATCATCTATTATTCTGGTGCAATCAAAGATTGATCGGCCCTTAACATAGGCGCATTGATTTTCATGAATAATGAAAGGTAAAACAGTTTCTAACCTTTTGGCAATAGTTTTGGATGCAATCTTGACATCCACATTTAGGAGAGAGATCGGCCTCCAGTTTTTAATATACATTTTATCTTTTCCTTTCTTTTCTATCAATTTAATTATGGCCATTTTCTAAGAAGTTGAAAGTTCACCACACTCATAGGCTTCATTAAGACAGTCCACTACAAGATTACCCAGGAGTGGCCAAAAGGCCTTATAGAACTCCTCTGTCAGACCGTCATTGCCATGGGGCTTTCCCAGTTTGAAAAGTGAGAAGCGAGCGATAACACTCATTGTATGTAAGTCTTCTTTCGCATTTTTCTTTTTTATCCTCGTCTAACTTGGGTATAGAAGGATTGTATAGGAATCTGGCAGCTACATCCCCATCACTGTTAGAGCCATGATCTTGGTACAAATCTGAATAAAATAATTTACGCTGATCTAAAATTTCTGCAGGATCAGTAGTAACTCTGTCATCATCCAATTTTAATTTCCTAATACAAGAAGAGCTATTGTTTTGGTTTTCAAGTCTTAAGAAATAGCATTATTTTTTTCCCCTTTTTCGAACCATCGGACGCGAGAACGAATTATAGCATCTTGCGTAACGTAATCATAAGCTGATTCCAGGATTCATATCTAATTCGCGTTTCCTCCAGACCAGTTAAGTTTTCGGAAGTGGGAGTTTCATCGCATATCTCCTGCCATCTTTTGACTTCTTTTTCCAGTTCGAGTAACTTGTCGCGGCGCTCTTTTGCCTTCTGCTTGCTGAATGAAATTGTTTCTTTACGTATCCTGTATTTAATAAATATCCCAAGGAAGGCGTTTGCTAGTTATGTCCTTGTACTCTTCTAACCAGTTTGGGTATGAATTCTTAATAAAATCAGTATATTCACGATCGTCAACAAGACTTGAGTTAAACTTCCAATAAGAGGGACCCGGTCATGTTCTACGATCTTTTTAAAGTTCAAAGTAATAGCCGAGTGGTCAGTTTTTATTGCAGGGATGATATCGGTGGAAAAATATGCTCTTGAGTCGAATTACTTATTAACCAAAAGTCCAATCTACGTTGAATTGTAGAATTTGGTTTTCTCCATGTGAAACGCTTTTTGTCTGGGTGATGAATTCTCCAAACGTCAATTAACTCGTTGGCTAACATGATATCTTTAACAATATTAACACTTTTCTGTTTAATCTTTGGGTGACCATCCAGACAATCCAAATCTTCGTCAAAAAAAAAAAATTAAAATCACCTCCTATAACGACTTTACTGTTTGGGTCAAAGTCATAGCTATCAAGATTTCTTTCAATGTTTTGGAAGAAAGCTTCCTGTTCGTGAATTTTGTTTGGTGTGTAGATGTTTACAAACAAAAACGGGGTATCTTGTACCACAGCCTCTAAAATGATGAACCGAACCGTTCGGATCGCATAACACCGATTTCTGCTCAAAATCTAGCCCTTGTTTCACTAACACTAAAGTGCCCTTTCTATGATTTGAGCCGTGTGAAAATAACATTTTGCCCTTCCACTGCGTGTTCCAAAAAATTTTCATCTTCACTCGAACTATGCGTTTCCTGAAGAAAAGCAATATCCGCTTTCTGTTTTATAAGCCACGTTAATATTGCCTTTCTTTTGTTTAAAGAACGCAAGCCTCGCACATTTAAAGAGACAAGTTTAAAATCTGTCATAGACATCATTAATTTTTGCTATTAAAATGACCCATACAAGAGAGTGTCACAAAAACAAAAGAACCTAGCCGAAGGAAACAATAACAGTGTAATTAATGCTATCAAAATTTTCAGCACCTTTAGTATAACGCCCAGTTGTGAAGAAAAAAAGCCAAAAATTACCACACGGAAAAAATTGCTGCATATGCAAATTAAAGTAAAACTTAGAAACATTATTTGGACGGTAAATAAAGAGAGAAAAGAAGAAATAAATAATAAATAAACGAAGAAAGCCAAAGCTTACCTCTTGTGTGATCTTTCGGAAGCAGAAAAGGAAAGAATACACCGTACATATAAAGCCCCTGCAGCCTCATAAAGAATACTAATTATACCTAACCGTACCTTTTTGGTACGCTTCGGCGGCATATCAGGCGAGTTTGGTCGAGCCATGGTTCGTATTTTGGCGAGACGTAGTCGAGCCAAAATCACTAGGCGAAATGGCAAATTTAAACGACCTTAAACATGACTTAACCCTGTCTTAAACATAAGTTTAGTAAGTTTAAGTTGCTGTTTAAGCAACTTATACCTAAGTTTAAGTTTTGCTTAAACCAATATTAAAATAACTTAAGGTTCATGTCTAATGTAGGTTTAAGTCCTTCTTAAATATACATTAAACAAATGTTTAGTGTCGTTTAATAGGATCATTAAAGGTATTTTAAATGTATGTTTCAGGCTTGTTTAATTAGAACTTAAACCTGCATTAGACATGAACCTTAAGTTATTTTAAGGTGGGTTTAAGCCAAAATTAAACTTGGTTGTAGGTTTAAGTCCTAATTAAATGTAACCAAAACAAATGTTTAGTGTCGTTTAATAGAGACATTAAAGGTATTTTAAATATATGTTTCAGGCATGTTTAATTAGAACTTAAACCTGCATTAGACATGAACCTTAAATTAGGTTAAGGTGGGTTTAAGCCAAAATTAAACTTGGTTGTAGGTTTAAGTCCTAATTAAATACACCCGAAACAGATGTTTAGTTTCGTTTAATAGTCATTAAAGGTCGCGTATTTCTAGTTAAATATTAGTTTCAGTCACGTTTAAGAGCTATATCAAACGACACGAAACATGTGTTTTAGACATTAAAAGCTAGACTTAAACTGGCCAAAATGTGTCTGAAACAAGGACCTCAAATCACTGAAGTGAATAAAGTGAGTAAACAAAGTACCATTTACTAACAAATCTTTATTGTCAATTCTCTTAGCTTCCTCCTTGTCCCATTTAAGTATAAAATAAATAAGTGATAAAATACACTTCATTTCTTGTTTATAATCAATACATTGTCTTTAATTTTCTTAAACTACACCATTATACTTTTTTGATCTTTGAATTTCTTAAAAAAAAACTCCTTATATTTCACATCTTATATTCAAATGAAAGTTCAAACACATCTTCACTGGGACTGTTCTCTTTTCCTACAAATTCACTGACCTGAGAGACACGAAGAAAAGAGAATTTTTGCACTGAGTGATATGAATGAAAGTTTGACCTTAGCAAAAAAAAATCACTTAGTGAAACCGGTACTAGAATAGATGCTCTTTCAGATGACTAGTACCTTCACCTACAGTTCCACTGTACAAGCTGTTTTGTTTGGATGCTAATGAATGAGTACATAAGCACTTAAGTTCATTAGTTGCTGATAGGCATTGCTACAATGATTGTTATCCAGGACAGATTCCTCTCTCCTCCAATCTTTACAATGTAGTTCATCCAAAAGCAAAACACTGGACTCTGTAGAAAGGACATTGTTTCAAAGCAAATTTTCCCCTTTTTGATTTTTGTTTATAGCTGACTTATCCAGATTTACAGTGACTATGATAACTGGGAGTGTTTCTGATCTGCGATAAGGACTTTTTTAAGCCTGTCTTGATGGGGATTGAACTTGTTGATCCACTTCAGATTATGTACACATGCGACTGATCTGTTGGAATGAATGAAAGGATAGTATTAAATTTACTCTACAAATACAAATAATTCCTATGGACACTGACCCAGGTAACAGTTAAAATGTGCAGTTACTGTGGACGCTTTTTAAAGTCAAACTGGTATATGTGAATAACATTGGTGACTCAACCCCATCACAGAACTTTCTTTTTTTCCCATCACAGAACAATGGGTTACCTTATTTTTGAGAATTCATGGAAAATGGACCTAAGCTATTCATAAAATCATACATTTTAGTTAAATCGTCATTTAATAGCATGTCAGGGAAAGTAAAAAGTTCATTGCACAATAGAAACCAAAATGGACAGCAAGGTTAGCAACGCACATGGTAGATAAACTTACTATCCTACATGACAGTATCAATTAACTAGTCAATAAAAGTGCATTTTATCTAAGTTTTGAACAGTACAGGACACGGGAATTGCAGCACTACATGAGGGTTTCCTGTGTGTAATGATGCCATGTTGAGCACAATTTTTAAGCATCAAACACTCATGCAAAAAAATTACATACAAATGGGTGTAAAAAAGACAAAAATTTTCTGAAAGTGCAAGTTAAATTTACATGGGGAGGTTGGAGACAAGCTCATTTTGAGTGTGTATCAGTAAATAACACAAGTACAGAGTAGAAGAAGTTATGTTAGAATTGGGATAAACTATGTGTCGTGACCCTATTCATACGATAGGTGGCACAAGCAGTAGAAGTACATGTATAGCATGTGTGATGCTTGACCAGTGTTGTGTTCACCATAACCAAAAATTAATGCTTGAATTATAGAGGTTTATATATGGGTTTTGGTTGTTTAAAGTAAGGCCCTAACACTACAAATGAGAATGTTTCTGATTTTCATAACCGAGACCGGCCTGGGATGATTGGTCCCATACTTAAACCCATCCTGGAGGGCCTGAGGCAGTACTTTGTTCAGCCTCTCTAATTTCGACCACTCAGACATGACTGAATATAGCAGGGGCCAAGGCCCCAGCAAGCCAGCTCTTGGGATCACTGAGACATGCAAGTTTCACTACCTTGGCATTGTGACATGCCCAAGGTTATTTTCCATGCGACCACTCTTCACAAAGTTTTCAAAAATAACGGAAGTTAAATGTTGTAAATTAAGTGACGGGCCAGGTTCATAATTTAATAAATACATGTAAGTGTACTGGCTACACAAAAATTAATTTAAAGGCCATGACACAAGACTTTGCTCATTCAAAGTTTCTCTGCCCCAAGCACTATGACTGTACTATCACGTACAAGTAACTAGAAATCAGTGAATATATGGTCATGTTTCAACTGTTCAGCAATCAAGAATGGCTTAATGTGAGCTCACCGACATCTTGGAATTTTTAAAATGCAGTAATAAAACAACAATCAAGAAAGCTCCCAAATTATTGGTCAATTCAAAACATAGCAGAATGTGTGGCAGTTTTTGATGACTATTAATAATTATCAATAATTGCAAGTATCCATAGGATTTGTTTGGATATTTTGTGAAGCCAATTGAGTTAAATTCATCAATTGAAATTGTTTCTGGCCTTTACACTTCCTTCAGTGTAGTGTTATGTTTTTAGTTTGAAAACTTAACAAAAGAGTCAAATACCAGATATGGAATGCACTGTTAATTTATTTAAGTCATCATGTGGTCTACTTTAAAAGTACAATTCCATGTACTGTAAACTTTGATACCCGGTGGGGGGGGGGGGGGTACTTCCTAGTAATAGGCTAATGGGGATGTGCCACTGGATGGGGTCGCATTTTCACGACTGGATTGACTATAATGGGGTTGCATTTTCAATAGGAGCTAGTAGAGTTCCTAGAATGGGGTTGCACATTTGCGGGATTTCAGGGGTAAGTACATGTAAATTCTGGCAAGTAGGGATTTGGGGTATATTTCCACAAAAGTGACTAACATGGGGTCTATAATAAATTGGCTAGAGAATACACTATAATGGGGTAGGGGTTCGGAGAGGCCAGCAGCACATACTGTACCCAGCAAAAATTGACCCAAGTACCCCCCCCCCTCCCCAAGACTTTGATGATATATAGAGGATATTACACGGCAGCGCAAAGATATGAATTTTATTTTCGAGTGGTAAAAACAATATTTTACGAGCGAGTGCATCGAGCGAGTAAAATATTGTTTTTTACCGCGAGAAAATACAAGCCACAGTGTAACTTTCTTTTTATTATATAGACAAGAGGATTTTTGCACAAACAACGATGTTAAAGCGGGAAATGACGTCATCGATATCCTCACTAGTGAGGATATGGAAAATATTCCACTCAAGTCCCAGATGTAGTTTTGTATGAACTTTACGAGTGGTCTATTTTCCACTAAAACACTCTTGTCTATCTAATAAATTGAGATATTACATGGCGGCGCGAAGATATGAATTTTATTTCCGAGTGGTAAAAACAATATTTTACAAGCGAGTGCAGCGAGTGAGTAGAATATTGTTTTTACCACGAAAAAATAAAATTTATACCTTCAAGCCACCGTATAATTTTCTTTTTATTACATGGACAAGAGTGTTTTTGCACAAACAACAGTGCAAGAGCGGGAAATGACGTCATCGATATCCTCACTAGTGAGGATATGGAAAATACCCCACTCAAGTCCCGGATGTAGTTTCGTATGAACTTTATGAGTGGTCTATTTTCCACTAAAACACTCTTGCCGATATAATAAAACACAACAGCAGTTGCACATAATCTATGTTCATACAATTTATTGATGTTAAATGTTGTGAGGGAGTGACTCTGCAGGGTGTGACTTGACATTATGGAGCAAGATGTCCAAAATTTACAATCATTTTTCCCTCTTGAAAGAGTAGCCCTCGGGGCATGCTGTTTCCAGGTGATGTATTAAGTTGTATTTAAGTTACTGGTTAAATGTTTGAGTAAGGGCTGATAAGACTGCAACAACAGGAAGTCAAACAAGCAAAGGGTGAAACACAAAAGTACATGCAAACTGGTAACCTTTTTGGCAAATTAGGGATGTTTGCTCATCTGGTACACCTGTACTTTCAATAATATCATTTCTTTTCCTTGAAAACTCAATATTTAGGGCCCATTACATGCACTGGGCTGGCCCATGATTAGCCAGGCTGGTTCAGGCCAAGATGACTGTTCAGCCTGGTATTCCATGTACATGATGCAAGTCACCCTGGCCTAGTAAACACAGTTTACAATGTACATGGAAAACTTTCGGCCTGGCTAGCTGGGATTCTGGCATCACATTGCTGGGATCCTGGCAAACTGGGCTGAGATTTTCCCATATAATTGCTTGGCCCAATTTTACTTTTGGTATGTTTAACATTCCACATGCTTCCCACACAAACTATGTGGCCAGTAGTATGCAGTTTCAAAATGTAATGTATAGCCCTGGATATTAATGAAATGTACCTATCAACATGAAATATTATCGCAAAGAATGCTAACCTTTAAGTTTAAAATAAACATACGTAGCAGTTCATGTCACAAGTTTTGACAAACGTACAATTGAATGGCACGAGAAGAATCTTTAACCACTGAGCTTGCCTTTTTGGTCTAGAAGCTGAGCGATGAGAATTTCTGGGCCAGTTTGAAATGCAGTGTTCCTTCCTTGTTTTTCTCTTATTATGTACAGTAGAATGATTTGCAAAACCCTTCAAACTGTACAAAATGCACCATTTAGAGCCACAAGGACCAAACAGAAAATCATTGAACTGATTTAATTTTAATATTGAACTCAGGCGTAAATACCCTTCACAATATTCCATGTTAATAGAGATGTTTCGGTATTGCCGTATACCCTGTTTAGCCCTGCTAAACAGGCCAGGCTTCGTTAACCCTTTCACTCCCAGAGTCAGTCATGGAGACACAAAGGTATTTCTAACTTTTTATTCTGTGGATGAAATCTTATGGTGTGACCACTCAAATGAAACCTCTTCAGCAATACTTTCCCATAGTATTATTTATATTTTAGAAGTTTACAAAATGAAATTTGGGATTCGTCTTGAAGTTTGATTTTTGGTACTTTGGGAGTGAAAGGGTTAACAGCGATGGCTTGGTCTGCCAACCCTGGCAAGTCTGTTCACAGGGGACCCACATAAACTACCTCACTTTTAGTAGTTTCAAAATATAATTCCTTACTCATGTTATCAGCCCCTATATTTATTTGCAAACCTTTCTCTAACAGTCAAATCTTCAACAAAGTAGATTTGATGAAGGCAATCCGATGTCAAAAAATAAACTACAAAATGTAATTTCCAATATTTTTCTTAGCTAAAAACTTACAATGTCGGTCCTCTTTGAGTGCACGTGTTCGCAAACAATACTGAAAACCTACATTATAAGTTACTACACATCATCTGCATGGAGACTAAAAGAAAGACGGCTTACCTCTGTTTTCTGTATTTCCGTGAATGGAGAGATCCAATCCAGAATAGGAGAAGAAAACTTAGCTTCACAAGCCTCATTGAAGCGTGCTTCAAGTTCACATATCCCGCCAGTTTAAATCCACGATTCACGACGATTTTGCATTTGTGCACGATAGAGGTGGTTTTAAAACTCTCCACGAAACTTTATGGGATCACCAGCGGTTCACAGATCACTAGCATTTTACAAAATAGCACTATTCCAGATAACAAATGGAGCAAATTCTCGTTTTTACCTTTCAAAGACGTCGAAGAAACACACTTTCGTGTCATTTCAAAATGGACGCCAGAAAGTGACGCCAGCACAGAAACCGCTGATCAAGTCCGCCGCCTCATCTCGTTTCCAGTTCCCTTAGAGCTGCGCTTTGAGGAGACAACTATTTCCAGAAAATTTTTTCTACAACAGTTTCCACCCAATTTTTTTTCTTTTTCACCCAATTTTTTTCCTTTTTGACGAGGTTAAGCAAGAAACCAGTGTTTTAATTTCGCCGGAGGGTGAAAAGTTGCGTGAAAAGATGAATTGAAGTTTACACTAAGACGCTTTCTGTTATCAGATCCATCATCAACTGCCTTATGATGAGATTAACATTCCTTCAGTCATTGCTTATAAAATGACATGATTAAATGAAAGGTTGACAAATCAACAGCCCAATGTATGAGTGTTTGCTAACTTCTCTCTGACAAGTCACTTTCCGTCATGATTTTATTAAATGACATGACTGTTGTCATGGACACAGATATTTCATTTCTCTCTGTATATTAATAATCTGTAAATTGATGGAAAATTTGCGCGTAATCAAGGGTAAAAAATCATAAAGAGCGAAAAGAACGGTGCTTAAAGATGCGTAATGGGCTAAAAAGAGGCGTAAATTTTATTCAGCAAAGCCGTTCAAAACACAACGGGAAAATCACCTTATATTTCATATTTGCCTGTCTTCTGCAAACAATAACCTGTCAATTAGAAAATGTATCGCGCGTTAAGAAGGATATAGAATCGTAAAAAGCATAAATAACAGTGCGTAAAGATTCGCTGAACTGCGTTAAAGAGCCGTGATGTATTGACAGCAATGTATTGACAGCGGGGTGATGTATTGACAGCGGGGAAATCTTGAATGAATGATGAGACGTAAAAATTTCATTTCGCTCTCTATTTTCACAAGTAATAACCGCTAGTTACACCCATCTTCATTTTTGTGCTTTACGTATCTTTATTGCCCTTTACGCAGCCTTCACGCGTTCTGTGAACTTGGCCTACGTACACGCGCTAAAACAAAATATTTTACAATTTACAACAGAGTCTGGTTTAACTGAAATGTAGCTTAATTGTAAAGAAACGTTTTTGTAGCAAAGTTTAATGGCGTTTGGCAACATAGCACTCAAAAAACCGCTTAACGGTAAAAAATCAGCAGTGAAAGGGTTAATGTTGTGTTTACCTAGACTTAAAACGATCCTAAATCTCTACATTGATTTAATGTTGTTTTAAAGTAAGTTTAAATCCTGTGAGAGATTTCGTGTTACGTTAAATGTGGCTTAAAATAGCCTTAAATCATTAATCTGATTTAATGTTATTTAAGGTAAACCTAAATTTGCCTAAATCTTCTGACAGATTTAATGTCGTGTTTAAGTCTTCTTAAACTAAAGGTAAATCTTTCACGTTATTTAATATTCATTAAACATTTATTAAACATAGCTTAAATCATGAAACAAATTTAACATGCATTTTGGAACATCTTAAACAATACTTAAATATGAAGTGTTGTTTAAGTCATATTTACGTCGCCTAACCCTACATTAAATTGATCTTTAGATTTAATGCCCGTTTAGTATTGCGTAAACTCTACTTAAATTTGGCATTTCACCTAGTGAATACCCATGGTGAGACTAAACGAGCCTGATATGCTGCCGAAGCGTACCAAGAAGGTGCGATTAGGTATTTACCGTACCCAAATTCGTCCTAAAACCCGGCGTTATTTTTTCAGTTACCGTGATCAGTTAGGAGTTTCAGTCCTATAGCGCGTGAACTGTGAGAAGAATAATGCATTAATACTCTTCTCTAACTCCTCATCTGTCATTTTTATAATTCTTTTGTTTGGAGTTTCATTTTCGGAATCTTGGAAGTCCAAATTTAGAGAGAAATTTGGAAAATGCGGCTCCAATTAAAAAAAAAAGTTTCTGCGCTGTCCGTAAACGTACACGCGAGCGCCCGCCAGTGTGGCCTGGTCCAATTTTGGCGCGAAATTGTATTTTTTTTCTCTGTTAGCGTTAAACAAATTACTTTCTCGTTTAACAAATGTAATAGTTTTACGTTTCGTTGGTATCTTTTGTAATTTTCATCTCTAAAGTCTGCAAAAAAGTCCGAGTTTTAGAAACTGTCCATGATATCGTAGGATATCAGGTCAGTGACTTGGTATCGTAGAAAATCATGACAGCAAACAAGGCTTCTGATTGGCTAATTCACAATTTGGGTACGGTAAGGAGGTCGATATCAAGATGTTATACTCTTATGGCTACAATTAGCAAGTTTGAAGATGGTTCTACAAGAACATTTAGGCTTACAGCCTGAGATAATGTTCAGTTCAGTTCCAGCTTATTCAGGGACAAACATCCCATCGATGTATAACATATCAGGCCTGTTTTTGCTGAAGGAAGCCCTTTTTCTAGCTTGTTTTGCATCCTTGAGCTTCTTAAGTTGTCGTTTCCGTGATCGTTGAATTTCTTCAGGGTAATCATTGAATATGGAGAAATCTTTGTCGCGCAGATGCTTTCCCAGCAATAAAATTCTCTCTTTGTCAGGGTATTTCAAAAATCGAGCGATGATGGCTCTCGGACATTTATGGCTAGGGTTACCCAGGCGATAAACTCGCTGAAAATCAATACTAGCTGCACCAGTGACATTTAATTCGTTCGCCATGAAGTCTTGTAACACTTGGAGGGTAATCGATTTGTGACAATGCATAATAAGGCAGTTGTTCAGACGATCCTGCTTCATGGTGCTTCTTAGGTAGTTCTTGAGTCGTCGGAGGACAGAAAATGTACGCTCTGAAGTCGCCGATTCCACAGGTAATGTCAAATACAAACCCCAATTCTGTCCAGTTTAGTGGAAAAATCCAGCAGTTGATTGGCTTCTCGAACGCAGGCCGGAGTTGTGCAAAAAAAGTCCTACAACATATTATTTCGCTAAGCGCGATTCTGATGAAACGATCTGTGAAAAGATCATGAGACTGAATATTTTGCAAACCAATTTTATGCTGCGCTAGCGATATTTTCGGCACCGAAACGTGGGGGGCTGAGCCCCCTAAAATTTTCGTTTGGGGGGGGGGGCTACATCCCTCTGCCCCCCTGCTCCACCGCCTCTGCTTAATCGTGAATTCATTTTCACTCCCCAAAATGTACCAGTTCCGCAATGTAGGTTGCGTTTCCAGTCAGATTTTTCCGGTTTTTAAACTAAAAGTACCAAGATAATTCCAGCGGTAGTTAATTTAGATTTCAACACCCTAAGCAGAACGAAACCAAGTCACTTTTATGTGGGAGCCACTCCCTCAGAAGGCAATTCTACGATAGTGATTGCGACTGTGATCAATTGCGATCGTGTGATCATATAATCATAAAGGAAACCAATTTCTCTGATCGTCTGCGATCGACAGCGATCTATTGCAATCAAAACTCACCCCATATTACTGTATTTCCTTTATCAATTATTTATTTCAGATCTCAGAACCGATAGGGAGGGGTCATTGAAGTCAAAAGTTCTGCGTTTACCATATATGTAAAGGAGACTGCTGATTGATTGATCACGATCGTTATTTCATGTATTGTGTGACAGATGCTGTATGCAAGGGGTCTATGTACAAAAGTTTGACACTTACACGGTAAATAAGGTCTTGGGTAATAGTAACAGGAAAGAAGGAAATTAGGTAACAGATCTGCACCGCAATTTGAATAACTATTTGACGGGGCGAGGGGGCCTTCTTTTTTTAGGCCTGAAAGGGGGGCTTATAGAACGGGGGCTTAATAAAGGGAGGAGGTTTGTTGAGCCTTGATGAGCTTGGTTTGTTTTCACGAATTACTACGATCGTTCGCTCTTTTATCAGATCCACACGTCGGCCTTCTCTGTGGCGCTGTTAGAATGTCACAGAAAACAAAACTCTACTACTAGTAGGAAGTTGTTTTTCGACAACAAAAAAGTCCAGTTTTTGTCGCATTATGTGAAGTTTTTATTATGGTGATTATACAATCGCACTTTAGGCGAGACAAGGAAATATGGAAACATCCCGATAATTCTGTTCTATCAGACAGAAGGAGATGGTAGATCGTAGATTGTATTAAACCTTTTACTCTCAGTAGTGCCCAAGGTAAAAATTCACAGAAATCCCCAATTTCATTTTTTCAAATCCTGCACTGAAAACAAATAGTACCATGTGAAAGTACTGCCGAAGAGCTTTCATTTGTGAAAGGTCACATCGTAAGAACTACATTTATACATGTCTCCATAATTGACTCTGGGAGTGAAAGGGTTGGTCACAGCAGCACATCATTAGGAGATAGTAATTGCTCTAGAAATAAAATAACTGCCCTTAGGTGAAAAAAAAATTACTTTTATCTTTTGTGTTCCCATGCTAATGAAAACCTCAAACTGAGTATACTTATTTTCTCCAAATTAATGACTTTGCCATGTAGTTTTACATTTCAAACAACATATATTTATTTTACCATGAAAGGAGGCTAACGAACCTATTATTATCAAAAGTTCTCGAACCAAAATTATCAGAGGACGATTTACATAACAAATGCTTCCCAAAGATCGTTTTTAATCTTTTCGTTGCTTCCAAAAAGTGCAAAATTAACATAACCATTCCGATCAATAGATAAAACAGGTGATGAGAAGGGTCTAAGGTAAATATAAGAAAGTGAGACAAAAAGGTTAAAAGCGTCAAGTTTTGATTCGAACAAACGTGCACTTTATCACTGCTCCTTGGAAAGCAGATGTGCAAACACTGAGAAAAAAAGAAGACAAAACCTCTAAAGAAGCTGGCCCGATGCGCATTTCAAGAGTCTTGTCAACGACGGACAAATCAGTTTTCTCCACTTGAAACTGTGGTACGTAAAGATACCTCCCTCCCACTGAAACAATTATAATTCTTCGTTTTCCTAAAACAAAATCCAAGACTGACTTAGGTGAAGTTAAAACTCATATAGCTTTGATTGAAAAAGTCTGGTACTTCAGATTCGCCGATTAGAAATGCCCGTTCCTTCAACCAGCATTTTTTCCGAGCCTGGAAACAGAACAAACGATACCGCTAATGTTCCATTTGGGATCCAGGAAGGCGACGTTGAAATTGGGATTAAAATGACAGCCTTCCTGCTTCTCTTGGTAGTCTCGTTACTCGGTAACTTGTTACTTATCGCAGTCGTGTACAAGAACGCTAATCAAAGAATGCGAACACCGAGTAATTATTTCATCTTCAATATGGCTTGTGCTGATCTCCTACTAACCGTGTATTGCGTTCCTCAGTCCGCGATTGTCACTGCATACCACTACCGGTGGCTTATCAGTGGGGTTGTAGGCGAGTTACTTTGCCGTTTGTCGTTTTTTATTGGTAAAATGTCAGTGCTGGTTTCTACTGGAAGCATATTCATCATTGCCTTGGATCGATATTTTCTGGTGTTTTATCCACTGAAAAGAATAATCACGCTTCGCATTGCTCGTCGTGTGATTGGCGTGGTCTGGATTCTTGCAATAGTATTTACAGTGCCATTATTTAAAACGACTGGTTTACTTGAGTTTTACCCCGAATACCTTGTTTGTACCATAAATTTTGGGATCAGTCATTTTGTTATCCTTTATTTCTTGTTTTTCTTTCCATTCACAATAACACTACCTCTAACTACCACCATTGCCATGTACATTGCTATTGGAATAAAACTGAGCCGAACTAAGCCACCGGGACACCAACTGCCGTCTAGTCAAGAGCGAAGAGAGCGAATGAACCACAAGATATTGGCAATGCTCGTGACTATTGTTGCCGTGCTTATCATCTGTCGTTTTCCTATGATAATTGGAATGATAGCCTGTTTTTCGGGTCTAAGAACCTTCTGCGGCAAACCTACGGTCATGTTCGCTGGATGGTTTCTAACATACATAAGCAGCGGTATAAACCCCTGGATTTATTTTATCTTTAACGAGCAATTTCGCCATGGAGCGAGTTTACTCCTAAAGAGACTTTTCCCTTGTTGCTTTAAAGCTGCAAATGAAGTGGATATAATGGAATCTGATGGTCTACAGATGACAACACATGTGCCACGACACTGACGCGAAAATGGAACGTAGGACTATGCTTTGTGCTTATGCTTAGGTCCTAGTGAAAACCAGCTTTATGTTTGCTTATCTTGAACTCGGTCTTGCGGGACTAGTAATAAGTACTTAAACTCGGTGTTAAACAAGTTGTATATTTCAGAAATACAGTACACCCCCCACCTGCTCATTTCAGCTATTAACCGAAAAAATGGCGGATTTGAAGCGTGAAAATTTACACTCGATCCCTCGCAACCAGCCACCCCTGGGATAAACTGAGGATAAAGAGAGGTGGTCAGTTCCTGGCTGTAGCCCCTTAAAAGTGATATCTAAATACAGTATTTGCTTAGAAGTGACTCAAAGAAGCATATGAGAGATGGCGATCGCCCAGAGTTATTCAACTCCATTACGAGAATGTACGTGAACCGGGACCGTGAAGGTTACATGATTGGGGTGTGTATTCCGGGAAAAGAATGCACAGAAATTTTCTTAAGATATCACTTTTCAGTTAAACTCTCAATCGCGGTTTTTGAATTCCAAGCTTTCTCTTTGGTTACACACACGATGCTGCTGTAAATTTTACGTTATAAATAAATAAATAATAAATAAAACAAATTCGAATTTTGCAATGGCATCTCCACAGAGTGGCTTTTCGTCCACTGATTCCACATCGAATTTGGAAATGCTGGTTTTTGTGAAAACTAATAAGAAAAGTGAAAAGTTATAAGGAAATCGGATGCCAGTCAAATGCAGTGGTCTTTAAAAGTTTTCGCTCCCGGGGCAAACGTCTTGTTCAAAACTGTGGCAAAATAAGAAAAACATTCAGTAAAGATAACCGAAGTTCAGAATTTCAATAATAAGGAATAAGGACAATCAAACGCGCTACACACTTAGGCGGCTTTAGTTGTTCGAAGGCTGGATAACTAAGCGGACGTAGACCTCCCCTAGATCCGCCACTGTTACAACATCCGACTCGAAACGCCAATGTCATCTGCGCAGGACCATAAGGACTTCCTCTCTGCGCTGACGATTCATTCATCAGTGGAAGCGAGAATAAAACCTTCAAACATGAAAGCAAGGCCGGCCAGAGTGAATGCTGTGAGTCGTTCTGAATGTAGGCCCTGCCAGGCTACAATCTCAGGCACACTTGTTGGAACACTTTAATCTCTGGGTCCTCTTCCCCAATGCTGACAACAATGACTTGCAACAGCCAAAATTGGTTCACTCACCATTGAGGGTAGGGATAACCTCGTTCCTGGGAAAAAGGTTAGAGTAGGGAGAGGCGCGCAAACAGCAACAACAGCAAGCTTTATTTGCAGGGCTACAAATCATTACAGTATGGCAAAAGCATAGCATGATAAAGAAGGTCAACAAAAAATGGAATGGAAAAAAGAGAAAAACAATTGAATCTTAATTATCAAACTAGACTTAATTATCAAATCTTAATTATCAAACTAGATATGATAATGGAGTGACGACTGTGAGAAATGTGTTAAAAGAAGAAATGTTGAATCAGTCGTGATTACTCAGAAAAAATTTGAGTCCTCACGACTGATTATACATTTCTTTAATTAACACATTTCTCACAGTCGTCACTCCATTATTATATTTACATTTATCATTTGACGTTACGAGCCTGCAGTAAGCAGGCCTATGTCACATATGAAGCTAGTTATAGGGCCTCGCTCACCACGAGTCCCCCATAGCTCAGTGGTTAGAGCATCCAACTGGCAATCTGGAAGGTCATGGGTTCGACTCCCGTTGGGAGGACTCAGTTTTTTTCTGAGTAATCACGACTGATTCAACATTTCTTCTTTTAACATATCAAACTAGACTTATAACAAATTGTTTCGCAAATCAGAACAGGGGAAATAACGACTGGAGTTCATCAACTCTATAACCAACTCCGTGAGCGGAAATTGCTTAAATTTCAGAATTGTCTTAGCCAATTATTATTATTATTATTATTATTATTATTATTATTATTATTATTATTATTATTATTATTATTATTATTATTATTATTATTAACACATTTAACACCTTGACATTTAATTGTTTGAAATGTTCAAATGAGTTAACATATTTCTGAGTATAGGGCTTACATTCACTGCCTAGCAATCAAATGCTTACATTTTCTCCTTATGTCTTTATAGAATTCGAAGTTTAAATAGAGATCGCCGTGAAGCTGACATGAGAAAAGAAAGGGCGATTCGTTTGAATGACGAAAAGAATATATACGGCGATGTTTTTTTTTGGGGGGGGGGAGGGTTTGGACCATCCAGTGTGCCGGTTTCAATTCCTAGTTTACGATTTAAGTCGAAACTATCGAGATCTAAAGAATTGCTTTCTCCTGTAAAATGACACAACAGTGAAATAAAAATGAAAACGAGAGGAATGTGATTTTGCACAACGAAGGGGCTTTTTGCAGGATACTGGTCTGATTATTTGTGACCCATGGTTTTCGTTATCTGTAGGCATTGTTTGGCAATATTACCTTCTGTTAGGCTCTCTAATTGGATCCAAAGCTTGATAACATTCATGTCAATAATATCTCTTAATGGTGATATTCTAAGCTTATTTCTGCAAGCTGCGTTTGGACATTGTCTGTTTGCGCGTAAGAAAATGTTTCCATAAAGATATATGAGTATTTTCGATGGTAATCCTCTCCCAATAGTTGTAATCGTCTTTATAAAATATAACTCAAGCCCCAGTGCCGTACATAAGAATTGTGAGAAATAAAGAGTAAAAAAACGTCATAAAATATCAGTCGGGAGAGTTGGAAAATTTAGGTAGCGGTGAGCAATCTTGATCGCTTCGTTGTGTCTTTCAAGTATGCCTTGTTCTCTTTAAAATGCCATTCGTGGAAAACCTTACACCGAGGTAAGTGTAACTAATATTTACCTATATTTTGTCATCCTTGATGTCCATGTCAATATTCGTGTTACGAATGGAGAAGGAAGAGATCGCACGCACCGTCCTCACCTGGGCACCAGAGAGCAAGAGAAAGAGGGGGAGACCGAAAAAGAGGTAGAGGAGCACAGTGGAGATAGAACTGCAGGAGGTTGGGCTGTGGCATCCACTGTTGTGCGGGACGGAGATCGCTGAATGAAGCTGATCTCCCACACAGGGAGAGGGAACTGACGATATCCGATATATTGTCCAATATTTATAATTTATGTTTAATATTTATGTCCCGATATTGTTGTCCAGCCAAGTGACTGTCCAATATTGGCTGCGAGGAGCTGGAAACCAGGAAACCCTCGAGTTTAGATTATGACGTCATTAATGTTGCAAGATGGCGGCAAAAGGCTCCGGTTTGCATCTGTTGACATCAAAAACTCCGGAGACTCCGTGTTTCATTCCTGCATATCCAAAGGAAATGTTTTCAGCACTTTGTATTTTCAGAATCCAGAGGTAGGGTGTACATTTTGGTTTCGTGGTAAGCTATGAGAAGCCGTCGGCGTTCTAGTGTCAAATTCTCGAAAAATCTATCACTTTGGTGTAACTTCCATGTGACGTTCCTTAAAGTAATCTTTGGCTGGATTCATTTGCAGCATACGCGTATAGCTGTCGCATCTACCCGTTGGAATTTTTTATTGTTTTCAAGCTTAAAAGCAATAAAAATTCCAGTGGGCAAATGCCACGACTATACGCGTAAAAGCCTGCAAATGAATCCACCCGTTGTCACTTATGCTTAGTCAGCTATTACCGATGATGATCCTTCGTTTCTTGCACAATCTACTGTTAATAACGTGGACACCTGATCACAGTACTGGAAACGCAGTGCTTTTTAGTGGCTTGTAGAATTTCCTGCCTGCACGATTCACCAACACTGAGCTGAAACCTAAACCTGAAAATTGCTTATGCAAGATACATGTAGTTTAACTTCGTAGGAGGACACAAGAAATGCAGATACATTTTTATAAAGTCGTGACTGACATAGTATGCCATACAATTGTTTTTAACTTTTTCATAACTACTTCCCCCAAACCATACAATATCATAAGTTGCAAACACCCAAAAGTACAAACTAAGACGTTTCGCCTTGCCTAAGCACCATAAGTAAAACGAAACGTCCAGGGTATGGGAAGCAGGACGTTTAACCCAGGGACGGCGGAGTGTATTTTGAAGTGGGGGGGGGGGGGGCTGAAAACGAGCGCCGGAGGCACGAGTTGGTAGGGGGGTCTGGGGGCATCCTCCCCCAGAAAATTTTGAAATCTAGAGTCTCGGAAATCGTATTTACAGCATTCTCCGCAAGATACTTCTTGAAATAATTAGCCTGGATAAAGCGTAAAATGAAAGGTACTTTTAGTGCTTACAGCAATATTTTGGAGGTTATTTCTCAGCCTTCCCAGTCTCCTACGTTAACCTGCGGTTTTTTGACACAAGCTTCCCGTCTGTGGGAAGGAAGCACACGCTGAGAAAATGTAAATTCTTGTGACTTAATCAAGCAATAACAATTTAAACACTAGTTTCATCTGGCAAATACTCTTATGTATTTTCTCGAATAAATACATATACTAAAACAAAATAAAAATGTCATCCTTCTCAAAAGTGGGGGGCTAAAGCTCCCCCAGCCCCCCCGGCTCCGCCGTCCCTGTTAACCCCCCCTTCAAGGGAGAACACATCGTACTTAGTGGAATAAATGCCCCCTTCAGATCATAACCCTTACTGGAAGACAAAAAGTGAAATTAAGGTGATTCCATTGAAATCAAGAAGTTGACATACAATGGCAACTGGAAGTCTTCTGTTTTCTCTTTAGGTGGGCTGCTGCCTTATACCACAAACAAAAAAAATCTTGTTTTGATGTCTTTGGCTTTATCTTGAAAAGGTGGTGTCAAAGAGGAGAACAGTTGACTTCTAGTTTTCATTCATGACATCCAGGATGTCACCATACTGTTTGCTTAAGCCAGAATTCTAATAAGAAAGGTACATGTACATCACAGTTCTCATGAAAGTGATGCAATTGACTCAAGTTACCCTATAATTGCTCACAACACCACCTTTCAAATGTGCATCAATTCGATTACTTCTTGCTAGCTGTATGTTTGGTGGGAGCAGGAAACACAGAGCATAGGCGTCAATTACAAGGAAAAACGAAACAAATATTTTATGGCAGAGATGCACAAGGTACACAGCATCAAACGTTATTATTTACTCAAAATGTTTCTCACATGCTTATTCTTGAGTTAGCAATTTTATCGTAGAAGTAATAGGCAAGTTTGCATTTCTAGCGGTATTTAATATTTTTTTGACAAAGAAATTATTGATAGACTCAACACAAAAAGGACAACAGCCTACTGTCAGGAGAAAATGATTCATTATTTATTGAGTGAGCTTGGCTTCAAGGAAAAACCCACTATGTTTTGAAAGTGTTCTTGCTAATGACATGAGAAATTATGCACCATAATGCCCTTATGGTTTTGGGGGAAGGATTATGCTTAGGCCAATCAGAACTTGCCTTTTGGTCACTGACTTTTCAGAGGCACCAGTGGGCAACCTCGTGTCTGAGGACACCACATGGCTTAAAGCAACACTTGAAAAAAAAAACCTTTCCTGTATGTACTAATGGTTATCAGTAGAGGCTCTAATAATTTAGATCACACTGACAATTTACTATCCTTGTATAATTATTTTTTGTGTGAAATTTTGTTATGAAGGGATATAACAAATATGTACAAAGAGCCTCCTCCAGGACTACATATAGCTGCTGATGAGAATGACATCACAAAGGTTTGTTCTTAAATGAGAGTGAAATTATTGTGAGTTTTGAGGTGGTTCTCTTTCCTTTGGCAACACAGTTGTGTCCCATGTTATATCACTTTTGATCTTTAATCATGCAAACATTGTGAAGCACCTTCCATTTCCCCTGTGCCTGACGAATGAAGCCAAATGTAGATTCAATCAAAATATATGTTGTTGCATTATTTTTGGCATGGCTAATCATTTTTAATTTTAAGTGCTCCCTTTATGGAGCACAAATTTGAATCTTAGTAACAAAATCAAACTGCCTGTAGGAAACAACCCTCTACATGATCCACACAGACCCATAATGACCATGGCTTTACACTAATTTGTTTCTGTCTTTATGCTCAAGAGTAATGGAGTGATGTTGAAATGTACCATTCGTGCTTTAGGTTTAAGCAATTTAGTCAAGGCTACAGAATTATATTAAGCTGCAGAAGAGTCTAGGCTAAGTTTGTTTGACATAATGTGTTGATTTTAGCTTTTACAATTTCTTCCAGGTTCATGCACTGGTGGTTGGTCCATGTGGCACGCCATACGAGGGCGGATTTTTTTATTTTCTGATCTCTTTTACCCCTGACTACCCAATCAAACCTCCAAAGGTCAGATTAATGACTACTGGAGGTGGAAGAGTCAGGTTTAATCCAAATCTGTATGCAAATGGCATGGTTTGCCTTAGTATTTTAGGGTAAGCAAATGGTTTAAAGTTTGTTCTTTGACTTATAAACTTGTATCCTATTACTTGTATCCTATATCCCACATGTTAAATTGTTCCCCCTTAGGGCATGCTGCTACAAAGGAATTAATTACCATTTGTGACCTCACACAGGACAAAATGGTTTATTTTGTTGAAGTCCACCCCCATAGTCATAGGTTTCGATAGGTTCTGTTACAGTGTTAGGTTTTAGTTTCACATCCATGTACAGTGTAGCTCTCCAACCAGTGTCATTGTTTTCTATTCATGGTCTCCTTACATTCTTTGATATGTAACTTTGTTTTCAAATCCCAATGTCAGTGCAATATAGGAGTTTATTAGCTTTTTTTGGCTTACTTTAATTCATTTTCAATCACATGTAGAAATACTAATCATAGCTAAATTGTCTGGTAACAGTGAATAGCTAAAATGAGGGTTTGCCACTCATTTTAGTGATGATGAAAAACATTTAAATTATGTTAGATTTAGTCAAGACACATTCACTTGTCTCGGGCCTAGGTGGACTTTTTCTGTATCTATAAGAATCTGGAATGAGAATCTGTGATGCTACCAGTGCATTAACAAGCCATTTTTAGGGTACTTTGGAACATTTATGCAGCCATTTATATCTAGTGAAAGGCTACCAGTTAAGGCTATTCATTTACTGATAGAAAATGTTTTCTTTGATTTTTTCATCTATTAACAGAACATGGGAAGGCCCAGCATGGAGTCCAGCCCAGACTCTCTCAAGCCTGCTTATCTCCATCCAGTCTCTTATGAATGAAAAACCATATCACAATGAACCAGGATACGACAAGAGGGTTAGTAGAACTCCCACCAAGAATCTTTGTATAAAGGTTTCACTCCATGCACTTTCCCATTAGACCTTACTGAGTGCCTTGTTCCCCAGAGTACTCAGTAAGGGCTTCACACTCGTCCACTTTCCACTGGAAATTAAATTTACTTCTTGGAGAGTAAAAAAATGAAAATGAACCAAAATACTTACCCGATCTGGAAAGTAAATTTGGGCTATGCTGGAAAGTAAATTTTACGCTTAAAATTTAGTGAAAACAGTGTATAAATAAAATGATCAAATAACCGTTCGACAATGATTTTCCCTCTTGAAAAATAATGTACACCCTGTATACTCTAGTACACCGTGTATCCCCTTGTACACCCTGTATACCCTTGTATAGCCCATATACAACGTGTAATGCCTTGTACACCCTGTATACCCTTGTATAGCCTGTATACACCGTGTATCCCCTTGTACACCCTGTATACTCTTGTATAGCCCGTATACCTTGTACACCCTGTATACTCTTGTACACCCTGTATACCCTTGTAAACCCTGTATACTCTAGTACACCCTATATACCCTTGTATATTTATCACAGTTAGCAACTATGATACTGTAATCCATTTTGGATTACATTTTGAAATTTGAAATCTACCTCCCTAAGTGGAAAGTGGTGCCAAACCCACCCCCACCCCACAGGTTAACAATAATATTATAATTGTTAAGGCAACTCATTGTATAAATCTGTGTGGCATGATACATGAAGTTGGTTACTCATATTTGATGTGTTCAGTGTCATTCCCTCGTACACCTTATCTCGACCCTTTTCTCTGTGATATTTTGGTCGTACAATAACAAGAAGATATCCCAACCCTCCCCCCCCCCCCCATCCCCTGTTGTTTACCATTTTCAACATGCTTGGATTCACAGCATAATATTTTGACTCTGACGTGTCTCAACTGCGTCATGTGCAAAAAGTGACGTTTCAATCTAGGTAGCACTTTCAACATTTTATTTGGTTCATTATGAGTTTCTATTTTCTATTTAATGTCAAGGAATTCAAGCATTTCTCAATGTTTTCTTAATGTTCCACTGCCATATTTTTACATGGCTCAACATACGAATTGGCGTGATGAAAAGTTTGACTGTGTGACACCATAGTTTGACTATGGTGTTACTTGATAACCTTATTTAAAAACTGATGACTCAGCTTATCTGTCTTACCACTTAGCAAGCCCGAGTGTTAGCAGCCATGTACAGCTGTTTTGGCCTGATTAGTCCTTGTCAGCATGGCATAGCTAACACTCAGGCTCAGGGTCCTCACAAAAGGAAATCAAGTGATGATGAATGAAGTGTGTCACTCGTGGGATTCGGCTTAAATGACAAAGTCACAAGTATTGTGCATACATGCTCAAGTAACTTGAAGGCACTCAAGTAACTTGGCACTATGGCCACATTGATGTAGTGCCCGCAATAGTTGCAACAAGTTACCTGAGTATGCATGTGTGGTACCTCATTTTATGACAGGACTCCATCGCTTGTCTCGCCACTTCATCAGTCGCTTTTGTGACTTTGTCGCTCTTATGCCAGTCAACTTGTGGCAAGTCTACTTCAGACCAAACTGGCCCAAAACTGCATACCCTTTGGGCAGCACAGACCCATATAGGGGACTACACTCCCAATCTACTTTAATCTCTCAGTGGGTTGACAGTACAGTCGACTTTGGCCTTGCAAACACCTTGCTATTGCTACTACTGAAAATAACTCTTGCTACCACGGACACCAATGTTGGTCCCAATGGTGTCCGTTATAACAGAGTTAACTGTAACAAGGAAGCACAAAAAAGAATTTTTTCTTTATTTTACAGGAGCGTTGCAAAGGTGACTCTAAGAGATATAACGAAATCATCCAGCATGAAAGCCTCAGAGTTGCAGTCTGTGAAATGTTGGAAGGAACACAGAGATGTCCTCCAGTTCTCAAGTGAGTTGGACCTTTTATTAATTCCGACGGATTAATTCCTCACTTTTCATCAATGTTTTTTAGTGAATTGATAAAAATGGTCAGTGAGAATAAATGACGTGATCTGTTTATGAAAAAAATGTCTCTGCTTTCACGTCCACATGCATGTGATCTTAGGATGTGAATTTATTGTCACCGCAAGCTGGCAACACGAAAGAAAATGCCACAAGTAAAAGTTGTTTTAAACTACTTCGCAGTTATTCCAAATAATTCAATGTGGCCCAGTTATTCAGTTATTCAGCAGCTGAATTCCTTAGACACTGACACCAAATTTTAGGATAAGTTTGAAAAGCTAAAAGACATTCTAATCAGAGGAAATCCCAAAATACTGGTTGAGTTTCGTTTAAAATTATTCTATCAGTTTACAATGAGTTAAGTGTGTTTGGCTGCAGATCGCTAGGATGGAAATGGATTGCAACTTGAAAACGTCAGACTGATGTTTTCAAGTTTTTCCTTTGTTTATTGGAAAAATCGCCAGAAACTGAGTATCCTCTTTTCTTCCTTTGAGGAAATCATTTTATCAGATTTCCTTCTCTTGACGTCCAAGGAGTATTCTGTGTCCGAGAAAAAGCATTAAATTTAAATTTCAGCACATTTTTCACCCCCAAACGTAAAAATCCCCGTGACACTGCCCCGTTAACTGAAAGAGAAGGAAATTCACCGCTGTGTTTCATGTTCTAAAACCTTAAATCTGGTCGTTGCACGTAGAGACTAGCAAGAATAGTACCCAGATTTGTAATGCATGTGTAGTCCATTGTTTTGTTCACGAAGTCACCTTTTGTTTTGTGATGTTCTTGTTGCCATTGCTGTCACTGCATTGGTTGATCACGTTTGGAAATTGTTTCTGAAATACAGTTTGGCTGTGATTGACTTCATGGAGCGTTCCAAACTGTGCTGGTAGCCTGATTAGCATGTCCCGCAAAAATGGCCTTATCACAGTAACACTAATTGAACTCCACTGAACACAGTGGCGGATCCAGGTTTTTTTAAGGGGTATGGCTGACCTGACATTTTTCTTCTATTGGAAAAAAATGAAAAAAATTGCAACGTTACGTCTTGCTTGCTCAGTTTCTTCGAGAAGAAATTGTTATAGAACACTGCTGCATTTCAAGGCCGTGATAAATCAAAATGGTTGACAGTAAAAGTCAAAAGCGAGTAAAGGCTGGAAATAAGAAATGGGAACGAGGCTTTTCGCAGTTGAATGCTGATTTCATACACCGCCTACACCGTAGGCTGTCAAGACGACTCAGTTTGACTAACATAACGAATCGATGTTTCTTTTTGTTTGTTTTTAACCTTATTTTATTCGACATTGGGAGACAAAATCGCGTCAGTCATAGTTTTATTGCCTTACATAATTTCAGAGGGGGGTGGCTAGCCACCCAATTCACCCCCCTGGATCCGCCTTGGAACAGTTCCGAATTGTTACACTATTGTGTTTACCTTCTCGTTTAGTTGTAGTGAAAGAGAGAGTGATGTGATCATAGTTTACAATGTTTAAATTTTTCAGTGTCTCAGTTAAACTGCTGACAACTTTAATTTACTATTTCAGAAGTAAAATGAAGAAATTATTTCTCAAGTATTATGAAAGTTACTGTAAAATCGCTGACGTCAACATGACTTCGAACGGAAAGAAAATGAAGGTAAGAATTACGGATACTTCAGATAAATATAAGGTAAACACGAAATGCTGTTGAATTGTTGTATCTTCACGACCAATAACATGACGGCTTAATGATATGGATGTCAATACCCAGAGACGTAAATACCGCCAACTGAAAATACGCCCACTACTTGACTCAGAAGATGACTTAAACTGCTCCAGCTGTCAAAACAAGTTAGTCAATGGGCGTGTTTTCGTGGCCTCCTCGGGAATGAGAATAGGCAAAATGGGAATGATCAGAATTATTGGAGTATGGGACAAACTGATCAAACAAATACTTATAGACTGAAAACAGTCTCGTACCCAGTCGCTTCTCTTGTCCGCGCTGTGGTTTATGGGTAGGATTTGATGAGCTCGCGGTGCATCAAGGGAAGGACGGAAGAAAATTCCGAAACGCAGTCACTTTTTCTCCCTCTGCCCCAGAAGGCTTTGCTCGCATTGATGGCCTTCCCATATTCTAATGCGAAAAGGAATAAATAAGTGGTGACTGGCTACGAGTCTGGACTCAAAACTGACCGCGGATTTTTACCCCAGGCTTGGCGGGAGAATCTGAACTTGCCGCGGATGAGCTGTTATTTTGGTCAGCCTTTTTGTTGTTGCCAAGTGTTTGACAACTTTCTCAATACGCTCATTCTGTTCATTCTGCCCCAAATAGCAGAATACATTCAGTGGCATAAACTACCATGCTAACGATTTCGAAATGAGAACAGGTAATAAAAAACGCGCCAAAAGCCATTCCAAGTAAACTCATTCCAGAATGGTTCCCAAAAAAACGTGTCCAAAAAAAGTGCTTTTAAGAATCATCACCTCGACGATCACATTAGACAGACTACACCATTGGAGTCAAATCCATAGTGGAACTAATCTATCATTTTCCAGTGTGACCGAGCCTTGGTTTGGTTTATCAGCCTAAGATCTAACTTTTACGATGTGTCAATTATATTTCAGGATCCTTTCGGGACGAATGGGGGCACCTTTGATTATTCATCCATTAAACAAAGACTCGAGGCTATCAAGCGAAAAATCGAGTCAGAGAAAGAAGAAAATGATCTCGATGAATCAATGAGTGACGAGGAAGAGACACCTAAACTGGCGCTCCCCAGAAGCACTGAACCCCCAGAGATAGATGATTGGGTAGATTTTTTATATGGCGACGGCGACGATTAATTCTCTATACAGTTCTTTTTTGAATTTTTTTCTATTCGACCTTTCACTCACAGAGGTGTTCCTCGCATCAATGAATGTGGTTCCGTCTGTCTACTCCCCCTGTTAATAATTTCCTTAAGTGTTTCCGTTCAAATGAAAGCTACTGAGCAGTACTTTTCTGTGGTGCTGTTTATTACGCTGTACGAGGTGGTTCAAACTTTTGAGTCTGGTTAAAATTCTTAGGTGTGACCTTTTAACTGAAAGCTACTGAGCAGTACTTTCGTGTGCACTGTTTTTCTTGGTTTTTTTTTTTTGGCTTTGTTTTTGCTTTTGTTTTTTCAGTATTGGACAAAACTACATGTTTCAATTATCACTTTGGGTACACTTGTGAATACAAGGTTGAAAGTGTCGATGTACATACATAAAAATTCTTATCAGGAAAACAAAAACCCACTGTAAATATAACGGCAATAAATAGGTATTTATTGAACAATTTTCATTGAAAGTTAAAGTTAAATGATAAATACGTGAAAAGTGAGTTTTAGAGTATAAAAAAACTGAAGTGATATTTCCAGCTGGCCGTTATGCAAAGTTTGTGCTTCAGTGGCTTCCAATTCCACTTTAACATGTTCAATCGTACTGTAAATTATTTTATAAAAGGCTGTATTAGCTTTGGCGATAGTTTTTTCGTTAAATGACTGCAATGCTTTAGTGTATCTTTTTAGCAAATGAGTAATATATAAATTGTTTTGTTCTCCGATAATGATATTTGGTAAAAAAAAGCTTCTTAACAGAGCAGTACTTTACAGGTATTGCCTACTAAAAATGACGAAATCTTGTGCAGAGACGTACAGGAAAGAGTCATACGTTAAATCGTTTCCGTTGTTGGTAGAGACAGCAATTGCTGTCAAATACCTTGATCTGTTAATGTTCGCTTATACGTTTATGGTTATAAAGTTGTACAAGTCTGAATTTGTTACTTTAAATGTGCAAAAGGTGAATAAAAATGAACGTATATTGTTTATTGTCGACTAGTCGTTGTTCAATGTTTGAAGACGGACTAAAGACTAAAGATCCGTAGGCGCGTTGCATGGGTTGCAAAATAAGGACCATTAAATTGTATCGTGTGTCAGCTTGTGTCCACCCCCGATACTGTTGCGCCATTGCTCATCTGCAGCATTGCATGTAACTGATTCAGGAAGGATACATTGAAGATTCGCAGTTGAGTACGGTTTTGTGTTAAATGTTGCGTCGTGTCCTTGCTTTGGGCCGGTGAACTAGCAGATTGGAGAGAAGCAGAGTCAGACTCTAGATCAAGTTTAAATTAACCGTTAGCGTAAGGCACACAGCCAGACCTCTGAAACCAAATGCCACCCTCCGGGATTCAGAGGCTTGTTAGGGTCGAAATGAGGAACAATTTATTGTCATTAATCCCATTTCTTTTTTCATCCTAAAACCGTTAAAACGTCTGATCCGTTATTCCACAACTCCCGATCCCAGATCTCACTCATCTGATTCGCGATTCCATCCTTTCATCTACTGCAAGCAGACCATCCTTCCGCGGATGCCGAGTGAAGTGACGTACGTGTGATTCACACGAGCGGCTCACCACACGCGCTCCGCGTTTTCATGAGGCAGGAAATTTTGGCATGCGCTCGTTTCGCTTTACTCGACTATCCCTGAGCAGAAAGAGAGGCTGCTCGTAGTGTATCAGGACCCTGGAAGTCCTTCGCTGTGTTCTGTTGCGAATACGTGGATCTGATTGGTTGAATCATCGCTCCACTTGTTTACACAGGTAACCAAGGCGTGATACGGAGAGTTTGTATGGAGCTGAAATTCGATCGAAAATAGTCGGCGGTTTTCTCCCGAAAATACATTTAAAGTCGAAATGAAGTTTGAAAAACCTTATCTGTTGTGTGTTTGCTGTGTTTTTAGGAGCTTCTGGAGGCCGTTTTGGGCGATTTTCTGCGTTAACGGTGGGGACTTGACATGACATCGCATCGACCGTTAAGCAGAAAATCGCCAAAACGACCTCCAGAAGCTCGGAAAAGCGGTAAAAACACAGTAATCACACAACAGGTAAGGTTTTTCAAACTGTATTTCGACTTTAATGTATTTTCGGGGGAAAACCGCCGATTATTTTCGATCGAATTTTAGCTCAATACAAACTCTTATATTATGCTTTGGTTACCTGTGACTGACGTTTTGCCAACCGGCTGACCGAGATCATCATCAGAGCCACTTGCAACTCAGTTGGTAGAGCAATGTAAGACCTGTTCCAGAGGTCATAGTGGTGAATCTCACCAGCGTCTTAGAGTTTTGTGGGTTCATTTTTACGTGCATTTGAAGCGGAAGACTTACAGAGCTTCACATTTCCTGTTACATCTGCTCCCAAAGCATCATGGTAATATACTCAGTTCGTATCCAGGTTGCGAAGTATATCCCGGCCAGCAGCAGCCATCTTTATTTTGACCGACGATTGAGGGAGCAAGTTGTTAAATTGACGCTCATTTCTAATTCCTTGTGCAGTAAGGTTAATCAATGTAGAATGCCGAAGTATTTACGTCTTGTTGTTGTCGGAGGAAGCTGCGTGGGGAAAACGGCGGTAATCGAGCAAGCAGTGTTCGGGAAACATTCTCCAGGGCAGGTGGGTACATTGTGTACTAGTAAAGTTATTGTGGTGTATTTAACCTTTATAAATACGCACAGTTATTCTTGCACTGAACTGGCCAAGACGATCAAAATATAACCCATACAAATTCCTTGATCGCATCACATGGAATGAACTGCTACCACGACTTGCACAAAATATGAGAATGTTCAATGTTCAAAGGTCAACGATTCCTGAATGGGGTAAAAGCTTGGTGAAACAAACGGAGAATAATTCTGTGAGCCTTGGCGTGATTATCAGTGTTTTCTACTAATGAAACGCTTTTGAGGCAAGAATAGGGGTTGGCCTAAGCAGATACTTTGTCTTGTGCTACTTCCACCACTGGCTGTAAAATCCCCCAATCCAGTTACACCAAGACAATAAAAAATGGTCTGTTCGATGTGAGCGCCCCCTGTGCCATAGTTGTTCCTTCATTGATGAGCTCCTTTATTCAAATCACCTGTCTAATTACAAGTGTATTCATATCAAGGAGAAACTAGATGTTCATCACCCTGGGCTTGGAAAGGATCACATTTGGCAGTGGTATATTTATTGTTTCTTTTTTTTTAATATGCTTTCAGCCTACTTTTCATACAATTGAGGACATATATGAAGTTCAGTTGGATACTGACAGAGGAGTGAAAGAGAGGATAAGAATCTTTGATACACCTGCTGTGGTGAGCTGCTTTACTTGTTTGTTTTAACCCCCTACCCTATTTCAGACCAAAATGGTCAAAATCTTAAAAAATGGTCAAAAACCTTACCCTATTTCAGAACAAATCAGCTTAAAACCAGACCCTTTTGGCACCGCACCTACCTTTCTGGCTTATGTAAAGAGGGGTACCCCCTGTTTAAATTATTTAATTTTTGTTGAAATGAGGCTGGTGAATTTTGAGATTGCTCACAGGACTGAACTTTACGGGCACTGGGTAATATAGGTTATTTAACACAAAAAGTCATGAATATATAAATATATGGCTGGATAATTTAAGAGTCAGTTTGATTAGTTTTTTCTTAGTCTTAAGGTGACTAAGGAATATTTTTACTGATGATGAGTAAAAAAGTACCCAGACACATGTATATTTTTTTCTAAACCAGCTGAGTGGTCCTCATTCTTCAACTTTAGTGACAAATATACTAGTATATTCCGTGCACTCTTGTGGTGTGGATTTTGTAGTGTGGACCTCAAATAATTTTATGGACTGCTCTCTCAAGAACACGTTAAAATTTTGTGACCCTGAGGAGAGGGTGTTTCAAATAATTTCTTTTCCAATGTAGAAAGTGTCTCAACACTTGCAGCAGTTGTGTGGTTACAGAAAAAAAATCCGTGCTCCCCCCCCCCCCCCTTTCTGGGGTCGGCATGGATATTTTCTGAAACTGTAAACTGCAGGTATGTGCTAAGTGGAAGTGAACTACCTGGAACATACATTTAACCAGCCAACCCTCTCCCTGGCCATTTAGCAGGAGGCACAAGTATTGAGGGACCTGCTGAATTATAGACATTGGTGGATGACAGACGGGTCTTGCTGTCCATAGTCAATGCCATGTCAAGGCCCCCTTATCAGCAATAGGCATGGCCATTTTTATTTCACACTTCACACAAATAGTTAGGCCATTTATAGCTTACATAAATATCAGTCCACATTATTATTGCATTCAATCTGATCTTTATCAGCTAGAATTTATGCTCCATTCATAGCCATATTCAAATAATAAGATAATTCCATTTCTTTATTGTTTGACAGGACACAAGTAATGGAGAACTTTCTAAACACTATCTTAATCTGGCGGATGTAAGTATCGTAGAGATTATTCAGTATACGAGAGAATGTTGTTGAATACAATAACATACAGTCATACAGGCAAAGGAGTCCTAGACAACTGTTAAATGAACATGGAATGGCATACTTACGGGGTTCTGTTTTGTAACTCAGAAGGAAAATACATTGTGTATATTCACATAATTTTTTCTGGACGGGGATTAGAAAGGCTTTGTCATCTATTTTAAGTTTCAGTATTGCTCTAAAGAGCTACATGGTAAAAGACAGATAGGAATCAAAGGAAACTTAAGTCTTTAATTCTTAATACTGTCAAGCATCTTAATTTCTCTTCACAACATCACTACGTAAACCTGCACCATAACAAATATATAGAGAACAGACAGGAGAACACTCATATTGGTATGGGGCTTAAAAGTTAAAAATGATGGTTCAGTTTTGTTCTTGATTACTTTACTAGTTTTTTGAAACAATAGTTAAGTGTATTTGGCTGCAGAAGGAAAGTCGAAAATGGATTGCAACCTGAAAGAACCAGGCGAATTTTTTTGGTCAAGTTCTTCCCTTGTGTTTTGGGAAAACAGATGTTACTTAGTTTTATTTTCAGAAAAGGTTTGATCCAAAAACTTTAACCCTTTGCTGACCAGTGTCCGATATATCGGACACTTAAGGTGACTGCAGTATTTAGGCCAGGCTCAGCAATCATGCATACTCCTTACCAGGCTCCCGCAGCCATTTCTTGTGTTTACGGTGCCTGAAGCTCTCATTCTAGCGAATCTTCCCATTTCTGGCAGACTTTTCCCCAAAATTTTCAACTTTCCATTGACAGCAATATTTGAACAGCATGCCAAAGAGTAATAAAGTCGATATTTTGAAAGATCTTGTCAACTGTTTTGCTGGAAACTTTGATATTCCATGTGACAGTCCCGAGTCCGATATATAAGGCTTCAAAGAATGCTATTGGAACGTGTATGAGACCTTGAATCGCCTTGAATAGTGCTATTTCAGTGGCTGGTATCAGGAATTATACATTCAACTAAAGTGAATCCATGAAGGAAGTTAAGATGAAAGCAGTTATCTGACATGGGAAGAAGACTGAAACCATCCTACATATTTCACATTTGAAAAACATGAAATTGGAGCCATTAGAAAACTGATTACTGCTTCAGCATCTGTTTATTCGATGTTTTGTTGTTGCTAGAAGACCTGCCTGGATCACTTAAGGTGGCTTATTCACTATTCAGTAGATGCATTTGCTAGGTAAATTATGTATCAAAATAATTCTTAGACACTGTAGAGAATAATGAGACATACAAGGGATTTTTTGAGCTTGTCATCTTTGAGTATTTTGGACATAAACATTCATGTGGCAGTTTATGTTATATAGTTAGTTAAATATTAACTAATGCTATGACATCAATATGACATTTTCTGACATCACATTTAGCGTTAAAGTAGGACAATTTCCTGAGAAGTAGTTCTTTGAAAAAATAATCAAAATATGTTTAATGGTTTTGGAGATATGTTAATTTAACTAGAACTTGTTGAAAATTTAAAAAATCCTGAAAATAAATTTGGTCCTTAAAGGGTTAAAATTCCCATGACTTAGCCCATTCAAATAGCATATTTCTTGGGTCAAGTAGAGTATGTGATTTCAAGCAGGATCTGCCTGTTCCTGAGCTGGAAAGAACTGTCAGTCATTGAAAAATGGCCAATCAAAATTTGCCTACTTCCAATGAAATCTCAACATTAATGAAGACAGACATAGTATTTGTACAAATGCTTTTAACACTGGTGACATGAATACCATTTGGTTGAAGAATGGAAAGATACCTGGAGGCCAGTTTTGTCAGATCAAAATGTTCACTCGACAGTTAGTTGGAAACACATGTATAGTCAAACCCATGTTCCGCCCTCAAGAAATAAACAATTGGCCACTTACAGTGTACTTACAGTTTGGTATTCTGTATAGTTGCCACTTCCAAAAAGCTTTTGATTAATGTTTGATTACTTCCAGAGTCGTTTTCATGACATTTTAATACCATCTGTCATTTGAAATCAAAGATTTGTGAAAGGCAGAATTGTCAAGCTTCACATGTACACTCACCACTCCTCGTTTCACAGTCCTTGGAATTTGGTGGTCATTTGAAATTTTAAATCAGTCAAAACGTTTTCAAAACCACATAAAAAAAGTTGTCAAAAACTAGTGAAAAAATGTGGGAAAGTGGCAATGTTATGGTGCATTAGCGGCATTGTAATAGACATGCTACTGTAGGTTCTATCATGGAAAAAACGATTGCAGCTCTGTTATTGACACACAGTGGACTACTGCGGCTGAGGTAATGATGCTGATCGAGTACAGACAAAATTTTAAGTTCAACTGGTGACTGCAAGCAGTTTTCAAATTGTTGAGATTGATACTCTTAATGCAATAAAATGCAATCTCATTAAAAACAAAAACAATTATGTTAAATTCTAGCCCCTTCCCCCTTTTGCTATCAATAGTCTTGGGTTTCAACACAGTCCTGAAATTCCTACAATGTTGATAAGGGGATGGCAGTACAGTCATGGCATGACTTTGAAAGTGTCTAAAATGAATTCCTAACTTGCTGCAATTATTTGTAGCGACCCTGGAGCATGTAATTTTTGTCACTTTTGGGGGTTTGCAGGATCAAAGTTTTGTGTTAAAGAAAGATTGATATGTTCTGGAGGGATTTATATTGAATCATTCCATTTGAGAGATCATTTTCTCAGAGCTTAGTTATTGAAAAGCAACAATGGGATTGGAATTTTTTCAAAACTTCTACAAAACTGTAGAAAAAGTGCTTTTATTGTAACTCACTTTTTCTTTAAAAAGTTTCCTTTCTTTTCAGGGATTTCTCCTTGTCTTCAGTGTGACATCAAAAAAATCCTTTCAGCAGATTCAAGCCATCAAGAAAGAAATTGACAAAAACAGAGGAAAGGATGTAAGTTTTAAGCCAAACCAGGAAATTATAGTCAAAGTTCAGCAGGTAGTAGAGAAATGTCAATCACGCATTGTGAATTTTGAGGGTGTATTAGCTTGTACAACACATTTAAGTAAGAAAAATGGTCCCTCTGCTATCGTCTCTGCTATAGCAAAGGACTTATGAATTTTGAACGGCTGCATTAAAAAAGCAAGAAAAGAAAATTTTGCGGTTGGCAACATAAGAATTCCTTCTGGCAATTTTCGTAATGCGCCGATCAATTCGAAAGTTCAACATCCCCCCCCCGGGCAACCCCCCGGGCATTTGAACTTTTGAAGATTGGCTTGTTCAAATTCCCTACCCTCGGGGCAAAAAAGTCGTTCAAATGCCCCACCAATTACTTCTAAAATACCTCTCCTCAAAGACAAATTTCGTCTTCAATCAAACACTTTACATGCTTTTCAGAGAGATATGCCGTAATGGCACTTTCAAACGTCTTTTAAAGACCCTTTTTGAAAGAGTTATAAACTAAGAAAGGGGAAATTCTGTCTTGTAAATCCACCAAACCCTGCAAAAACCGAAAAAACTCACGGGCGTATTACGTCAGAACAAGAGATAAATCCGGTTCAAATTCCCCACGCTTCAAACGCAACGTTCAAATTCCCCCCTCCCCGGGCACGATGCACAGTCAAATGCCCGGGGTATGCCCGGGGGGGGGGGATGTTGAAGTTTCGAATTGATCGGTGCATAATAAGGTATCGTTTTATTCACCAATAATTTAAGAGTCTTTGGTGTGCTTAAAATAAATTCATCTCAAAAATTAAATTCAAAACCTAAATCGGAAAATCAACCCAAATGTCACTTGTACTGATAGAATTGCTTGTTTACAGTTTCCAATGGTTGTTATTGCAACGAAAGCTGACATTAAGAATGAACGCGAATGTGAATCAATTGTCATCAAAAAGTGGGCTGAAGCTGAAAAAGGTACGATTATTTTTAATCAACTCTCAAAGTTTGTATACCATGTCATTGTGAATTTATTAGTTGATAAATTAATAGAATTTTTTATTTTTGGCTTTGAGAACCATGCCTACCTCTTGCAGGTTTGATTGCAGTTCCTCTTGTTTTTCAGTACGTTTAACAGAACTTTATGTTGGAGACAGAAAAGCGCTTCAGGACCCATTTGTATGGATTACTTCAAAAATGGTTTCATGTACTGGTAAGAATGCTGACATTGTTCAGTTGATTAAGTTGTAGTGGCGCTGAACCTTTAGGGATGGTTTCTGGTTATTTCGCTAAAACTTGAAGTTGACTGTAATCCCCATTCCAAGGTATTAGCCTGACAGGCATGTTGGATTTTCCGTGGGTGCACATTTAGTAGGTATTTACAGAAAATGCACCCTGTTAAATTTTGTTGGAGAACATGCCTCCACTATTTAAACAAATTTTAGACGGGGTTTAACAAAACCATGGTCTAAATCGATTTCAATCTGGCATACCCAGATATGTAGGCCTTCCTTACCATAATCAATATCAAGCAGGCATGTTGCACAGAATACAAGAACGTTCATTTCCTATTAGTAACTCACTTGTTAACAGATGTAGAGGTTTATTTGTTGCCTTAAACCCAGTCTAAGTTAGACTTCGTTTAAATCATCGGTCCTAAACCTCTAATCGACCTCTGAAGTGTACCAGATTTCAGACTTCGTATTTCCCTAATCTTGGCCAGCCCTTTTCTCACATTAAATGATTGTAGCGAAACAATTTTAATTTGTATGAAAATGACCTGTTTCCTGTGCAGTTACAATGATTGATATTCCTGTTACTGGAGCAACTTGACCAGGATATGAAATTTTACAGAGCGGCGCGCAAGGGAAAGACCACTTCTAATTTATTAACTTGCATACTTTCACGGCAGTCAACTACCCAGTCAGAATTTGAGACTGGCTTCCAGAAAACCAACTAAGTGCTGCAAGTGAACTTTAGATGGTTTTCTCGTAGATGTCAGAAATCGTGAATGGATAGCCGTCCTCGTGCAAGTGTGCAAATTAATTAGAAGCGGACAAGGCATGCCATAGAAAACTAATTTGGTGAAGTGGACTAGCCGATGCTTAAGAAACATTTGTTTAACTGAAGTTGACGTTCTTATCGTTTATTATTTCAGGAAAGGGTTACCTTCAGTCTAGCCACTCCGAAGTAAAGCGATTTCTGTCCATGCGTAAAACCAGCAAAACTATGTCAGCATCTAAAGACTCGGGTCTTGATGTCACCAAAGAATAGATGACAGATTTTCACGAAAGTAAGGTATGACATTAGTTTTCAGAAAGCATTTAGGCATCGCGCAGAAGGATCTTGAGGATATCCCGAGGACCAAAATGGCAATCAAGAACTTACTCTGCGTGGAACAGGGTTTATTCAGCACGCGATAGTGTAGGCGGGAGGCTGTTGTAGGCATTTGCAGGATCACCGCGATACAAAATGTATTGGCCAAAAACATTTCTGTGTGTGCGTCACAGGGCTTGAAATAATTTCCCGGCTGGCGCCGGTCAAGTTGTCCGGTCAAACCTATTTTTGCTCGGACACCACCCATTTTTGGCCGGACAAATCTCCATTACGCCATATCTCTACAAAATTCCCCCCCTCCCCCTGCAGCATGATGTTTACATATCAAACAAGTACATTTTCTAAGCCTTTATTGTACATGGAGCCTCGAACTCATTGCAGGAAAAGTGGAATGCATGGTACAGCCACAACGTTCGGCAAAATCAATATTACATTTGTGCATGCATCTATCGCTTCAGTTCTATGTCTTCTATACCGTTAAATTTTAATACCTACTAAAGCTATGAAGTTGATGAAATTGAAGCCTGCGATCTAGTTGATCCTCATAATAATACAAGCTAACTGATGTGAATATACAACAAGAAACTCTTACAAGTAGAATCCATATCCACTGATTTGCTACAAAGTAAGCTTAGAATGAATAAGCTTGAATCTTGAAATGTTTCAGTACTATATCTTATTAAAAGGGGTCGGGGAAATGATACCAACAGGCAACTCTCTTTTTTCATTTGGAATACTTGAATGGCAACCTAATTTTGCTACTCGTTGTCAATTTCAAGTCTCTACTGCCTGAGGAAAACATTGCCTTGCGAAGTAATGCCCGTGAATCCAATAATCACCAAAAAGCTTGGTAACCAAGTATTTATCAGGGGCGTGCCGGAAGTGATGAATGATTTGTTCCGTTTCAGCGTTTTTAGAGACGATATGAATCACAACTTTTATGGATGACTATTTGGCCATTTGGAATTACTGGAATTACATCAACGTTGTGCAATTAAGGAAATGAAAGCACTTTGTTGTGGTTTTAAGTGAAACAAAAACATATCAACGCCAAAAATATATAAAATGTTCGGGAGCCTACTGATCCACTCCTGTGTCTTTTATTAAATCTATTGCTCTGTCTTCTAATTCGTCCTCATTATCTGAATCGGAATCTTCTTCAGTTGAAGAACAATCAATCAAGACCATTCCCCTTTTCGCAAACTCTCGGGCCTTGTACGATTTCCTCTTGCTTTGGTTCGGAGGGCGAGTGGCGCTCGTTACCCACAAGTGAATGGCTGGTGTAGTGTCGTAACCTTGAAAAGGGGGACCTTCCATTTTGACTCTTATCAGGTGGCTAAGGGTGTTCTCGCTGAGTGTTGCCCGAGAATCTGAGAGGCATTGTTATGCTTCTCACGTCACGTTTACAAAATCCAAGCGGACTATATATTATAAGAATATAGTAATTCATACTGCTACACACGCTACTCCGGAAGACCCGCTAATTTGCGGTGACGGCTTGATGAACGACAAAGCGAAGATTTGCAACCACCGGAAATTTTACAACCACTATTATGAATCATTTTTTAAAAGTTCTTGGTCTGGTAGTATCTCTGTCTTTTCCCCTTTTTATTCACAAACGCCAATAATGTTGAACCTATAAAAATTTAAAACCTGAAGATCCGCATTGAATTTTTCTTTACAAGCGTAAACGACCGGACAAATTGTCCGGCCATCCAAGGATTTGACCGGACAAAACCTATTTTTGACCGGACATTGTCCGTTGACCGGCCGTTATTTCAAGCCCTGCGTCAGAGGTAGCGCACAAAATTGGCCAAGAAAATCTAAGTTTCTATTGTAAGGAGGTTTCATATTTGAATAGTTTTTGCGAACATGACCATTTACCAATCGTTTTGCCGTTGTTTCATTAGAAACGTGGAGTAATCCTACCATAAATTTATAAATTTATTATTGGAGCAGCGTAGAAGTGTTCTCCGTGTAAAGAGGCTATACAAGGGCCACTAGGCTCTCGTAAGCGAATTTGTTGAAGCATGAACCCTAGTGGAGTATTGTTGCGTGAAAAGCACGGGTTTGTTAACTTTTTTAGGTTTCCCAATACGAGATTTCCAACTTAAATTTAGCTTGTAAGGCGTCTTAATGTATTTTCATTTGGGTTTTGCAGGAAATCGTCCGACCAAGCTGCCTCATCAGTTCAGGCTTAATGGATTGCAACGCATCCTTCCCCCCCCCCCCCCCGAAACCATAGTCACTCAGACAAGTAAGGGTGTGGGGCCTGTTATTGACTGAGCGCCAGGAGAACACGGAAAAGAACGCACAGAGTCCTTCTTCTTAGAGTTTTAAATATCCAATGGAATCTCGCCTTACAACCATGCGTTACTTCGACTACCACTTTATTTTATTTTTTTATTTTTTGCCCCGGTCATTTTTTTAATCTCAAAATCTCGTTAATGTGAAATGCTTGGACTCGAAATTCCTGGAGTGAAACGACAAATAATAGTCAAAGGTGTATATTTAGACTGTACCTTGTAACCGTTTATTTCAACTTCCAATAATTGTTGTTATCTACAGCGGACCGGGGAAAGCTTCAAATTAGCAGGAGAGGAAATCTGAAGCCCTTACCTCTCCATTCTCCAAGTACTCCGAACCAAGCGAGACCGTCGTTGTATTTGCTTGTTCTCCCGTGAAATATTTTAGTTAAGTGTAAAAATAAATCAGCAAAAGAAGAGGAAAAATTAAACGAAATAAACTGTAATTATTCGATATCAACGTTCTAAGACTCCATGGAAATCACGATAGTCCCTATTTCAATTAACCAAAAATAAAAAGCAAGAGGCACACAACCCAACCCCGCGGTAAGGCCAGTACGGCGAACGTATTGGACTTTCCTAACAAGGGCGAAACAACTGTCCATGGCTGCCACTGCCCGGGTGATATGGCTGTGCGCATGTGTAGGGTACTTGTGTTGTGTGTGCCTTTTGCTTTTTATCCTTGCCTGTTTCAATTGCCCAGTTTGGAGTAGTCCACACATTCATGAGGTTTTGCGAGCACATCTCGATGCCGGTACAAGGCTCTGCTGTACTAACTAAGCGGCAAGCTGGTGATTATTGACAGCTTGTCAACCAGAGAACAAAGCATTACTTTGAACATACTGTTTAGGGAGGATCAAAGGAATTCAATAGAGTGGTTTATTGTGACATTTCAACCAATGATCTGTCTTTATTAAGGAGAAAGGACCCGATTGATGTTCGGGCGAGGAAGCTCTTAATTTCTACTTAGTAAATAAAGCTTGTTTTGGATTGGCTGATTTTTTGTCTAGTTGAAGTAATTATTCAGTTCGAGAGTAAACGAATTAAGGAGAGTGAAAATGTTTCAGTCCCTTACTCAGAAACGTGACTCTACAAAAGCTTTCGAGGAAATATTGCGAAATTCCACCGTCAACTCCTTGGCTCTTAGAACGCTATGATTGGCTCACTCGAAACTGCGCAAAACATCAAAGGAAAAATTGCACAGTGATTTCCGCTAAATGATTTCAAATGCAGAAGTAATTAACCGATGAACGTTACTTGGCCTCCGAATCTCTGTCAGATAACTGTTGGCTGTTTCAGTTGCATGTTTTTTCGTTCACGTCAAATGGGGCTCCTTGGCTTGATTTTGCGGCGCCGAAGAAAAACACACCCATGTCCAAATCTTTGGCTGAATTCTTCGCCTGATTGTCCGATTTCAGGTCGGAAAAATGCTGCACTTGATGATGGCTCAGCGTCCAGAAAATGGTGTTTTGATGTTAACGGCAAAATCGACAAGGATCAGGTACCACAAACGGAAACTAACAAGAGCAACCTTGCGGTCCTCAAGAAAGTCAAAAGCAGCAAGTATCAAGGCGAGGGAATTGCCAACACGATCCCCAAAAAAGCAAAAAGAAGTACGCCTGAGGAACGAGCGCTTCGAATGAGGAACATCGTGAAAATGTAAACAGGAGACGGGATGCGATTTGCAGCGAAATAGAGCAAAGCTGGTTTATTGGAGGAGCATATCTCGGAAAACACAGGCACAATTTACAAGTCACTCATGAGCTGACGGTCCGAGGTCTGCTGTCGCCGTAGCCCGTCAGCATCTAGAATATTTTATCTCATACCATTGTGGAGAGCTCTAGAGCGGAATTGCGTGGAAATTTTTGAGAAACAGTACTGAGTCGCCTGTCCAAGCCCCCGTATCATCTGATTTCCAAATAAGATTGCCTTATACGTGTAGTTATTATTCTCAGGGTGCAACAATCTTTCGGCCAAAACCTTGACCACAAAATTCTCATTGCGAATGATTATGTATTGAAGCCGAGTTTTCTATAAGAATTTTTTCGTAAGAAATTTTTGAATATTGTACACATTTCGTGTTTTTCTTGTTTTGCAGAAAATTTGTCCACTTCCTTTTCCAGATAACCTCGGCGATTCCTGATACCTATCTTTGCTATTGTAAGATGTATCTACGTTAAAATTCTATTTTAGCTGCAACTTTCATAATGATATTTAATAACAATTCAGCGAGTGCAGAGTTGACTATTGCCCGTTGAAAATGCGCGCGAGTAGAAAAGTTTTTAGAAGAAAACTAAACGATTGCAACTCAAAACGAAGATATTTAGGTGGCATGTAAAGAATTCAAAAGCAATTCTGTCTTATTTCAGCGAATAGACAATGAATACTGAACCAATAAGATTCACGTGTTTGCGATAGAGCTCACCTCCTGTCTAGAACCGTATCCATGTAAAGCTATAAACGACAAGACCAAATAATTTATATTATGTATGCGAGTGTAGTTCACGAGGACAAAAACAGCTGTTCAAAAGTATTTCAATAAACTATAATGAAAAAGCAGCAACGAAAAACGACGAGCGAGTTGGTTTTCCCGATATTTCGGACAGTCAAGCCGTCCTTCTTCGGGGGATTTAATGAAAATACGGATAGTCGTTACAATATCTAGTAAAACGGTTACAGTAGATATATGATACGATTGTTTGGAATTTAAAATCTAAACAAGCCAATGAGGACGAAATAACCATACCATGAATAAACATAGAGCAGTGTAAAAATAAAAAAAATTAAAATAAAATTAAAATTAAAACAGATAATCCTCTTTTTTAAAATTTATTTATATATTTTTTAATCTGCGAGTCAGGGTTGTGGGCTTGCAAGCTGCTTATTTTCTGCCAGGTTAAGCATGAAATTAGCCATATGGATTCCAGAATAGTGTGTTCATGGTATGATAACTTTTCTAATTAAAACAAACCTTTTTAAAATTTCTTTTCTGTTTTTCTGGGACCAGAATCACGACAATCATAAGTATTTTTTTTTGCCAATAAGCTTTTCTTTTTTTGCACTCAAACATTACATGTTCAGGATATCTATTGATCTGCCTGAGTAGTCACAAACAACCCTCTTTGCTCCCGAACAGCCAGCAAACTACTCGGGCTATTCTGATCAAAGATCAAGCAGTGATTTTCAAGCATGAAGTCAATGATTTTCAAGCATGATGATCAAGCATGAAGTCATGTACGCTTAAAACAGTTCAGAGGACTGATAGCCACTTCATCATAAGGCCAAAAGCATAAGGACAGTTAAGACACTCTAACTTGACTAGACGATCATAGAAATAGTTTATACTCGTGAATAAGCGAGTAGGTAGGAGTCTGTTTACTCACAATACAAAATAATTCTCCGCAACTTATGTAAGCAAAACTATTCTATTGATATAAGTCAAATGCCATTTACAGTTAAGCGGCATACTATTAGAAGAAAGATAGTTACCAACGTCAAAAGCAAGTCATTCAGTATGATGATCGCTTTCAAGGTCATACAATCCTTCTTGACGATGTCTCTGGGGTATAATTACAAACAATTACCGGTATGCCTCGTTCCCAGTTGATCGCTCTGTCAGAAATAAAGAGGGTGCAAAGAACGACGGTGGCGTTTCGCACTAGTCCCAGATCGTTTTCGCGCTCCCTCGCATGATTCAAGCGTCCGAGGGGATTAACACACCAAGGTTTCTTTTTTGCCACTAGCCAATCAGGGCTAATCGGTTTACGTAAGTGGAAAGGAATAAATTATATTCAAAGCGAACAAACTCATCTCCCTCGAGCATTCTGTGTAGTCAGATTAACTTTTTTAACTGTTCACATTCTCTTTAGTTTTGCCTTAGTCAACCAATGGCAGACACAGGAACTCAAACATAATAGAGAGCAGGGAGTTGTACGACCTTGATTGCCTTTTCACTGAACAAATGACTGGGGTATGTTACATAAATATCACTTTTTTCTTGCCGCTAGCAAATGATTGGTTTTTGTTTTACGTATGTTTCGAACATTCTTCCTTCACTCAAAGTAAAACTCAAAACCACGCAATCACTCAATTGTTTGTGCCATTTAGTGTCCCCATTTCTTTTGCTTTTTGATCATTCCTGATTGCCGAGCTTAGTACTCCGTTAAGTAATGTTTCGTTTCCGTAAGCGAAGTAAAATACATCACCGTCTGATCTTTGCTCAGAAAGGTTCGATTAATTCTCACTTGAACTTTGACCAGCGAATGGCCATCTTCGTGACGGAACAGGTCGATCCAGAGATAACCAATTCCTCTGGCGACGATACCAACGACGGGATAATGGGCAAGCCACAAGAGTTTTCGAAAAACGGCGACTGTTCAGAAAGGAGCATTAAAGGAGATGAATTAGCCGAGTACAACAAGGCGAGAAAGCAACAAGTGGTATGGGACGAAGTGGAATTACGTTGGAAGAAAAAAAGGACCCCAGAGGAGATGGCGAGTCGAAGGAGGAAGGTTGTAGAGACTCTAAACAAGAGGAGAAGTGCTGTGTGCAGTGAAATAGAACGGGCCTGGTTTGTTGAAGGAGCACATTTGGAAAAACACAGGCACAATTTGCAAGTCACTCATGAACTGACGGTTCGGGGCTTATTAGTGTGGTGGTGATGTGAAAAAAAAAACTATTTTTTTTACCGCAAAGCGATTTAACTTACACTATTTTCGAGCCCATGGTATGGCGAAAAAACAATCCCATTGTCATTTTTATTGTAACGTATATGTATTTATTCTAGCAATCACTGCAGTCTGTCGAGTCAAAAATTTAGAGTGCTCTGTTCAACAGAAGTAAATTACCAGATGAGCAGTTGCTAAACCTTGTTTTTCAACATAAATCAACACAGAGCTAATTAAACCTAATTACTGCTTATAGTTTGAGAAAGTTATCACCTTAGTTAATTTATCGCCTTAGGTAATTTCATGCTATATGTAAATTATTTTCAGTGAAAATAGTTAGAATAATCACTCAACTGAATTATATAATTCGTCCTTTTTATCCGAGAGGTCTTCACTTCTGTTTTGTGATCGTGCTAAGGCTTTGTTGAAAGAACATTCCTTTCTAATATTTAGCCCATCTATTCAGTTGAACTAATTACTCTTGTGATGAAAAATTTACAGTTAGCAGCAGCTCTGTCAATTTAGAGACACGATCGAATTGGCTGTCGAACGGGATGCGGCTGCGTAGGCCCGCAATGCGTGCGCAGAAAATAGATGATTATCGTTTCACCGTGTCATTTCACAGTGTCTTCTGTACATGTTTTCACCTAAGTTGAAGTATAGATCTAAGTAGCATGCGCAATAACCAAAATAATGTTTTCCGCGTGACAAATGTTATTCGCAATTAGATTTGTTCTAGGTACAAGTTTGTTCGTCCTCCTTTTCAGAGGAGATACTGGTATGAATGTAAACCAAGCGTGCGTATGAAGTGAAACATTTCGTATGCATTTCAATTTTCCCCTTACAAACAAAGGCTAAAGTGGGGGGAGGATAACTGTGTCATATTTCGTGTAGTCTAAAAAGAATTAATTGATCATAGGATAGTGTAAAAGATGAAACTAAATACATTTGGAATCATCATTTATGGTCTGATACTTCTAAACCACGTTCAATTCAGCGAGTGAGGCGTGCAGAGAGATCTTAGCCCCTAATCCAACTATTAAACTAGACTGCCTGTGGGATGAGCTAACCTTTCCCCAGGTTTGAGTTACACTTACCCGTGCTGTGAGTTACCCGTGGGAGATAAAGACGGGAGTTGCATGATCTTGAATGTTTTTCTCTGAACAAGTGAGTGGGGTATTTCACGTAATTATCACTTGTTACCTGCTGCTAGGAAATGATTGGCTTTTCCTATACGTAAACTTTGCTTTTTCTTACGTGCGTAAAAATTAAAAAAAAAAAAAAAAAAAACTACGCACGCACGCATTCTTCCATAAGTTTGCGGCATTTACTGTCCCTTTCTGCTCATTGCTGACAGGCGAGCTGAGTACTGAGCTAAATAATGCCACGCTTCCGTATGCCACGCTTCTGTAGGCAAGGTAAAATTCATCATGCCTTGATCTTTGATCAGAAGAGCAGGAATAATCCTCTTTTGAGCACTGAAGAACGAATGGCCATCTTTGTGACGGAGCAGGTCGATCTACAGGTAACCGATTCTGCTGGCGACGATACCAACGACAGAAAAATGAGCAAGCCACAAGAGGAAAGGAGCAACGTGTACACCAAAGGGGACCAATTGGCCGAGAACAAGGCGAAAAAGCAAAAAGTGGTCTGGGACGAAGGGGAATTGCGTTGGAAGAAGAAAAGGACCCTAGGAGACGACGAGTCGGAGGAGGAAGGTTGTAGAGACTCTAAACAAGAGGAGAAGTGCTGTGTGTAGTGAAATAGAACGGACCTGGTTTGTTGAAGGAGCACATTTGGAAAAACACAGGCACAATTTGCAAGTCACCCATGAACTGACGGTTGGAGACTTATTAGTGTGGTGATAATGTGAACTGAAATGTTTGTTTTCCGTTGTAAAGCAATTTATCTAGCACTGTTTTCGAGCTACTGGTATCGTGATTTGTTAAAAATTTTTATTGTCCGTATTTACTAAAACTGTTTTTATCTAACTATCATTGATTTCTATCGTGAATTAGTGATTTGGTGATAATGTGGATTTTAAAAGCTATTTCCCTTCTTATTTTCATCGTGGAGTGTTTTATCTAGCAACATTTTACTAATTATGCAATCAGGTCAAACAGGAGTTAACTACCAGTTGCGTGTTGATTTATTAAATAGACTCTATTTAACGTTGTTTGTAAACAAACTAATTAAACCTTGTTAGCTAAACCAATACAAATTGATTTACAGCAGTTTTCAATTGAGTTTCGTAAAACCAAAACCAAAGTTATTACCCCAGCCTATCACAACAAACACAAATTACCCAATGAACCAATCAGAACTCAAAGCAATTACAAGTAACCGGCACCAAGCGAGGGAAAACGCGTTCGAACAGGTCGCCATTGGTTTTAGTTTTACTTCTGATTGGTGGAGAAAGTGGCGCGAGAATTTTGAACCAATCACAGATCGTAGTAAAGCAAAACCAAAGCAAATGCAAATTACTTTCGACACTCAATTGGAAACCGCTCTAATCGTAAATTAGTATTAGTTAATACAACCAGTTAACTGAAACTTAAAACCTAACACCTGGTTAATTAAACCTATTTAATTAAACTCGTACAAATTAAACTAATCAGTGGGTATTGTGAAAATCATCACCTTAGTTAATTTAAATTCTCAATATGTAAATGGTTTTGTTTTTTTTTATTTACGAACACTGGTTTTATTTTTAGCAAATACATTTAGAGTGGCCAGTTCATTCGGTCATCATTTCTGTTTTGTGATTGTTACATGTGAGCTGTATTCAGGGCATGTTACTTTCTAATACTCAACCAATACATGTACGTTTGAATTCATTTTTCTTATGTTGAAAATCACAGCTACCAGTAACTCTGTCAATTTAGATACACATTAGAACGAAACAAATCTACGAAGGATCCAACAGAGTCCAGGCTGTGATAAGGGCGCATAGGCCCGCGATGCGTGCACACAAAAAGAAGATGACTATCAGTGTCTTTACCATGTCACTTCACAGTGATTTCTGTGTATATTTTTGCCTAAGTTAAACTGAAAAAATACATTGCAATAACTTCTGTCTATGTGTGAACTCTCATATATGTGTGTATGTATATCCGATGTGGTGGAAAGTTTAGCGACGTTGTAGAAAGTTTTAGTTAAAAAAAAAGCTTAGTAGTGATTGACCGCTTTTTAAAGCAGCCAGTCAGAACGGTTACTTGAGTTAATCATTGGATAAATTTTTGGCTTTTCAAAACCAAATAGAAACGAAGAAATGTAAGAGATGAGTAAGAAGATTTATATGAGCAAATCCGTACAAGAATCAAACAAAATCGCAAATAAGCAGCAAAGCTCAAAAAATGAAATTCGCTCTTCTTTTGCATGGTGGTAGCCCTTAGTAAGTTTACAAACGCTATGTAGTTTTTTCCTTGAAATAGCTCTTCATTTCTGAGAAAAGCAAATAAATCCGTTTCCAGCTCTAAGCTCGATTTGATGAGGCCAGGAAGGGTTAAAATTCGTTCATGTTCACTTGACTCGCGTATCAAAACTGTTGAACTGGGAAAGGCTGTCATACCACCAATTTCTTGTATAACTCTTCGTCGTCCAGATGTCAAGGTTTCATAAACATTGGATCTATCTAAGTATTGAAAGAAAGCCAAAAGCAAAAGGCTTTCCTTTGTTCGGTCAATCGATGGATCAAAAAGAACAACAAATTTGACCATGTGCCTTTGCTCAGAATGTCATAAAATTAAGTATTTAGGGACTAAATAAACTGCTCTTTTGAAGTATCTAAAGTTTAATTTGGGCAAACGATTTCGGATTTTTTAGGAAATTTTTGAAAACCGGTGCATTGAAAGCATAAAATCACGCAATCCGGTGAATGCGTGACCAACAGTAAACTGGAATAAAATTCCTTCAGTTGGAAATATCAGCGACGTAGACGCATAAAACAACCTCAGTTTACAAACCTGTACAGAGATATGGTATTCTAAGGGCTCTAAAGTCCTTATTTTTGCCGTTCGTTGCATGCAGATCTCCTTGAGCTTTGACAGTTGCTTGGTTGTTGTTTGGATGGTTACGGCTCCAAACTTGAAATGTTTTAATTCATGTATCTTTGTGCTCCTTGTCCCATCGATATCCTTGTTTTGTGAAAATTGACGTTTAATCCTCTCAAAACCAATTTCAAAAGTGGAATTGTTGAAGAGGCCTTTCAATAGTACAGCTTTCAATCAGTGATGCGGTGTGACGCTTACTATACGCTACATGATTTCCGAAGCGTGACCATAGTTTGTTCGCGGGGGAGCCTGGGTGCTAGCTCAATTGTTTTTTTTCCCTTGCCGAAAAAAATTTGAGGGAAAAATTGTGTCTGTACAGAGGCTAGAACTAAGACCAAGGAGAAGTAAAGGTACGCTTTATCTTTAGTAATATACAAGATGGTTGCTTACCTCAGGGGGATATGGCTGGCTCCAAATAAATTTAGCATAAGAGATACATTGTGTTAAGGCGGGGGTAAACCTGAAAAACAGGGCATTTTTCGAAAAATTCTCACACCCAGGATTTCAATTGAAACCATAGCAAACTATATATCCCTGTAAAGCTTATAGATCAAAGATTCTTAAAAAAATCTATTTTGTGCTCCAACACCAATTGTAACGTGACACCGAACATTTGAGTGAACCACCTGCTGAGTACTACAAGTGGTTACTTGAGAAAAGATAACTCCTCCTAGATTTGCTGTAAATGAATGGTTTTTGCATCATTTTAAAGCAGACAAATTGCTTAGTGTTTTAAGCATAGGAAATTTTGAAATGTTAAAAAGACATGGTATGATGGTTAACTAAAGTTAGCCCTATGAAACCAACATGTATTTTCAACCATAACTTCAAGCACATTCATCATATGGAAAAATCCTATGCTTAAAACACAAAACCCATTCAGATCAACAACCCCTGAAAATTTCAGGTCAATCTGATAAATCGTTCCCAAGTTATCTTTTCTCAAAGGACAAAATATTGCGTAATGAGAAAATGAGCTTTAAACTTACAGGTAAATAAAAAAGTCTATTTTCATCAAATTTTAAGGCTCAATTATGGCCTAATTTCTTGTATTAGGCCACAACAGTCTCTATAATCAATTTAAAAGCCTCCAGCCTCATATGTCACCCTTTCGGCTTCGCACAGAGCTTCTTCACGATGGGTGCGCACAAGCTGCCGAAGTCTCTACCCAGCTCTTTTCATCTTTTCCAATGCCTCATCTTCAAAGACATCTTAGATCTTGTCCACTTGTTTGTAATAAGCAGACCTAGTGAGGCAGGGCATGTTCATTACAACACAAAATGCTGCAAGGCATTCAAAGCCACTTCCTATCTCTATTGGGTGGTAGTCTAGACTGCTAGGGAGTTGATGTAGTATGAGAGAGTTTAGCAGAGGGCTGGACTTAGAACAGGAGCTACATTGAGGAGAAAGCTTGGTCTTGAATGCATATCTTCCTCTAAAGTCAAGGTCCCTTGAGAAAGAAAAACAGAGTGATTAGGCAAAATAAACATAAATTAAACAATTATACACGGACAAGAGAAATAGTCATATGAATTGCATTTACAGATGTAACTGCATGTCATCAAAATAAAACAGAGTATTTGCTTATTGTTACAACATTAATTTTTATGCAAACTCTTATATAGAAAAAACGAAAACTGTTTAAGAACATGTCTCAGATATTGATTTCAAGGAAAAAGAATTTCGTACTGTCTCCAGTGCTGAGAGTTCCCAATTAAAACCAAAGGGAGTTACGGATGATGCAACAGATAGAAAATTCTCACCTCCTTTACACACGTGTGCACTTGAGACTGAGGAAGATAGATTCTTTAGATCTATCAATCTGTATCCTTCGCATTCCGCCGTTTGAGAGCGTGCTTCATCATCAGAGCTTTCTACTAAAAGATCCTCGCTGTCACGTTTGAGTTTATTTCTCGAGGAGCCAACGGGTTCAACTGAGTCTGAGTCAGATAGCTGAGAATCATGAGATGTGCCTGGAGTAACCTGCGATCAGGCTCTATTTTCGTTTCGCTCGGTGAAACATTCCGGCGGGAAGGGCGAAACGAAAAATAGGGCCTGATACAATTCTTCTACGGAACGTCTGCCGCCCACTTTTTTGATTGATTGACATTCAACAAAACGGCCAATCAAAATTTGTTTTGCTTGCACGCTCCTCGGTATGCAAATTTCCCATATGTGTATGTAATGGCATTCGCAAAAAGTCCTAAAATGTCGGCAAAAATAAAATCACAGGCTACGATAAATCTTGGCACTAGCGTTCGAATTTACAACTTGAAGGTACGCGCTCCGGTATTGTACATAGTTGCTCTGTCTGAGCTGAAACTGAATGAAAATTCAGAACACGACGAGGTTGTCATGTACCAAAATATGCTGCATGTTTGAATCCTTTCTCATTTCAGGTGGTATCCGGAAATATTCTCTACGCATTTGTCACCGATTTTCTGCGTAAAATACCTTGGGAAATTAAGAGAAATAACTTCAGTTTCACTCTTTAGAAAAAAGATATCAATAAAACCGTTTATAAACAAACGAGTGTTTTGTAATTCATTTAGTTCCAGAAGTGATAAATATTTGAGATTACCAGCGAATTTCATCTCTAAACAGCAGCGAATTTTAAAACGAAGAACATTTATTATAAACCTAGTCAGATCCTTTGATATCAATGTCAGAGATCATTAAAACGACATTATTAACACTGAATGAATAAACTGAAAGTCTTTATTACCTGGGTAAAAATAAATATAGCATCTCGCTGAGTGCGGCTCTCACTAAACATCAGCTTATCGTTAAGTTTACGGAATTATCGGTTGACTAGTTGATCACTCTTGGCGAAAGATACTTGCTGTTCGTTTTGTTTCGTAAAACGCGGATACAACCACTGCTCTGCTTATATTTTCAATACTAGCTGAAAGCCTTCAAATGAAAATTTGGAGACACGATGCGATAAAACGGGATACATACTTCACTGTTGCTGTACTTCTCTGCTCCGAGTGAGAAACAGCTTGCGTCAAACCGGACGCCATTCTCAGGAGAGAAAGAAATGATCACAATTCTCCTAGAACGACGAGAATATCTTTGAGCGACACGTTTACCTCTGCAGACTTGTTCCTTGGCCATGGCGGTCGGATTGAAAATTGTGAGCAAGTCTCGTAGACAATTTACTTCCGTTGACAGCTCTATTGTTAAAGGGCCAATCAGATTGCGAGATTCCCGCGGCCAAAATTTGGCCGCCGACATGAACTTCTGTGAGAGATTGTATCAGGCCCTATTTTAGCGAGCGACCCACGTAAGAGAATATGAGAGCGATGCTAAAATTCGGCCTGATCGCAGGTTATGCCTGGAGTTGAAGCAGTGATTTCACCATCGACAGGCTAAAGCTCCTGTGGTTTTACAGCATATCTTTGCCGTTCACAAAGTGGTCTGCCTTTTCTTATTCTTTTGTCAGTCGTTTTCGTCTTCTTTCCGGCCATTCTTGGTGAATTTTACGGTGATGAACACGATGAAGAATCTCTGTTTACACTTTCGATCGAATCGCTCACGAAATCTATCCCATAGTGATCTTTTTTTCGGTTAACTACGTCAAGTAAGATTCAATGAATTGTCCTGAGTCGATGGTGACGCTGTTTTGCAATGGAACACAGAGGAAAACGTTGTAATCAACTGATAAACAAAGAAATGCGTTTGTCGTTGCCATGGAAACCAAATCAGTGGACAGAGGCGGGAATTTTAAAATCGCTCGTTAAGGTAGAAAAAGTCAATTTCTCACAAAAAAAAGTTTCCAAAAGTTAACTTTAATACCTCAAGGGTAGTTTTCCGGGAAAAGCAAAAAATCACATTTTTCACGAAAATTCAGGTTTACCCCCGCCTTAACATCACTGCAGGAATGAGGGGAACTCGCCCTGTTTCCATAAGGGATATATCATTTAGCATAAACAATTTTATACCCTCACTCACTAAATTAGTTGCAGATAGTCCAGTTTAGATTGACATCACATACATTACAGAAAAGTGCACTTTTCTAACAGTGAGCGCTAGGTGGTTACATAAAGAGCACGAAGGCGAGGAAATTTTTCTTTCACCCAAGGGCCTGTCACGCAGTTTGCACTTATTATTTCAACTTGGAACTTGCTATCTTGGCGTGTGCATGTAGCACTGCTCACCCACCTATTCCCCAGTCTAAGCGTTCCATGGGAATACCTTGACTATCCAGAAAGCAACATGCGAGACTCAGTAGATTAGTACTTCTAACCAAGACAGACGAAAGAGCTGAAACCTACCACCCAAAGGTCCGTTGGTGTACAAGAAATAATTCCAATAAAATGGTCTTAGACATGCTTTAAGGTATTCCGTTCTAGCAGACAGATATATTGGCTTATTACAGTGGGGACTTGCAATTCTCATTTATTTCTGTGGCATTCACAGCCCTTGACGGGTTCTTCTGAGATGTCAATGTATGGTTGCTTGTACTTTAATCTGGCCTGAACAAATTGCTGCTGCAGTATTTTTTTAAGAATGGGCTAAAAAAATCGAGCTAAAAAAATCGCAAATGTTGCGAGCATCGTACACAATTGGGTGGGCGTGGTAAAATTGAGATGTTGGTCATCTCATCATCTCTGATTTGCTGCAACTGGCATTCTTGTTCCAAATTCAAAACTTCGTCGATGGGACGTGTTTCAGTTTCTAGCAGGAAAATGTATAGTCGTTTCCCGAGTCCAATCATTTTGTTGTATACTAAATCAATTACAATACCTGTCTGCAGGCTGCGCCTCGTTAGCTACTTGCTCTGAACTCGGCCTTGCAGTTAATCAAGCTTATTTATGTAGAGGAACACAGTATGGCGGCGATTATCGCAAGGTTAAGGACTACACCAAAATCTTATGGCTCAGTCAATTCTGAGCGTGGCCATTCCTCCTTTCTTCACCAGGCATTTGTCGGTTTCCAGGGTGGGGCATTTGTAATGAGTGGTCTGCCCGGAGATCGGGAATTTGTCGCCGATTTTTTCAACTACAGCGAATTTCACATTTTTACTATTTAAGCTAAATTTCTGCTTATTTTATTAGATTTCAAGAAGAAGGCATTGTATATTAATATCAAAAGAGAGATCAATCAGTTCAAAAGCCATGTATTATTATTTTACTAGCCCCTCCCCTCTCAATTTGTTTCCATTAACTAAGCCAGGAACAAGGACACCTGTTTTCTGAAACGGCTTCGATACTTCCTTCCCCACTCCTCTGTCACCTTTATGGTAATTTTCCTTTCCCAGTACTGCGTTGCGCGATTTCAGGAGGAACTTGGCATGCACCGTCGTGTTCCTAGACAAGGGACAGATAGCCTGATATTACACTGTATAAAAGCTGGTTCTTGTTCATATTTCTCCCCCAGGAACTCCAAATGTGCTCTTTTGCCGTCTATTTCCGAAGTTTACAATTGGTGAAAATCCTCCAAAAGTGTCATGAAGTTTTATGTAAACGGCAGAAGTACATCGATTCCCGTCAAAAAATTGGCCGCTTTGAAATGTCAATATTTAAACAAAAGCAGAAACAAAACGCAAACCGCCAGTTATCACCCCATACTATATTTGCGTTACGGCAGTCAAATCAGTCATAACTTTGCCTTAACTTTTTGGGGATTATTCTTGTGGGCTAAATTCGCGAAACTTACGACGATGTGCCAAAACCTATAAGGGTGGAAAATCCTATGACGATCACGTGCACTGGTCAGGACATATGCAAATTTTTGCTTCGTCTCGCAACCGCTTTTGACATCTTGTCGACAGGTAAACAACAGAACAACTGCGCGATGGAAAATCTTTCGATGGACGCTTGAAGTAATTGCTTTTACGACTAATTTAAAGGATTATTCAGCAGATTTGACGAGAATAGTTTGTCCATAGCACAAGCAGAGGAAAAATATAAATAAGCAGAATTGAGACGTTTCGGTTGGAGAATGCTCGCCGTTCGGTGAAATTAAAGAAGAACGGTATACGTACGTATGGAACGTAAGCACAAAGCAAACACTTTGGACCACTTAGAATAACATATCCGTGTACAGGTTAGTATATTCAACTTGTTTAATGCGTCAACGTTGCCGATATCTGCCGATATTTCCAACTGAAGGAACTTTATGCTAGCTCAGTCTTGGTCACGCAATCATCAGATGGCGTGATTTTGTGCTTTCTAAGCACAATTTTAAAAAATTTCCTGAATATTCTTAAATCATTAGCCCAGACAAACCTTAACGTAACTTGAAAATACAGCATCATTAGTCCTTAAAACTTAAGTTTTATGAAATTCCAAGAAAAGACACATGGTCAAACTCGTCGTTCTTTTTGACCTATCGATTGAGGAGACAAAAAGAAGCCTTACTCTTTTTTATTCCCTTGAACACTAAGATTAGTCTTAAGTTTATAAAATCATAAGGTTTGGACGACGAAGAGTCATTCAACAAATTGGTAGTATTACAGCCTTCCCCGGTTCAATAGTTTTGATACGCGAGTCGTGTGAACTTGAAGGAATTTTAAACCTCCTTGGTCTCGCAAAATCGAGCTTAGAGCTATGAACGGAGTTTTTCGTTTTTTTTTTCGTTTTTCTCAGAAACAAAGAGTTATTTCAAGGAAAAAACTACACAGCGTTTGTATACTCACAAAGGGCTACCGCCATGCAAAAGAAGAGCGAATTTGTTTTTTCAAGCTTTGCCGCTCAATGTTTGATTTTTGTACAGATTGCTCTTATAACTAAACCGGTTAAAACAATCAATAATTGCAATCCGAAGACTGAATTACTGTTGATTTAAAATTTACAGGAATATGTTACTATCAAAAGGAATAATAATATTAATATCAAAAGCAATAAAGTAATAATATAATACTAACAAGAATAATGTTTCAAAGTCAGTTATCAAAACGATGATTCTTGTTTGCAATATATTAGATATTTCGCCTCTTAGCGTGTAGCTAGCATACAGAAATACTTCTTTGTCATGGGCATGTCGATCGCCACTCAAGGTTTACCTTTATTAGTAAACCGGTTAACGAGGATATCCGTGTATAAAATTCTGGTTGATGATATGCGGAAGCATTGCATGAACGAATCATTTTGGTCCAAAGGAATTTTGGCGTGTGTATGCCAATGCAATGCTGTCTGAATTGCATACACTTTTATAGCAAAACGCTGGCGATTTACCTATTGAATCTCGCATAGAAATAGCACCGTCCGACGGTGGCATAATATGACTGAAAATTCTGCAGCATCTCGTGTCACGACATTCCCGGAGATTTAACTTTTTCTGGCGACTTGAAGACAGACAGGACAAATTTGCCGTTGTTTTCGTAGCTGAAAACAGCTTCGCTTGACTTACTGTACAGGTTTAGAATTGTCTTCTGGAGAAATTCCTTGGCAATAGAAATAAAACTTCTGCTTGAAAAGTATTATGTGATATTTATGTTGAGCACTACAATACATTCATACGCTCACCCAGAGTTTTCGAAAATCAATGGCCGATATGGGAAAAATTTCCCATGTTCAACCAGCAGATGCACAAGAAATATATTTTGAATAAACACGCTGCTCATAAGCGATGTTTGCCGACACCTAGACAAATGATGTTGATCTTTCATAGCTAAAAGCGCCAGGCTAAAAACTCTGTTCACATTACATGGCAAAAAGATAAGTACGCGCCGCCAACTGTCTTGTGATTTGCTATCGTTGAAAAAATGTAAGTTTCATTGTTTTCGGGACGTCTCTGATTGAATGGCATTTGAAAAATGTCACATAAAAAAAGTCACTTTCGTTCACCGTTTTAGGTCTTTTAGTGTTTTAACAATAAATTCTTCCTAGTCCCTTAAAAGGGCTAATTGGAGTCATACCGACACATGGGATGAGCAAACGTCATCGTTCTTGCTTGGGGTCGGAAGTATTCAAACACCGATTGGTTTGATTCTCCAACACACGTACGAATCAACACAAGACGGCGTCGTGAAAAGTTGGCTATTGTTCATCGTGGTAAATACAATAATAAAGTGTGTAATCGTTTGTCTCACGATGTTTTCACTTCAGTTGTAGATAGCGACGTTTCGACTGCTTACTGCTATTCTCAGTGTATTCTTCATCAGGCGATGAGATCGACTGGTTGCGCGTCACAATGGTCGGCTGTGATTGGTGCATTTCAATCCTCCTCGTTCCGGTGAAAAAATTGGAGGTTGGGTTTGAAGTGGTTACCTCGGCGGTTCGCTGACATACCGGGTACCGGTCTCCTGTTGTTTTTCTTGATCGTTGGTATCCACGCTTCAGGAATTTCGATCCCGTTATTCTTGTTGACGGTTATCAGGGTGAAGTCTTGTGTGGATAGCTTCCTTGAACCCACGGGTGCACCAATGTGAGTTTTGATAAATAACCTTTACTTCGTTCCAAAGCGGGTGGTGGCCGGTCTTATTGACCAAGGTCTTTGTCAAACAGACCATATGGGTCACCTAACGAGTTCTAGTTAGGTTAACCTGTATTAATGGTCACTTTTTAAGAGACCAATTATAGGCATGTACATTAAATATTGTTATGCTTGTATGAAATTTCGTAATTTCTTTTTCATAAATCTTAAATGTGATGTATAAAACGCTTTGCAGTCAATTTAATTTGCGTGGATCTTCTTCCTCGCCAAAGTCTTCTTTCGTCGATGTCTTTTTAAGGTACTGCTATTGAACGTATAAAAGCCCTGGCAAGGCCGACAAACGCAATTTATTGCCAATCTTTTTCTCTGTTATACAGATTCATATCCAGGCACGTTCCCACATAAACCTTGTACTCGTTCAAAATAAAACATTTTCTAGACCTAGTAAGGCCAAGCAAATGCCACACAATCATTAAAATAATCAGTAATTTAAACAGTCCTTCTCATTTTTGTCTTTATTCAAGTAATAGGTTTTTTTTATCCTGGTGACGTTTAACTCTCCTGAATGTAGATGGCGCCTTCTTCAAGTCTCCGTTGAGCTTCAAGTCTGCCAAATAAAAACACCTATTTAAGTATTAGGCCTGCTGCAAAGTACTAAGCGAGACACGAAAATTACAGTTTCATTGGTCGGATATTGCATGGAACCCGTCGTAAACTGGGTAACATACTGTAATCTGCTAACTGAAACCCTGTACTAGTCACAAAGGCTCCGAGTTACGAAAATAACACTTTTAAGTGTCATTTCACAGTATTTAGTAACAAGGCCGCTGTTGGTGATGTGCGTAACAGTGTACAGTAAAACCTATACTAAGCGGACCCCATATTAAGCGGACACCCTGTGTTAAGCGGACCCCATATTAAGCGGACCCCATATTAAGCGGACCCCATATTAAGCGGACCCCATATTAAGCGGACCCCATATTAAGCGGACCCCATATTAAGCGGACCCCATATTAAGCGGACCCCATATTAAGCGGACACCCTGTGTTAAGCGGACCCCACATTAAGCGGACCCCATATTAAGCGGACACCCTGTGTTAAGCGGACCCCACATTAAGCGGACCCCATATTAAGCGGACACCCTGTGTTAAGCGGACCCCACATTAAGCGGACCCCATATTAAGCGGACACCCTGTGTTAAGCGGACTCCATATTAAGCGGACCCCATATTAAGCGGACACCCTGTGTTAAGCGGACCCCATATTAAGCGGACCCCATATTAAGCGGACCCCATACTAAGCGGACCCCATATTAAACGGACACCCTGTGTTAAGCGGGCACCAGCTTAAGTAAAAAAATTTCCTCCCCACGTTTACTTTAAAACGAACCCGTATTCGGAGGATTAAGGTCGGTGCCTCCTTTTGTTACTGCGCACACGTTCTGTGCATCTTGGGACATTCGGGTTTCTTAAGGAATTTGCCTACTAATACAACAATATTTTTGCGCGATTTAAGACTATGTGGAAAGAGAAGATCTTGGCAAGGGCTATCAGAATCCAAAAAGAAAATTAGGGGTAACCACGCATTTTTCAGAGATATTTGAGCTTAAATTTGGAATGAAATTGCCATACATTCTTTGTATTTTAACACTTTTTTTTAGAATTATGGTTACCCACAATTTTCTTTTTGGATTTCAATAAGCCTTGCTAAGATTTACTTTTTCCCATAGTCATAACCTTTTCAAAAATACTTCTGTATTAGGAGGCACCGTCCTTAAGGTAAACCACTACATGATAGTTACACCACGTATCTACGATTAAGGCTGGTTCACACTTGTGACATAAGCATAAGCATAAACATAAGCATAAGCATAAGAAAGCGTAAGTGTGAACCGTAGTGACATAAGCATAAGCATAAGCATAAGAAAAAGGAAACTTTAGGCTGGTTCACACTTGTGACATAAGCATAAGCATAAACATAAGCATAAGCATAAGAAAGCGTAAGTGTGAACCGTAGTGACATAAGCATAAGCATAAGCATAAGAAAAAGGAAACTTTAGGCTGGTTCACACTTGTGACATAAGCATAAGCATAAACATAAGCATAAGCATAAGAAAGCGTAAGTGTGAACCGTAGTGACATAAGCATAAGCATAAGCATAAGAAAAAGGAAACTTTAGGCTGGTTCACACTTGTGACATAAGCATAAGCATAAACATAAGCATAAGCATAAGAAAGCGTAAGTGTGAACCGTAGTGACATAAGCATAAGCATAAGCATAAGAAAAAGGAAACTTTAGGCTGGTTCACACTTGTGACATAAGCATAAGCATAAACATAAGCATAAGCATAAGAAAGCGTAAGTGTGAACCGTAGTGACATAAGCATAAGCATAAGCATAAGAAAAAGGAAACTTTAGGCTGGTTCACACTTGTGACATAAGCATAAGCATAAACATAAGCATAAGCATAAGAAAGCGTAAGTGTGAACCGTAGTGACATAAGCATAAGCATAAGCATAAGAAAAAGGAAACTTTAGGCTGGTTCACACTTGTGACATAAGCATAAGCATAAACATAAGCATAAGCATAAGAAAGCGTAAGTGTGAACCGTAGTGACATAAGCATAAGCATAAGCATAAGAAAAAGGAAACTTTTCCTTTTTCTTATGCTTATGCTTATGCTTATGTCGCGTGATCGCAAGTGTGAACCGGGACAACATAAGCATAAGCATAAGCATAACGAAACAGCAGTATTTGATGTCAGCAGAAATTCAAGCGAAAACAGTTCACAATCCTGCTCTGATTAGCTGTTTCAAACTGGCGTCTTCTCCTTTAAACACGCTGTATTATAATGAGAAACTGGCTGAGGCCGGCCGTATTAACTACCTGAAATAAATTTCTCGGTCCACCAGTCGCATTTCAAGCACAAGATTGTGATAATCTTCTTGTTGTTTTCTCTTCGTGAAGATTTCTCTTACCCAACAGGACCGCCATCTTTTTTCAGGTTGTCTTTCTTTCCGCCGTCGACGATTACGGCGCAGTAACATCAAAAGGAGCGCTTCTTCGTTTTCTTCTTCGTCCACCATTTTGAAATTACAACTCGTCTCATTCCCCCAGGATTATAAATCTGAAGCCCAATGCGCCTGCGTATGTCGCTTTCTTATGCTTATGTCGTAAGTGTGAACATTCTTATGCTTATGCTTATGTTTATGCTTATGCTTATGTCACAAGTGTGAACCAGCCTTTAAGCGGACGCGAACACCAAGATCAAGCCATTTTGTTACTAGCTTTTTTTTAAAATGAAATTATGGCATTGTTTTCTGGTTTGAAGAGCGTGTTTTCCAGGTAATTTAGTTAGTCTACCCGGAACGGCCAGTTGTGAAAGGTTTGCGATAAAATATATGAAGTACGCGGGTAAATAAAGGTGGAGATTAAGCTGACCGACTAGCGAGGGTCCCAAGGGTGTCCGCTTCTACAGGCTGTATTTGCATCCGTACGCAGAAGCTGCAATTGAAGACTTTCACAAATAATGTCCCGGCTAGCTCCCTTACTAGTTTACTTTAGTCTACTAATTCAGAAAACCTCGGGGTATCGTTGGAAGAACTTTTCTTAATTTTTAACCTGTTATTCCTGACATCTGCAAAATTTGTTTTCATTGTTTCTTTCTTGGTTAATATTAATTTTCTTACGTACATAAACGCAGGCGTCATCAATATGAACAGCACTTTGCATAATTATTGTCAGGCATTCATGGCAATTTGCAAGCTCGTCACGAAGGAAACTGGGCATATCATTCAACTATTGAGGCCAAGCCACTTCATCCGTTTTTTTATCCTGCATGAATTTCCTCGTCGTGTTCAGGTTTGGTTTCAATATTTTGTTCTTTATTTCTTACGTTTACATCGAGTTTAGGACATCGCATTTTGCCTCATAGAATTCTACCGTCTGGCTACTTTTTAGGCAACTTAGTGTTCTTGATATTTCTTGAATAGTAAAAAAGAAACTAAATTTTCTACTGCATTCGACTGAAGCTGGTCACAGACTTCGTTTGACAAGTGAGTGAATTCGTCTGGAAGGTCTTTGAAGGCTAAACTATTTTCCGTTGTCACTGAAGCCGCTGAAAATCGGCAATATTGCCCCATAATACAGTGTAGTGTGTTATTGATAGACTTGCCGCCGGTTATCAGACTAGATCAATCGTTGCCAGATGATTATCAAGTCGACTAACTCGACTGACCATGCTCGACTAACTCTAAGTTAAAGCGACTGAAATACGTGGATGACAACGAAATAACTGCAATATTTCTGGTTTTATTTGCACGCTACTCGTCCTCCTTTAATGCGGGCATATCAAAGAAGCAAAAGGGAATAAGTTTAGCGAATTTCTTCAGCTATTTGTGATCCTAGGATGACTGAACAAGGTTTATTTCTGAATAGTTTACTTTTCTGAGTGCTTCGACGCAACCACTGCCTCGAAAATAATTTCGCTTCTTTGTTTTGAAACACCATATCCAGGCCAAAATGACTTCTTCAAGCAATCGTCCTCTGTCAACATTTGTAGTGTGAAATGCAACATAAAATTCTTATAAATTATAGTTTTGTAGAGATCTTTTTCGGGGGTGTGTATTCACTAAAATTCATCCCAAAGATCTTTGGGAAAAAAGTTTATAGGCAAATGCACGGAAAAGAGAAATTAACGGCAAAAGAACAGAAGCAGGATGAAAAGATTAATTGACAGAAAACTGAAGAATAAATATTGTTGTCATTGGACACAAGGTTATGTAAACCAACTTCGCTCAAAACACTTCTATTCTTAGAAGTCATTTGCAATATGCAAAATGTTATTTCGCATAGTTAAGAAACGTACGAGTCTAGTCCATAGAAGCTATTTCCCGTTCATTTCCTTGGGCCTAGCATAGCTTTTATCCGTTTTTCTTTGCGGCTATTGCAAACAATATTTTCTGTCTATTCTCGGTCGCCAGTTCGTTTTATATGAAGGCTTTCTTTGTCGACATGATCAATTCTATGTGCACCCATTGTCGTTTCTTTTTGCGAGTGTTAATTTTCGCGGTTTTAATTTCGCGATGTTGAGTGAAACGTTAAAATAAAGGAAATATTTTCGAAATTTTTAGAGCCTGAAAGCCTGGGTGCATTATCCGGCCCTTGAAAGACATCTCAAAGAAAGCGATAGCAGATTTGCATAGCAAAGGATAACGAATTTGTGAAATGCAGACAGGTCCTCAACGAAAAGACAAAAGGTCTCCGTAACCATGGCTACGGGAAAAGGCGAACTAAAGCAGCTAAAGCGCTCAACCCTTGTAGGCAAAGAGGTTTTTAACAGGGTTTTTACCAGTTTCCCCGTGCAACCGAGTTTCATTGAGGTTCTTTCCTTCGAAAGACTAATGACACTAAATTTTCGACCCGTAACAAAAATAATGAAAAATAAGGTCTCTTGAGAAAGCTTACTTTAAAATATCACTAGCTACAAAAAAGCAAACAAAAAGTGACCAAGGAAAAGTCCAACGAACTGCTTTTAAACTGTATCTGGTAACCAGGTTACAAAGCTATTATTATAATTAAGCCTTTCACTCCTAAACTGACCAAAGCAGAAAATGCACCAAAAATTCCAAATTTCGTTTCGTAAAAGCCTAAGAAATAAATAGTTCTATGCAAAAGTTCTGCCAAAGAGGTTTCGTTTGAATGGTAACATGATAGGATTTTGTCAACAGGTTAAAAAGTTAAGGTGACAAATCATCTCACCATAACTTGGTCTAGGTGTGAAAGCGTTAAAGCTACCTTTTTTCTCATTGCGTCTCCATCCTTTAAGCCGGGACTTTACCGAAGGCCGTCATAATTTGACCTATCTATTTATACGAACGCCCACTCTGTCGGTCGTAGGTAACTTAGTAGATCCCCATGCGTTTCAGGCTCGTTTATACCCGGGACGTTTCATATTTATAGCTAAGACTTTTGGTTCAACTGGTTGAAATGCAAATGGCACGCGCAAATCTGCCGGAAATTTTCCGAAACAAGCGGACGACCTTCGGAGGTACTCCACTTTTTCGATTGGAACGGAAATTGCACAAAATTTCCATTTCTGCTGCTCGCACTGCAAGCTCGTCTCCATAATAAGTAAAATGAAAAATTGCATTAAACGTCATTAGACTGTGTTGCGCATATAATGCATATGCATATAATAACTACGCACTGTAGGCTCAAGATAATTGTGCGCTCCCTCGGCTCTGTGAAATTTTCTTCTGGCAAAAACAACAAATAGCCGCTCCTAAGACAAAGTCGTTTCCGCTAAGAGTTATTTCAATAAAAGGAATAAAAAGTGACAAAAATGGTTAATAATCCTACACCTTTCGGGTGTAGCCCTTCCTGTTGAGGCCACGCGGTTGACTGGTGCGCCGCTGACTGGTGCTCAGTTTCGAACTGAGGTGCGTCCGGCCTGTCGCTTTCGTTGCCTGTTTCCGTCACAGAGTATGATGCCGCGGACTTGAATGTCATGTAAAAAATGACCATTTGTGTTGAAAATGTTCTGCGACAGGAAAGCCCGGCAAGTTCTTCTCGATGCTGCGGAGGTGCTCTCCGAAGCATTGCCTTAGCGTGCGTCCAGTTTCGCTGATGTAGAGACCAGGACAACGGACACTAGACGCAGTACACTAAGCCGGTTGTTTGGCAAGTAGTACCCCTCCTTGATGTCAAAGGTGCATCTAGGACCCCGCAAGGCGGTGTCAGGGGAAGTATAATTACAAGTGCGGCAGCAGACGACGGTAACAGGTAACGAAAGCGACAGTAGATGCGCCGAGATGCGCCTCAATTTTCAGCTGGGCACCAGTCAGCTGCGCGGCCTCAACTCCGACTTCCCTTTTATTTGAGTTCGTCGCGCGCGCGCGCATCTTCGAACTTTTTCAAAATATGGCACCGTGGCACACTCTCCAACGAACATTAACATCAACTTGACTCCTACTGAATTAAGAAGGGCTAAGCCCAAAACGTCTAGGATTATCAACCTTTTTTGGCACTTTTTATTATTTGTTCTCTGAAATAACTCTTGACTATTCTGCAGCAAAGTTTCAGTTACCTCGTCGAAATACAGTCCACAACGTCAGGAAGAAGTGACAGTGTTTATTTTATTGGCTATCGTTACTTTTAAGGGACTCGCGCTACATAGGAAAAAAACCAGTGAAAAACTGTTTGAATGCACGCGCAAAAATGACGAGTGACAAATTTGATGACGAGCGTTTATTAGCGAGAAAAACAAATGAAAACAAAATGAAAAACGGTTAAACACTCATCTACAGTATTTAGGGTTAAGCACTGATTGATAGTGATTAGGCCTAAGAACTCATCTATACTTCTGCTTAGGGTTAAGCACTGATTCTACGACGGTTAGCTTTGTTATTGTTGAGTTTAGTTATTTCTAAACTTTGTACAATTAATTGAATTCGTCATTTTTGCGAGTGAATTAAATTCGTCATTTTTGCGCGTGCATTCAGACAATTTTTTCTCTATATAGCGCGAGTCCCCTAAAAGTAACGAAAGCCATTTTATTGGTCTCTAGTTCACCACGCGAGGTTTTTGATTTACCAGCGGGATTGTAAGTTTTGAACTGAAAACGACGCTTTTCGTTTGGATGGAAAAAGCCCTTCCATTTGATAAGGAAAGCTTCCGGAATTTCAAATCGAAAATTTGGTTAAATGAGAAGCGCCACTATTATGGCTATCGTTACGTTTAGGAGACTCGCTATGTAGAGAAAAATCTGTCTAAATGTACGCGCTAAAACTGTCTAAACGACAAGTAAAATACGCGCAATCTACGAATTTAATTACGCCACCAAAATGTAAAAATGTGAAAAATTACAGAATATTCCAAATGTCCAAAAAAAAAAAAATGCAATATGTTACATAGAATGAAAGAAAGCAATGTCATCGCTTACAAGTTGCTGAGAAACGCCATCATAACGAGAACTGTATGTAATTTCATCAAGATGTACGTTGCAGATTTCAATTTTACTCGCGTCATTTTGTAAAGAGTCGTCATTATTTTCTCGTCATTAGCGCGTGGATTTAGACCAGTCAGTTTTTCCCTATATAGTGCGAGTCCCCTAAAAGTAACGAAAACTATTTTTTCAACAGCTGAAAGCCACGTTGCCGAGTTGGATCGAGGAAGGATTCACCCGGAGGCTGTGGCTGCAAGCCTAGACATGGTGGATAATAATAATGCGGGAAGGTAGAGTTCTCTACTTGTTTATTATTCCATGCACTGTTTGAGATCTGGGGAGCTGGAAGTTATGAAGATAGTAATCCGTGCCGCTTGCAGAGTTATAGCGCAGTATATTGGAGGCTTGTACAAAGGGTGGGAATGCGAATCCAGTTCCATTTCGCTTTTCAGTTTTTCTCCAGCTCATAGCTGTTCCCTTGATTTTATGGGGCGGTGACAAAGACGCAGTTCCACGAAAAGTTGAAGACAATTCCCATGTTCACTTCACGTGTCACGGCAACTCTTAGAAACACCCTTTGCCTTCCTCTTTATCTGTAAATGCTGCACCCCTTGTGCAAATCGACCATTTGGCGTAAAGCTAGAACTTTCTCCCATTGGTCTGAAATTGCCTAACAGTACCAAGAATTCAAAGTTGAAACTAGTGACTAGGGCTATGGATTTGTAAATCTTGTAATCCAGAGGTCCCGGGTTCAATTTCTGCCGCGCTTCCTACAGTTAGTATAGATGGGTTTGTCTTTGGCAGTCTTGGATTCAATTCCACTATGCCAGTTGGGGATTTTCAAACATATATGAAGTTTTTCTTTCATATACATGACCCATAACAGCCACAAGAACGAGCCCTGACACAAACCGAGCATAAATGAAGTCTCTTTAACTTTTTGCACCTGGCCCCATTACGCGTAACATCCACTTACTCGCTGTTCAGTTTTCTTTGTCCTGTTTCAGTTGCTGTTGCCATCATCGTTTCAGTCCCTGTGTTCTGTGGTCGTCGTTTTGCAGTTGGTTTGTGCGCCTTCTTGAGCGCTTCTTCAGTCGGTTTGGCGAAGGAATCGCGAAACACCCGCTGTTTACCATCCCGGTTTGTTTGGTGTTTGTCAGCATCTGCTCTGTGGGGTTTGTTTGGCTGAAAGTGGAAAACAGAACAGAGAAACTATTTATTCCTCAGAACAGCCAAGCCATGGAGGATTTAAACGCCGCAGAAAAGTATTTTCGCGTCAAATTTCGGGAAGAAATCGTACTCTTGGTTGGGGCCTCAGATTCCCCAAACGTTCTCACGGGTAATTGCCTGAAGCAGGCTTTGAAAGTCCATCAAGCAGTCTTGAAGTTGAAAAAGTACTCAAAACTTTGCGTCACATTGTCCGGTGAGATCGCAAAATCTCCAGAGGAATGCATGATGATTAACCCTTTAGAATTATTCCAGTTTGATGAAAGTAAACTAGACGGCAAAGATTCGCAGATTCAAGCGAGAATCAGTCAAGAGTACACGAATCCGAACTTGCCTGTCATGCGCAATGGTCGTCCATTTGTATATAACTTCGATCGTATGTTTGGTGACGTAACAAAGCAAGGCGGGAATATAACTGCCGCAAAAGCATTGCAGATGATTTACTATATTCGTGATCCCAACGAAGAAAATGCCAACAATGAAGTTCTTGATTGGGAGAAAACTTTTGTAGATAAGCTTGCGTCTTTGGTGGGTACGCTACCCTGCTTTGAGGTTCACTATTCCAGCGAGCGGAGCCTCGATGATGCTATTTCCGAGAGTAGCGGTTCTGACGTCACACTTGTGTCAATCACCTTCACTCTCATGATCACTTTCGCCTGTGTCATGCTGGGAAAGTTTCTGAATCCACTGACCGGGCATTCGTTGCTCGCAAACGCAGGCGTGTTCGCAGTGGCTCTAGGGATATTGGCCGGGTTTGGCTTTGCTATGTGGTGCCGGGTTCCGTTTGTGAGTATGGTTGGAGTTTTGCCGTTCTTGATTCTCGGCATCGGAATTGACGACATGTTTATTTTGGTTGACGAGCTCGATCGACAGCAGACCAGCTTGACGGTTGTTGAAACGGTTAAAGAAGTCATGTCCCGTTCAGGAGCTACTATTACCATGACAACAGTGACAGACTTGGTCGCGTTTGCAGTCAGCACTTCTACAAATTTTCCCGCGATCAGGTGAGTTGCACACGACAGGTGGACATCTTAATTGTCCACAGTTGACAGGGGCAAAATGTTCTGTAAAAAAAAGATTGCATGGGGGTATGTGTTTTGAGATCCCAAAGGACTAGATTGGTTGGAAGCAGAAATTGACAAGAGGTTGATCAACCCCTTATGGGTTTCTGCTAGATTGTAGGCTTAATACGCTTGTTCAAACACACAAAAAATTGCAAACGCTGACCATTTCTCCAACAAACCAACTTAAAGGCAAACTTCTGTTCTCCGCCAAATTACTCGCACGAATGACTCGATTAGTGTGTCTGCTCTTAGCAACTTTTCCAACTTTCTGGTTCGATCTGCGTATTGTTACCCGAATAAAAACCACCTCCAGTACGTGGATGTGACTTTCCTCTTTAAAATATCATGTCATGATAACCACAGCCACCCCAGGAGTAACCACAGTACCCTCAACATTTGCAAATCGATATGGGTATTGATGACCTGGATGAAAACCAACTACGGTGGATGTGACGTTCCTCACTAGATATCATCATTCTCTTAACCTCATGAATACCATTACACGATTCTAATCTTGTCTCTCTGTTGTCATTCTTCTTCAGGTATTTCTGTGTGTACGCTGCATTGACGGTGACTTTTTCTTACCTTATGATCGTTACCTACTTCGTCGCTATTATGTCGTACGACCTCAAGAGGGTCAAAGCAGGTCGTCGAGACTGTTTACCATTCTGCCACGCACCACCGCCAAAAGAAAACACACCAGCCTGGGACGAGCCTCGTCCGCAGACTTCAAACAAAGCGATGGAGATCTGGGCCAAGTTTCTGACTTATCCTGTGACCAAAGTTGTGGTGATAACTTTGTCGCTGTCACTTCTTGCCGGCGGAATTTATGGAGTTACCAAGGTGGATGAGAGCTTTGACAGACGAATCTTGGCCAAAGATGGTTCATACCTCAAGACGTTTTTATCTGCTCAAGAAAAGTACTTCGAGCTGTCCATTCCAGTTAGTATTGTGGAAATTAGTGAGGTGGATTATGGAAAAAGTAGTGTCCAGGAAAACTTGAGAAATTTGACAAGCGTAGTCACTTCCAATGATCATTACAAGAACACTACCTTGTCCTGGATCAACGCGTTTTCCCAGTACGCCAAGCATTTTAATATGAGCATCGACGGATTGAATTTTGCGACAGAGTTGTTGTCATTCCTTAACATACCCCAATATGCGTACTTCAAGCAGGACGTGAAGTTTTCAAGCGACAACAAGACGGTCAAAGCTTCTCGAATCATCGGTTTCATGAAGAGCTCTAGCAGCTCTACGTTTCAGAAAAACGCCATGCTGTCCCTTCGTGACGATCTTCGATCGGACAAATCACAACTAAAACATCTCGACGCTTTCCCGATTGCCCGTCCCTTCATCTTCTTTGAGCAGTACGCTATTACGTCAAGTGAGACCATAAGAAACCTTTTGATCGCAGCTTTGGCGGTGTTAATCGTTACCAGCCCCTTTTTGGTAGACTGTACGGTCACGTTCCTTGTAGTGCTCAATTTTGCGGCGCTGATATGCGAGTTGTTTGGCTTGATGTTCGTGTGGGATGTGTCCTTGAACTCTGTGTCAATGATCAATCTCGTTATGGCTATTGGCTTTGCAGTTGACTACAGTGCCCACATTGCACATGCGTATGTGATGTCGGACAAGGAGACAGCCAATGAGCGTATTGTGGACGCGCTTAGCACGCTGGGAGCAAGTGTAGTTATGGGAGGTAAGTGAGATTAAGAACATTTGAGTATACTGTGAATGTTTCGGCAACCTGAGCTGATGTCATCTCTTTTTCAAATAAAATTTGATGTGTTTAGCATCCAGGTATCTTTCTAGTACAAAAACTGCGCGCTATCCTTGACCAGCTGCGGAAAAACTCCTTGCTCCCCTTTGGGTGGTCACGGGAAACGAGGTTCTGTGTATGAGATTGTCCGAAAAACCAGTAAACGTGGAAATCCCCAGTCGCGTGGAAAGGTGTGAGTTCGATGAGTGACGATTGACGCATCGTAAACAATATTACGCTCATCCATGTTTTTAACTTGTCGCTTGATCGTCCTTGACAGGGGAGAGAGAAAATTCCCCATCATTATTTACAAAAGAGGTTCCTGCAAAACTCGGATGTGGTGTAGGAACTTCGATTTATTTGGACCATGTCTAGGTTACTTTCTCGAAACATTGGATATTAGGTAATGGGTATAGTAGTGGTAAAACACACATAGTCTACACATGGTACGTGACATTCAGCTTATGAACAAGAAATGAATCTGTCAGTCTGTAAATAAGGAAAGACAAGTATTAACATGTCTGACGTGCGCAGCATTATTATTATTATTATTATTATTATTATTATTATTATTATTATTAACAAAGGCTATTTTTTCAGGTTTTAGTACCTTTCTTGGCATGATAGTCTTGGCTTTTGCTGCTTCGGAGATTTTCCGAATATTCTTTCGGATGTTCCTTGGTATCGTTTTGTTCGGTCTTCTTCACGGCTTGTGCATTCTGCCTGTGTACCTTTCCTTGTTCTGTTGGAGACCAGCGGTAAGCAAACCTCTCTCCATGCGCGTGAGTGTAGAGAGCCTATCAGACCATGGTGAGACCGCCGATAACGAGGACACTGGCTCACAACTCTGCGGCAAAGTGGGGGCTGAAAGGACAAGCAAAGATGGAGATTTGAGGAGTGCGTCTTCGAACGAAGCTTTTGAGCTTAATGAACAGAGTCTTCCAGTCAAAGAAAAACAAGCAAGCCAAGAAAACGAGAAGAGTGGTGAGAACGGAGAAAGGATGGCTGCGGGTTCAGTGGCGCTCGACAACGTAATTCAAATTGAAGATTACAATGAAGACCCACAGTCATCAAAGACTGGTAAAGAGAAAACGACGGACAGGGGAGGGGAGAGTCTCCCTGCGGAGGTAAACGATGCTAGCATCGGAGAACTTGGTGAATCAAACGCCGAGGAATCAGTGGAGAAAGGCCTTGCTTCGAGTAGAGAGAACTTATCAGATGCCTCGACAGAGTTATAGACTCGGACCTTTTACAATTTAATGTTATGTACTTAAACTTCAGTTTAATCATCAAAGCGATTTATAGAAAAATAAAAAAAGTGAGATAGATATCGATATATCGGGATAAAAACGATAGCATAATTCACATGACACATGTCACAAACCATGTGCCAAAAGCGTTTTATGTTTTGCTTTATCACCTTCTCCGTGTCTGCTAAGCCATAAAAGTGCGATCGTCTCAATTAAGGCAAACGGCCAAGAGAGGATGTCGTCCAGTGTTGTTTCCCGTCCCTTTCCGCAGAGCATGAGAAGATCAACAACTGTTGTTGTATGGAACTGTAGAGATTGTAGAAAAGACTATAAAAACTCGTACACTAGTTCACGTGCTTTAAGCTTTCCGCTTGTAGAATAAAGTTTTTTTATTTAAGATTTCTATTTCGTTGTCGAGTAAGTGTTGTTGTTGTTTTTACGACTTAAGTCGCATTTTGGGATGGCACCTTCTAGCAGGTGCGAACAAGAGTATTTAAACTGAGAGCCTCTTAATATGGAGAAAAGTAATGTTGTTCCCTGTGGAAGGTTCGCTTCTATAAAGTTGTTCCCTGTACTCATTGAAGGGTCGCCTCTACAAATCACCATCACGGAGTGAAAAAAACGATATGGCTCAGGGTACAAGGTGACAGAGGATCACTTACTTTTCAAAGGAGAGTGGGCCGTTTGTTGTTTTTTTACGTCCATACGAGACAACAGGAAAACGTACATCGTGCGAACGACTTGTTGTTATTTGTTGTATTTCTTCATTACCATACTGCTCATCTCCTAGCCTGGTTTAAGTCAGTTTCTCACTAGATACGTCTCCCCTTGATTGAGCGTTTTTACGTTGCGCATAATCCTCGAAAATTTTGGATTTGAACATTTCCCTATTCTTTGGGCTAAACGCAGCGATAATTCCTGTTTTCACTTGAGACCTCGCGGTTTTTTTGTGGGGGACGGGGTGCTCTGAAACATGAAAAGTCGCAATAATTATTTCACAAAGTTCTGGTAATAATATCGGTCGTGGTCAAACTAATAGTACATCTATTGCTCTCGTCTAGAGCATTTTCAGTGAAGAATAGTTGAACAGTGTCAACTACTTGTTTTTCTCATGGCTACAAAAACCCTTCAGAATCTTGAATCCGATGATGACTTCCGCTCAGGTTGTTGAATGTCACCACAAACAGTACTTCTCAGGACTACACTCACCCAGAAGATCACACTTCACCGTCTTAAGATTTGAAATTCTCAGTCTTAGCAACTCTTGTTTGATTTTGACCCGTGGAATTTCTCAGTAGAATCTAAAAGTGGATTTCTGGGCTGTGGCGAGTCTGGTCTGCTCCAGAATTGAAAAAAAAAATTACTAGCAATTTCTTACTTTATTTGTCACAAATAATCCAATACACATTTCGTGATAATTCGTCTTTATTTACAATTATTAGTTTGCTAAAGAGTAAACAATTTACTCTCTTCACAGGGAGTAAATAGTACACTATACACAATAGAATATTTACTTTAAATGAGTAACACATTCATTACACAAAAGATATAGCTAGGGATCCAATCAGCAATACAAAAACAAAAAAAAAGTAACTCATTCTAACTCAAAAATAAGTTGTACTTAAAGGCTAAGAATCCAAACTCCACTAAAAGAACTTAAATGAACTAAAGGAAAGCGAAAAATAAAAAGACCTCTATGTTCTTATGACAGGAAAAGAAACCAGGAAAGACCATTTTTACTCTGTGCACAACAACATAACGTCATAGCTTGATCACATGATGACTGATTGCATGACGTCAAAACTCGTCAAGATGCATGACGTCACATTTCCTATGAGTTGCACCTGATGTAAAATGACGTCAGTCTTTCTGTGTTCTAACATGTGTGTCTACGGTTTCATCCAATCTCCAGCTTTGATATTGGGTAATTTATAAACATCAGTGACGCATATATTCAGAGGTCACCACTTTGTAGGACTACATTCGCTTGCTTCGCTGCTAAGAATTTTAGGATGTTATGAAAATCCTTCTATGAATCTTATTTGTCACACAAAAGAATCGGCCAAACTTTTATTCCTTTTACTTATATGAAGGTTAATTGTTAACTTACGATATTTTTACAGCCCAAAAAAAAAAAAAACAAACAGAGCACTGGTGAGGGTTGTTCATAAAGGTTGAAAAGTGAAAAGCAAGTTGGAGAAAAAGCGATGCACTGGGGGGGACGAGAAGTGAGCTCAAATCTGGTACTTGAAAAGCAAGATGTTCAAGACTGCAGCAATCGAAAAAAGGGCAAAAGAAACAAACCACAAAACTAAAACAGGCGATCTGCAAAATAGCAAACGGAAACCAAAAAGTTGCAAACAGCAAACCACAAAATACAAAAAATGAAAGCAAGAAATTGGAACAAGCAGCCTACCGAAAAGAAAAAAAAAACGAAGCAAACTATAAAATTGCAAAAACAGCCTATATTAATTTGCTTAAAGCAAGCACTAACATTGCACAAAATGCAGCCTATAAAATTGCAAAAAGCAGCCTATAAAATTTCAAAAAGTAAGCATTAAAATTGCAAAAATGCAGCCTAAAAATGCCAAAGCATGCAATAAAAATTGCAAAAAAGCAGCCTCTAATGCTGAAAGCAAGCATTGAAATCGCAAAAAAGCAGCCTAAAAATGCTAAAGCATACAATAAAAATTGCAAAAAAGCAGCCTATAAATGCTAAAAGCAAGCATTGAAATCGCAAAAAAAGCAGCCTAAAAATGCTAAAGCAAGTAATAAAATTGCAAAAAACAGCCTAGAAATGCTAAAAGCAAGCATTGAAATCGCAAAAAGTAGCCTATAAATGCTAAAAGCAAGCAATAAAATTGCAAAAAAGCAGCCTGAAATGCTAAAAGCAAGCACTGAAATCGCCAAAAGAAGCTTACAAAATTGCAAAAAGCAAGCATTAAAATTGCAAAAATGCAGCCTATGAAATTGCTTATAAAATAAAGCAAGCGTTAAAAATGCAAAAAAACAAGTCTAATAACAAAAACCAGACTAAAAGCATGAAAACAACACCAAAACAAATAAAAAAGCGACCATAAAATTACAAGAAAAGCAGCAATTACGACGATGTAAAACGTAGAAAAAAAGATCAGATTCAAGTTAGGTGGAATGAGATTGGGTGTACATTTGAGACAACTGGTAAAGCAAAGAAGAGTGAACAACCCTCATACATCACAATACAAAGTTAAAATGAAACTGATAAAAAGTAATCGGTGATTGAAGAGGGTAGTAGGTAATGCAAGAACAAAAACGTACGTGGAAAGGGAAGAATAAACACGAAATAAAGGTTCCTATTTTTTGAAAGATGAAGCTTCGATTAGGTTGAAACAAAATACGAAGTGACAGATTTGTAATTGAAACTATGAACGAACATGAACGGAAACGGAAGGATGCCACACTAATGAACCGAAAAAGTGAAGAAGAAGAAGAAGAATTTGCATAGCAGCAATTTACGGATGTAGTCACTAAAGGTGGTGACATAAGCCGTTGCGTTTCTTTTGTTTATAAACGACCCAACATCAGCACACCTGATTGGATGAAAAGCGAACCACAAGTGAGATCACACGAATGACGTCATTGAACACCTGACCACATCTCAAACTGGATAATGACGTCATCTCACCTAAATGGTCATTCTTGCACGATTTTCTTCTGCACTTTTAAAATTTCAAAACAAATCGTTACATTGTTAGAAAAAGGTAAAACAAGAGATTAAGCGAACCATGTTACTACTGTTTGGAATCTTAAAGAGAATCAGCTTTAAAAACAAGAAAGTCAATTTTACGTTAATTTACAAGTGAGTTTGATATTTTGGTTGCAACTGCACTGGGGTAAAAAATGTTTTGTTAAAAAATGGGAGACATTTTTTACAGTTTTCGTAAAAATGGTAAAACATTCAAAGTACAATGTTTGTCCCTGGTGTTTGTTGAAGCGATTTTACACTGTTTTAAACACGTGTGACAGAAAGGTGCAATTTATCAGTACAAATTACATATAACAGTTTGTTTTAGTTACAGAAGACTTGTTCACGGACTGAAGATACCTTGCTCTCTAAGAGTAAGCAGACAAATGTTATTTACAATTATTTACAACTATATACAAGCTATTTACAAATATTTACAACCTAACTGTAGAACAGATGAAAGATCTCGGTTGTATAAACATCTGCAAAACAGAATCTGAAATCAAGAAGAGAATACATATATCAGGCACAGGCATTAATCAATCAATCAATCAATCAATCAATCAATCAATCAAGCAAGCAAGCAAGCAAGCAAGCAAGCAAGCAAGCAAGCAAGCAAGCAAGCAAGCAAGCAAGCAAGCAAGCAAGCAAGCAAGCAAGCAAGCAAGCAAGCAATCAATCAATCAATCAAAACTGATCTTAACCAGCCCTGAATCTATAGGGGGAGAATATATAATTCACCGTTTTTGAGGTTGCAGTTGGGTCCAAAGGTCGTTCAAAGGTACGCGTTTGAAGAAGAAGTGCGAAAAAAAAAGAATGATCGGTGGCTATTATAGAAGAAACAAAGAATAGAAGTGTTCTGAGATTATTCCAGCATCTGAGAAGAAATTTCAAATGAGTTAAAGGAAAATGTTTAGCTCTAATTACTCACAACTGATAATTCTGTTTAGCAGGTTTCACGTCTCTTGTTTGCAAAGGACAACAGAAAGTCAAGAACTCTGGCTTCCTGGGCTCGGTGTTGAGCCGTTTTACGCCAATCTAAAAACCATGATAAAAACATATTAACAATTACTAAGCTACGAGAAAAGTTTATGTTTCAGTGTTTCCTGACCTTTCGATGTTAATTTTAGATGCACGACGTTTTTCGAATTGATGTTAGACTAAAATTCAACAAGAAGCTGCAGTGGAAACCTAAGTTTTTGGTCACTCCATAAATACGCCCGTTTCTACGGCATTTTATTTGGCCAGAACAAATGTGTGCTCGCGCATTTTCCTATGAACAAAAAAAGCTTCTAATATTCAGGAACAACGCGTTCGTACGGTGGCCATATTTTTGTGGCCGGTTGCATGGTCACTGATTTAACGGGTTTCCACTTTTTTTTAATGTCGTTCATTTATTAGAATTCTACTGTGTACAATTTTTATTAATGACAGTTATCATGTTATGCATCAGTCAATTCCAGCTGTGCCCATCCCCCCCCCGGGCATTAGCCGGGCATTTGCTCATGTGTCAATCCCGGGGGTGGGGCATTTGAAATTTTATCACTGCCCGGGGGTCGGGCATTTGCCTACCCCCGGGACGACCCCGGGGCACTTGACATCTTTGTCAGGTTTTGGTCTCGCATGTAATATATGGATTTTAAAGCTATCCAAGATGATCACTTTCGTAAAAATCTTTTACGATTTTGGCCTTTTGATAAATACGGATAATGCGTTTTCAGTTCCTCGATAACTTAAAATATTTAAGCATTACTTAGTATATTTTAGAAATAAACACATGAATTGTCCTGGTCAAAATCACATAAATGAATGAATAATTGAACCAAAAGGAACTGTCATGTACACAATTTGGCGTGTTACTGATAAGTGGCATTAAAGCAAATGAACAACGGGATCGAGGATAGACGCACGGGTAAACAACCGAAATGTATTGGAAATAAAGGCTGGTTTCCGTACGGTTGCTACGATCTCTGTGATCGCAATCGTTGCAATCATATAGAAACCACTCTTCACGATCGTTGTGAAATGATGTGAGCGCTACGATCGATCGCTGAAGTGTGGTACCCATAATATGATCACAACGATTGCTGAAGGTTTCTTCCAGCGATTGCAGCAATCATAGCGATGATATGGAAACCAGCCTTAATGGTCTTAATGATGAGTGAAACTTTCTTGTTATGATTTATTAAATCTTGAGCAGTGTTGCTTTCTATATGATCCCGGGGGTGGGGCATTTGCCTTCTTTTTTGGTTCCAACCCGGGGCATTTGACGGACTTGTTTATCCCCACCCCCGGGAATTTGCCATTTAAAAAAAAAAAATGCTAATGCCCGGGGGTTGGCCCGGGGGGGGGATGGGCACTGCTGGAATTGACTGATGCATTACACATACACACACAACACATAAAAATTAGGTCTTAAAAAATTTTGTGAAAAAGTTAGTGTCAGGGCAGTTCTAAATATATAATCACATAAATGGGTTTCCACTTCACACAGCCAGAGTGTGTTAAGTTAATTTAGAAGGTAAACTGATCTTGAAGTAAACAAAACCTTCCATGTACCTTCCAGTTTGAGAAGCAGCTTAAGTTCAGATCTCAAGATATCACAGCATTGGTTAACATCTTCTTGTTTGTCACTAAGATAAAAAAGGAAACGTTTAAAGTACACGAGAAGTACAAGAACGTGGGAGCAATATTCAACTTTTTCATCCCAACGCATTTACCGATTCTAATGCATTTTAGTTCTTTAGACTCCTGTTATCTCGAACGCACAAGGAAAACCAAAACTTGATCGAGTTAACGGAAGTTTGAGAGGGTCAGTAGTAAATAACTAAACAAGATCAACCAATGCTTCAGTTCAACAAAGCTTCAGTTCTGCAAAGTTCGGGCGTTTGAGGTAGCGGGGATCTGCAGCCAACAAACATGACTTTGCTGAAAAAACAAAGTATACTGTTATTTAAATCACTTACAGGATTTGAAGGTTTCGTTTCCTGGAGGTAAGTTCTGCTCTGTACTCATTCATGATTAGCCAGTCCTGCGTTAGTCCATCAACTTCTTCTTTGCAATCTGCAAAATCAATAATTGTGTACGGTAACAGTAACTTTTGCTGAAGACAACACGACATTTTGAAGTCTAAAAGTTACATAAACAGCACAAGTTATCTAAAGTTTCACTTTAAAGCAAACGAAGGTAATTAACAAGTCGCTTATAGCTCACAGTTCGTTCTAATGACTATACCCTAAATATTTGCACAAAAACTATTGCAATCCTGTCGTGCAATCGCTAAAATGAACAATCCCCCGAAAATCGTTACAAGATTGCTTAGATTTCCGACAAAGGCACTAACCTTTTGTGCCCATTTCCTGTCGTATTTCCACCTCAAGTTTGATGGATACTTTATCAACAGCATCAATTTCCTCTTTCAGTAAATGCATTTCCTCTGCCACATACGCAGACAAGTCTGTGCAATGCTGCAAAACTATCAAAAAAGGAAAGAAAAACTAACATTTAAACCAAAACTTGAATCCCGTACTGTCCCGTATTAACCGTTCAGCAGATTTATAGGATAATTTGTTTCCCACACAATGCCATTGTTGCCGGATATCCCAGAACTTTCATCAACTGGAAATTACAAAATAATCTAAAATGTAGCATACTGCATAGAATTCCCTTAACTACATTTTCCAATTTAACCGTCAATGTAGAATACACTTTATCAAAGGGGAAACATGTTGATTTAAGTTTGCCATGATGAAGCCGCCTATAGGTACCTGAATCAGTAGAGAGTTTCACCAGTTGTAAATCGCCAGAAACAACAAATAGACAAACTGATAACACATTCATTATCGGTATCACGACCTTCTCTTCCCCAGGAAGTCTTATATAACCAATGACCTCTCCAGTGACTTCTTACGGAGAAGGGAATCGAAAGTTGCGAAGGTTTGGAGCAATACTCGCGACAAACTTACAAATTCACGTAATAAATGTTAGATTGCAAGCCAACCCGTACTGAAGAGGTGACCCTAATTCTATTAGAAGTGTTTGCTTTCTTTTGCTGCTCGATTTTTAGCTATCAGCCCATGAAAAGCCCAAGTTCGCGAAATAGCTGAAATCAATGCGCTTTCGCTGTTAATACACTTGGTGATTGGTTCAAAGAACTCGCGTCATTTTCTCCAGCAATCATAAATGAAACCAAAACCAATCGTGAACTGGTCGCATGCGTTTTACCGTGCTTTATTTCATTTGCATATATGCCAGAAAGAGGTTTGATCAGTTGTGCCCGTTGTAATTGGTAAACGTTGTTGCTTTGGTTTGGTTTCACGACACTTAATAAAAAACCGCTCAAATTGTACGATATCTATCATCATTATCTCACCTTTCTGAGGCACAGGGCGCAGGAGCTTGTTAAAGAAGCAGGCCAGCCTTTGTTTCTCCTTCTCTTTAGCAGCTGAATCAGTTTCCTCTGCTTTGACTGCTTTACGCAGCTCACCTGCCACTGTTGTCTCGTGGATTTTTTCATGAGTGCCAGTGGTTGTAGCCTCACGCTGGCCTCTGCCGATACCTCCCGAGGCAGTAGCACCGCTATGATCAGCATCACCAATCACAGGTAACTCTTCATAAACTGGAGTGTTCTTGCGAAGAGAATACACTGCCTCTGACGACAAAGACCGTTGATTCCTTTTCTTTGCATCAGTCGTACCAGAATAAGTCGTACCAAAAGTCGTACCAGAATCAACCACCGCACAACAGACAACATCTTCAGCCTTTCCTCCAGATAACTCAGTGTTCTCTGGCTTGAAGGGTTTTGCTTTCTTTAAAACAACTGTCTCATCACTGAAGCTACTTTTCTCTGAAGACTTCTGTTCACCAAGTTTTTCACTGCAAACACTCGATGCAACACCTTCCTTCATTTCAGCCTCCTTGGAAGAGCGTGTATCTGCCTCCTCATCGCTTGATCCGCCAAGGGGATTCAACTCCTTCGGGTATTTCTTGGATTTTTTAATCCCGTGACATTTCTTATGACGCTCTTTTGGTGAAGGAACTCCAGTGTAGGACGCTTTTTCCTCGCCATCACCCTTCTCCGTTGTTCCTCTCTCACACGTTTGCACTGACATTTCTTGGGGTGAGGATGTCATCTCTGGTGACAAAGAACGTGTCTCCTCACTGGAGGTGTCAAATGGATTTAGTTCCTTAGGGTAGCTATTTTTGCTTTTGGTTTTTCTTCCTTTGCGGCAAGAAGACAGTGGTTTGTCGTCCGTTTTTGATGCCTTTTCCTCGCTGTTTCCCTGAACTGACGAGCTTTTCACCTCTTTGACATCTTTTTGCTTCTCCCTCAGTTCAGCCACTGGAGCAGGAGTCTTGCGGCGAGTTGGAGGACGAGGCTTAGGTGGCGGTGGAGCTTTCCTCCGCACCTTTTCCGTCAGAACTGTCTCATCACTAAAGCTACTTTTTTCTGAAGACTTCTGCTCACCAAGCTTCCCACGGCAAACACTGGAGGCAACACCTTCCTTCATTTCAGCCTCCTTGGAAGAGGGTTTATTGGCTTCGTCACTGCAAACACTGGATGCAACACCTTCCTTCATTTCAGCCTCCTTGGAAGAGGGTTCATCCGCCTCCTCACCGCAAACATTGGATGCAACACCTTCCTTCATTTCAGCCTCCTTTGAAGAGGGTTCATCGGCCTCCTCACCGCAAACATTGGATGCAACACCTTCCTTCATTTCAGCCTCCTTGGAAGAGGGTTCATCGGCCTCCTCACCGCAAACATTGGATGCGACACCTTCCTTCATTTCAGCCTCCTTGGAAGAGGGTGTTTTTGCTTCCTCATCGCTTGATCCACCAAAGGGATTTAACTCCTTCGGGTATTTCTTGGTCTTTTTCGTCCCGTGACGTTTCTTACGACGCTCTTTCGGTGAAGGAACTCCAGTGTAGGACGCTTTTTCCTCGCCATCACCCTTCCCCATAGTTCCTTTGTCACACGTTTGCACTGACATTTCTCTGGGCGAGGATGACATCACTGGTGACAAAGAACGTGTCTCCTCACTGGAGGTGTCAAACGGATTCAGTTCCTTAGGGTAGCTATTTTTGCTTTTGGATTTTTTTCCTTTGCGGGAAGAAGTCAGAGGTTTGGCCCCCTTTTTTGATGCCCTTTCCTCGCATTTTTCCTGAGATAACGAGCTTTTCACCTCTTTGACATCGTTTTGTTTCTCCACAGCAGGAGCCACTGGTGTGGACGTCTTGCGGCGAGTTGGAGGACGAGGCCTAGGTGGCGGTGGAGCTTTCCTCCGCACCTTTTTCGCTCCTTGGGATCCATTGTTGTTGGTATCAGCGTGAGGCTTGGTGATTTTACCAGCTTGATCGCTGCTTTCCTTCGCATCTGATTGCCCTTGTGTCGCATCAGTCTGGTCGCCTACTGAGGACAGCTGAACTTGGACTGTTTTGTTTAAATCTTCTATGGGGATGCCAGTCTTTCCAGCCTTCAGCTTCGTGGTCTCCTTGGAGCCGACAGAGGAGGATTTAAAAGCGTCTCCCAAGATTTCTCTGATTAGTTCTTCTTTAGGGCGACTGAGAGAAAAACAAAGAAAATTAATTAGGGTATTGGGCACCCAAAATACATAATAAAGAATAATCCAGACAGAATAAAATTGTCTTATAGGAAATATCTCAATAGCAATACCGAGAGGTTTTTGACAGGCACTCATAGAGAAAACAAAATGAGACAAGAACTAAATTGTTCCTGTCGAGAGGATTACCCAAAGAACAAAATTCACTGAGGCAAAGTTCCTTACACAGAGGAAAAAGTAGTATTCCAAGGTAACAGAAGGGTATCGAGCTCAGAATCGTTAACTGATAAAATACTCACTAAGGGATACCGTCCTCCAACAACACCGAAGTAAGAGTAAACTCAATTGAGCCACATAAGATGTTTTTGTTGGCAGGTTTGAGAGTCACCGTGATCTCAAATGTCTTCTCTGTTTCACTAATGTAATCAGCCAAGTCGATACTGGCAGTGGCGATGATCTTCCGTTTACCACTTGTTGTCTCCTGAGAAGAAAGAAAAAAAAAGAAAAAGAAAAAAAAAAGGATCAGAGAAATAACAAGATGATCAACTATGTTTTCGCAATTTGTCGAAATTTTGACGACCAACGTAAAAGTTCTTTATTCGCCCTGTCTCACAAACTTTGTTTCAGTGCATATACATTAAGTTCGTTCCTGTTTGTTTGTCCACCGTTATTCTTAGGGCAACAAAGGTTTGATTTGGCTACTGGCTAGCATTTATTTTTAATTGCCATAAACGCCAACTGCAAGTCTAAAACCTGCTAAAACATTTGTTGTGTAACATACAATATAACATATTAAAGTAGTATAGAATGTTCTAAAAGTTAACTTGCCAAACTTACAATAAACGAGTTGCACTGGGTATGTCAACATTTTTTGCATTGAGGCTTTCAGTCTATTTTTGTTGTTATCTCGGTAACTATTTTTTGTAAGATATTATTTTTATTCAACTGAATCAAATGACAGGTCCTGTAATATCTGTAATGTAATCTTCACAGAGCTTTTTCTTAATGTCCTTCAATTTCCAAACCGTGTTGATTCTTTGCAGCAGGAATATTTCAGGTGTGTTTATTTCCTGATCACCTAAGAAGCTCCCTTATTTTTCTTCACCCTGTGTTGATCACATAAAGTGAAGAATACTAAATCTTCTGACTTCACATATATATTGGTTCTGTGGACTTACATTTTTAATCACAATATTCCAAGGGTGGTCTTCATAAGTTCCCTCTCTGCTGTTGTCCTGAAGATGGAAGGACATGTTTTAAACTAAAATTACACCTGCTAGTTAGTATTGTCACCTATGTCATGGTGTTGTTGGTAGTCCTTAACATTTGTTACAGCATTTGCTTATATTTTGTTTTCTTGTTGTTCTTATATAAAGCAAATTTCTGTGTGGAAATGACATCATTTCTGCATAAAAACTTTTGTCTTCAGATACGGTCTCACAACCAGACCTCATCACAAATTAGCTGTATTCTATCGGTCAAAAAGAATAAATGATAGCATGGGTAGTAGAGAGATGTCTTTTTCTACTAATTGTAAAGATGTGCAGATTAATTTGCAATAATTTTGTTTAACTAGCTCGAGAAAAATCATTGTGTCCCCACCTTTGACTAGTTTTCTGTAGTTTTTACAGTCGTGAGATGTGTTTTCAAAGATCTTCATTATTTAATATGATAGTACATGAATTCACGTATCCACCCAAACACTAGCTAAAAAGTCTAATTGCATTTGCGGGAAAGTTTGATAAATTAATAGCATTGATTGAGAATGTACTTTGTAAAGAGTTGAGGTGGTTGTCACGGGATCCCGCTCTGGCCAGACATGAGTCCCACGAAAGGGATTGTTTACTCCCGGCTGCCATGGAACGGGCTAAGAAGAAAACACACTGAGGTTATGATTTGATTTCAACGAAAGCCTTCCAAAATCAGAAAGTTCTATTGCTAGAACGGATACAAGAAAAAACGACAGATTGAAACATACCTTGGTACACTTGGTGTTGGCGTTGTTGTCCCAAGAAATTACAAGTTTATTGGGGTGCCTAGTAAAAAGTCGCTTAGTAAGTCGTCTGTTATTCTAACTCAGATTTTTAAAGAACTTTTATTTTAAAAGTCAATTAGCCAAGGTTTCACCGCAAAAAGCAGGAAACGAAATACACGACCAAACATGAAGACAAGCCCAATTTTTAACGCACGCATCTATCTTGGTTATCAGTGTCGAAGCCTGAATTGCCCGACCACTGAACTTTACATTAAAACACGGACAATTTCTGATGGTCCTGAGAATTTTTAGCCTGGTTGTGCTTCCACTCTTTGCGATGGTGGAATATAATTTCAAACTGAGCTCATTGTTGTTAGTCCGCCATATTTGATTTTCACCATACTGGAATTCTGTGTTCTGGAATTCTGGGAGCGTTCTCCTCCCGCTCACTCGACTCGACTTGACGGGATCGGTGACGTCACGAAATTTTGTTCCAACCGGGTCGTGTGAGCGAGAAGAGAAAGCCTGGGTACTAGGCTGGGAACGAGAGACAAAGCTGAATACTCTCCGTCCCCTCCCTTGGGGTTTTTTTGTCCCCCATACAGCTTATAACTTCTCCTTCAGCTTATTCTGCTGCATTCAGTGCCCTAATACAATGCTTTAAGCCTGTGTTAACTGCGAGGGTACTTTTCCGGGTGTTACGCAAATTATGAAAAAAAATTCTCATTTTCATCAACCTGACTGAGAGCTTGTGTGTCGCGCACCTGGTTGCGCGGTTGCCATAAAGGATTCTTCCAAAAGATTTACTCGCATTACAGAGAAATCTATCGGACTGGACTCAAATCAGACTTAAATACTGAACAGAGACTCAACTCTTGAACAAAAACCTCCCCATTTTACGATTTCAATTTTAGTCAGCTAACCAGCCGAATTCCTGAAAGATATTTTTTCTTTCCCCCTTTTTATAACTCACCACACATCTTTATGACACTCCAATGTAAGCACCGCCACAGATGTTGTAATCTGGAATTCACGAGCATCGTTTCTCTTTCGCTTCATCTTTTGCAAGACTGAACTCATTTTGAGCACTGAACGAAAACTTTTAGATGAAGTTTTTTCTGTTCTGTTTACTTTGATTCTGATGTCATGTTGCCATGCGAATTCCCTCCAGTCTAATTGCGCGCGCGCTCAAGCTCGATTAGTGCATGGGTTCGATTATTCCGTGCAAAGACGATGTGTCCAGAATTGAGGCCTTTTCTCTCCTTCACCCTTCAAAAAAAGGCGTCTGATCAAAGTTTAAAACGATAAGACATTCGGTCCCCAAACTAACAAACCGACAAACGTCCAGGTCACAGTATACGGTCCTGAACGGACAGAGATCTAGCTACAGCCCTGTGGCATCCGGCGTTCCACAAGGTAGTGTTCTGGGGCCCACGTTGTTCGTCCTGTATACAAGCGATCTCGTGGAGTCTGTCCAGTCAGCCGCCGTGTATATGTACGCAGACGACACTACTCTTTACTGTATTGGAAACAGTATAGAGGAAGTCTCAGCAGCCCTTAATCAATCACTTAAAGAATTATACGCCTGGTGCACTACCAACAAGCTCACTCCCCACCCGAAAAAGTCGGAATGTATGATTATCCACAAAGGATCTATCATTGGCCCCCTTCCTCCGATACTGCTAGGAGGGAACTGCCTTAATTGGGTTAACCATAGCCGACTCCTGGGCGTTGACATAGATGACAAACTGAGTTGGTCTCCACAGGTCAATAACCTAAAGAAGAACTTTGCAAATAAACTAAGCCTTATTAAGAAGTGTAGGTTTTTACCTAAGCAAGTTCTTTTAAAGTTATACTACAAAGTCATAATCCCGTCAGTCACGTACGGTATAACCGTCTGGGGGGGCATGAGTCGTCAAGACGACTTTGACGCACTTGAAAGGTTACATTGCAGAGAAGCAAGGATCATTTTTAACCTACCAAAAGACATGCCATCTACTGAAGTCCTTGACCGCCCTAAATGGGACACTTTAAGAAATACGTACAAACTTTCGATTCTGAAACTTATCTATAAGATCTACCATAATGACTCCCCCTCCTGCATGGCTCGACTTGTAACCAAGTTTCAACACTCGTACAATTTTAGAAAAAAACATTTATTAATTCCCCCATCATTTAATACCAATTCCATGGAACTTTCAACATCTTACAGAGGGGCAGTGCTCTGGAACCTTTTACCGCGAGAGTGTCACGAAGCAATATCCCTGAGGAATTTTATGAAAATGATGAACACGTCGAACATAATTAAAAATACCGATTTTAACAACCTCTATTGTAAGAGTTCTTAGCGCTTTTTATCTTTTTATTGTTGTAACAATTAGAGCAATTTATCTATATTTAGCGATTAGTTTAGCGTTTTTTACTTCAATATAGTTTAATGTTTTTATCCACTAGCATTAATGTTTTATTTACACACGACCCCACAAGCTATGTAGCTTTTTTACCCCATCGTGTATAAATAAAGGTTTTGTTGTTGTTGTTGTTGTTTAACCTTGGGCAGGATCTATTTTACATAATTGCGATAATTCCTTAGTTTTTCTTTCTCTTTTCCTCTCAGAAAGAAGCAAAGGGCTGGTACTTGCTTCGGAGTGTGCGTTTCTCAATCTCTGAAAGGTATTTCGGGCTCGAAAAACTATTCAGATAACAGTTCATATCAGTTTTTAGGCACAAAATGACTTCGCTCTGCCGAAGGTTGGGAAAACGCACCTCCTTCTCCCCACTCCTAAAAGCCCCAACTAAACCATCGAACATTTTCGTGTTAAAAGAACATGTTTTACTGTTGAACCGCCTCTTTCAACTTTCCTTTTGAATGATTTCCATTGTTTGATCAAGATCAAACATTCTCTTTTTCACCCAACATTTTCCCTTATAAAAAATTGCCTTCGAATTCTTCTTCTTCTTCTTCCTCGGATAACCCACCTCCTTCTTAATGAAGATTCTCGTGAGCGTCAGTGCAGGTGCTATTTATAAAAATAACTGTGCAGGTGCTTAAAAAATTAAAAACCTAGGGTAGGGTCAGTGGCTATTGGTCGTTTAGCCACCAGAGACAAAAATGCAGGGCTAAAAATTGGGACCGGTAGAGGGTTTTGGGAATTGCACCCAGACGCCATATTTGATGACGTAGTCATATAGACAAAACTGTCTATGGCCCGGACTGGCCACCTCTGCCAACAATAATTGCGCGAACGGGTAAACGCAACTGTTGTAAACGATATAAATGATTGTCAAAATGACTACTGCAGGGACTGTTCAAACAACGTGAAAAGACGTATATTACAATATTTCGACTGGCCAATACCAGTCTTCCTCAGGTTTATTATGGCAAATCACGAATTTACAGAAATATATATGTAGTAGAACAGTGAGCGGAAGTTACATATATGACGTGGTATGGTGTGGCTTAGAAATGATAAAAAATAAACAAAAACAATTTTCAGTTACAAATTACAGTTCATCACGTTTATTAATGCCTAGAGGTTCAAGAGTCTTAGCCTTGTGAATAATGTGAGCCTCACGTGCCTTTCTAAAAGAATCGCGTTCATTATTAAGTTTTTCAATAGGAATAAGTAGCATGTGGGTGTCAGAGTGGTTATTGCTGAGAAAGTGTTCCGAAACCGCTGTATAGATATAATTAGAAGTAGGGTTGAGTACAGGCCGTCTATGTTCATTGAAACGGTCTTTGAGGCGACGTTTAGTTTCCCCAATGTATTGTAAATTACATCGGCGACATTGAATCATGTAGATAACATTGAAAGTAGTACAAGTTATATGAGATTTGATGTGGTACGTTTCACCTGTGGAATGAAAAGTATAATGATTGCGGCCATGTTCAGTGTAGGGACAAGTGGTACAATTCCTGCTATTGCACCGAAAGGAACCGGGGGTGGCCCGGGAGTTACTTGAATCAGGGGTTTCTGTTAACTGGGCTCTAACAAGAATGTCACTAATATTCTTATATCGGCGGTAAGCTACTAACGGAAGAGTTTTAAAAACATTTCTACAACGATCTGATGAATAGAGACGTTAGAATGCTGGTGAATGATGCGCGCGATGTTAGGTAATGCTGGATTATATGTAATAACGAAGGGAATGGTTTCAGTCTGTATCCTGGGTTTGTTTTTAAGTGCGTCAGTGCGAGGAACGTCAGAAGCCCTCTGTATTTGGGTTTTGAGAAAGGTTTTGTCGTAGCCGCGTCTAACTAGGTAATCTATAAGTTCAGTAGTACGCATTATGTAACTGTCGTGGTTGGAGCAAATGCGGCGAAGGCGAAGTGCAAGGCTGTAAGGAAGAAACTTCTACGAAATCTATTTTTAGTAACATTACATTATAACTTACTATTTAAAGAAATCACATAATCACTTAAATGACTAAGCACTTCATAACGTTCTAGAGAGTTCTGTGGAATATTCTGGAAGGTTCTGGGTAATACTAGACAATTTTCGTAACATTCTGAGAGTATAAAGTTGGTCTGGATGGCCCGAAGAAGCTTTCTTTTGCCTTCCCGCCTCCCGGCGTACCACGCGCGGGCGACCGCGCGGGCTAATCTGCGGGCTACGCGCAAGTGAAAGCAGAAAAGGACTGGGAACAAAGGTAAAGGAGTAAACATGGCTTTCATAACATTTCGAGCGCTTCAGTACAGAAGCGTTTCCTCGTTTAAGTTCATGATAACACGCCTCCCTGGTAGCCGATTTTGCTCCGTAGACAATGGCAACGTGGGTCAATCACAAGTTAATGCTCAAGATGTTCCAGGTAGCGAGCTTCCTGCAGGGAAAAAGCTTGATTTAGTTGTGTCTTGTTTACGAGTGGACCGTGTGATTGCGAGTGGACTTGGAATGGGTAGAAGGTTTGTGCTTATTGGTGTGACGTGTGTTCAGTTTTCGTGCGGACTATTTGCGAATTTTCTTGAAAGAAACGGTTTGGTGCAGAATTTTCATTTTCTGTTAGAGCTATCGGTGAAGGTGGTAGTTGTCAGTGGGGAGGGGCAGGGGATGTTGGGGAGGTGGACCTTGCCATTTTCCAAAACACAACAATGCGTTCAACCCCTACGCCAACCCTTGGCAATTGTACATTATTATTATTTTTGTTCTTGACACACAGCCAAGCTAAGGAAACAGCATGTGAAAAGTTAAATGAGTGCTCTAGTGGTTAATGCAATCTGATAGGTTGCAAAAGACGTAAGGTGGTAAGGATTTCTTCCTCTGGACTGCGAGCAAACATCAAAATTTCCATGTTCTGTTAAATACAGAGGATAAGGATAAGGATAAGGATAAGGATAATTTATTTAATGTCAGGAACACAGGGAGTGGTTAGCCAATCCCCCGAGCCAGGGGCTCATGATACAAGTGTTTGACAGAACGAAAAAAGAAACTATGAAAAAAGCTAGCTAAAAAACCAAGAACAAATACAACAGTCACGCTCACGCAGAATTTGCTGATGTAACAAATATGTCTGCATGATGTAAAACACTTTCAGTTATTCATGGTTTTGATTGACAGAAAAGCAAGTGACTGTATTGCTGCCAGAAAACTATTTGTGAACAAAGAGAACTGCAAAAAAGCATTTTTGGAGGTGGGCTTATTTCGTTCCTAATAAATGAGGCCCTGTTAGGGTAAATTCCGACAAGCGACATGGCCCTGAGACAGCGACATAAGACAGATGAAATGGCGACAAACGACACAAAGATGGATTGAAACTACGACAGCGACAACTACAAGCGCATGCAAATACAATAGTAAAATGTCGACAGGGACATGGCTTCCTCCTGAATAGGTGAAATGAAGGGTTTTGAAATTCAGACTAGTGACATTCGTAGTTGCCCCTAAAAGGGCCTCATAAATTACTATATACCCAACCAACACAGATAGATTAACAACTGTCATTTCTCTATGCTATTACTCTCATTTTACAATGGAAAGAAATGACAGCCAGAAATGGATCTAAGTTTGCAGGCTGTATGCTATACATGCATTAAATGTACATTTATTTTTGTTACTGATTGTTTGGTTTTCTGTGGGATATATGATTTTCTCCTCCACTAGCATTATTGAAACTTAGTGGCTGATCTAGAATTATTTTATGAAAAGTGTGTGCAAGTGGGGGGGGGGGGGGGCAACTTGAGGCTTAGAGTGCATAGTCCCTTAAAAACTGTTTACATGGAGACTTCAGACTAAAGCATTTCCTCTATCTGTATTTTCAATTTCTCTCAGTGATAGGGGTACTAGGAACCTCCCCACGGTCATGGATGTGTGTGGAATTTCAATTATGTAATAAAGGATAATGAACAATGTACCATGTCTCTTTTCTGCTTTTAGGTTAAAGAGGGAGATGAAATAGATGTCACCAAATCTAAAGAAAGCGATGAAGTAGAACTCTCTCGTTTCAAGGTGTTGGCAATTGACAAAAATCAAACAAAGAAAAACAAACGACGCCTTAGTGGGATGAGATTTTCAAGGATTTTGATGCCCAGAGAAGAATTTGATAAACATTACACACAGTCTGTTGATTGACAAATTGTCAATGTGACACAGAAATACAATACTAATGGAGTGCCTGTGAGTTCAAAGTCAAGGATGCCAGAACCATTCACTTTAATTTGGTGATATGCTCAATGAAAAGTTTGCTGGCCCTTTCTGGTCATAGGTAGTTTTTGTTGTGCAAACTTGACAAAGTAGTCAGATGATGCAAAAAGGAAATATATGAGACGTCTCTGCATAGGCAAGGGGATAAATCTGGTACCTTTTAGGGTCCCATCATTCCATGTGGGAGCCACCCCTGACCCTCCCTGCCCATTCTGGAGGTGAGCCAGTGTATTGTAGTGGTTAGCATCTGAACAGTCAATTGACTGGAATATCTGGTGGTTTAAACCTGGTTTCTACCCCAATATTGTTCCTTAGACAGGAAAATTTTCTCCACATGGTCTCTCGCTACCCAAGTGTGGGTACCAGAAAATTAACAGCTTCCTGGGTTAACCCTGCAATGCAAAAGTTTGGATTTATCATCCGAGTTGATAAGGTAAATTGGCCATCCTAAAGAGATTGAAAGCTGATATTTTGAGCGTTAGCCCTTTGTCAGAGTGAATCAAGGATTTGTGGGTTGCACTTGGTTTGTATAGAGAGTGGTGGAGCTATGCTATTGGTAGGAGCATGGCAACGTGAAAAACAAAAATAAATTAGTTGAATGAAAAGCATTCAACGATACCATGGGGATTAAGTGAGCCAATTTGAAAAATGAATTTTTGTTCTAGATTTTTATGGCTTTCCGTGTTACCCCGGTGGAGGGAGAGGCCACAGATTGTCATGTGTTGGCTAGAATGATCAGGGCGATTGAAATGTCGGGCGACTGGTTTGGATACGTCTTGTCATATCTTTCAACATCTCATAGGTGTTCACAGAAACAGTCTCATATTAGTCTCCCTGCAATGGACTAGTATCCCAGACAGAAGGATTGGCAATAGTCTTCTTGGTTGCTTCATTTAAAAGAAGTTGTAGTTACCTGTTAGCTAGCACGAGCCATGCGTGCTGGTTGCAATTCCCCCCCTCCCTTCCTCCTCAACTCCTTTGGGAGTCTGTAAGTGGTTTGGTCTAGAATCACTAGTATAAAAAATATACATCATGTCTATTCAACCTTGTGTATTTTGTGACAAAGGCATTCCCTTGTGTGTTTCATTGTACATATTCCAGAATAAACATATTTGAGCTGCCTGTAACTAATAACTTTAGCAGACATACATCACACTGAAGGATACATGGAAAAAAGCACCAAGTGACATCAGAGAAATCTGAAGATAAATGACGTAAAAGTTCATCCCAGCAATTTTTACACCAAAATTTGATTCGGGTTTTATCATTGTCTCAGGGCAACAAGTTAATACACAACTTGAATAAGTTATTATATGACTTGAATATGGAGCATAACATTATAATCAGAAACTCACCAAAAATGAAATTTACAGCAAATAAGTTAAAAAAGCCACTTAGAGATTGTTTCCATGCACCCATTTTATTAACCTGGAGTAGGGTTAATCAAATGTACCTTGTATTGACTAGGTTGTGAGAAAACTCATGAAATATTGTTATCTTGTGTGGCAGTTAATCGTCAATAGTTTATAAGGCGAAGGGACTGTGAAGTGTCACATTAGGATAATTTTGAACATTTTCCACAAATCGAGTCACTTCACATAATATATCAAGCAGTGTTTTATCAGCATAATTATACCTTAGTTTCTCCCCTGATGAGAAAATAGAGGGCCAAATTTTATCCAGAAAAGCTCTACTACATGTTTATGACTCCACCAATGGTTCTGTTCTTTAATTCCATGAAATATGGTTGTAGAAGACTCAAAAACAGAGATGTTTTGTTCAGTGGGTTCAGAAGATCACATTTGTGAACCACCATTGGTGGTCTTGGATCCATTTTGTTGGCTTCTGTTTTTCACGGTCCATTGATTGCCGTAATAATTATCATTGATGGGATTTGAAATTTGGAGTTTGCATTTCATTGAAAGATGCCCTAGGGTATCACCTGGGTGTTTCATATGTGACCAAAATCTCTCTCTTGTGATTGATAATTAACTAATTATGATAATTATGATATCATTTAAAACATTACTGGCTTCGGTTAAGTGTAATGGTGTATACCCAGAATTAACTATTTACTCTTTATTTATATTAAATTAAAACAAGTTTGTTTGGTCACAACGTATGTGTAGTATTTACTGAATAGAAGATCTTTTTCCATGTTCTGTGAGAAAATAATGCACGGTTAAGGACTCAACACACTGGTAGTGGATGCACCAGTGGAAAATAAGGGCATTCAAATTAAAAGTGCATGTGTTTTCTCTTAAAGAACATACAAAAAGTAGTTTCTATTGGTTTAGAATTAGAATATGTCATTAAAACTTAGCCGGTACAGCCATACACTATTTAACATAACAGTATAAGGGCAAGTTTTTTTTATGAGCAAATGCTCGTTGTTAACATTACTATCAACTAAAGAGGCAAGAAGTCTATTTCAGTAGATATCTAAGTGACTGCAAATAGAAAACTACAACATTTAAGCCATATTTCAGTATAGATATCTAAATGACTTAACAATTGGAAAACTAATATTTAAGCCATATTATTATTTCCAAGAAATGCAAAGGGGCATAGCAAAAATACATACTGCAGAGAGTGATTGTTGATCAGTGAATTAGTGACATTTGATGTTTGAGCCAATCAGAATCACTTATTTGCAATAGACTGCAGTGAACGTCTACAAAAACCACTTAGTGACTACACCTGTACATTTATAGAAAAGCATTGCATGCATGGATTAAATGACACATGTGACAGCTTTCTGATCGCTTCCATTGATTGTAGCTGGCCAAGCAAAATAGATGAACTGTAAGAGGAGAAGCTACCAGTTGAAGGGTTTGGTGGACGAGAGGCACAAGCAATTTTGCACTTGAAATCTAAATTACCTACAGTTAGCTCTAGTTCTGCATACAGACTGTGTCATGTAAGATATGTGGTCCCATGCTAATTTTTTGAACTGTATTAGTTTTTGTGAAAGCTGAAGATCATGTTAATTTTTTAAACTGTCTTTTAAATGGTTTTCAGTTTCAAATACTACATGTAACTGTAAAGTGCCACTAAGCATAACAGAAATGGCACTATATATTAAATATGTCATTATTACTAGTTTTTGGGAGAAGCTGATTAAGTAAGTCTCCTACGCCGCCGCTCCTCGTCATGCAATGCTCCTCCCCTCGGAGGAGCATTGCATGATGACCCTAAGAACAGCTGCGTAGGAGACTATGCTTAAGTAAAAAAAAAAAAACATCCAGGCATTTGCTCCTCTTTTGTTTAACTGCTTGGGAAAAGCTCAAGCTTTTTGACATGACTTGTCTAAAAACCACCATGAGGTGTAGGTGATGGCAGCTTCCTGCATAAAGAAAGTTAATGATGAGGACGATAATAATAATATTATTTGACATTGAGCCCTTAGTTGAAAAAAGAGCCAATTGCAAAGAACAACAACAGTAGAAGTACACTGCATGCCCTACTTCCACTCAGCCCTTCAACTGCCAAAAAGCAAACGAGGAACTTGACAAATCCAAATAATATATTTTGCATTTTGTTTGGCCAGTTAAACTGAAAGCTATAAGAAAGTTGTCAAGACGTTTTTAAAAGAATAAATGGAAACAGCACTGCACACAGCACTAATAGTCTGTCTCTAACTTCTAACTTTTAGAGAGTGGTTCTTTTGTGACTTGCGAGTGTTAAAATAAATCCATACTTGAAATTTCCAACAGTTTGCTAGAATAAAGAAGTATTCTAGTCGAACAGTCAAAAAATGTACAGGAAAAATATAAACATTCCTAAAATTGTTGGAATCCTACTGATACTCAAACTAATACCCAATATTAAAATAATTTTTACATTTGTGTGAAAATTGCTATAAAAGACAGCATACATAGTAAAGGTAGGGTTTTGGTATCGATATAAAATGTGCTATTTTGGGAATTAAAGGGACACTGTCATCAATTTTAAGGATAACTTTGAAAAGCAAAGAGTCAGAAGAAACCCAAGAATACTGATTGAGTTTCATTTAGAACTACTCTACCAGTTCTCTGAGGCTATAATTGTGTTTGGCTGCAGATCGCTGGGATGAAAATGGTTGCAACTTGAAAAAATGGCTGATGTTTTCAAGTTTTTCCTTTGTTTTGTGGAAAAATGACCAGTCACTGACTATGGTTTGTTCCTCCTTTGAGAAAATCATTTGATTTCCTTATTGACGTTCTAGGAGTATTCTGTGTATGTGAAAAGGTATTAATTTAAAATTCAGCACATTTTCACCCCAAACCATAAAAATCCCTGTGGCAGTGTCCCTTTAAACATTTCCACTAGCTTGCTACCTACTGATAGAGCTCTGTAAATGGTAATTAAATATCAGAAATCAGTCGGGCACATGCTGATGGCGGACTGTACAAAAATGCCTACATTTTAAATTGATCAGGGAGTGTATTCATACAGTGTAATTTGTGTGGTTAAAGAATTACAAAGGTACCAGTCCAGGTGATGGATTTTGATTTGTGGTTGAATTTAACACTAAAGATGTTCCAACTATCTCCCCTGAGCTACCTGCATTTTGCCAATCACAGGAAGTGGGTGTGCCTCAGTGTTAAAAACCCAGTCATCTAAAGGAACAAGGGTGTCCTCAGAAAATATCAAATACAAGTATTTCAAAGTTTCTGCTAAGAAAAAACTCTGTTGAACATCATCATGTGATACTGCTGTTGTTGAAACGTCTCTTATTCCACAATATCCTGCATCAACACGGCAGTACTTTTCAATACTCTGAAACAAAATGTTTAAGAAACCAGAACTATGTTAGTACTGATTTACAAGTTGTCAACAGTCTAGACATGTGACTAAATGTGGTACAATACATTATGACTCATATTTCCACAATGGTTTTTTTGTTCCCCAAACTTCTTGTATTGTGTGGTTCCAGAAAATATCCATACCCCCCCCACGGAAGGGATTGGAATTTCCAGGGGGGTGGGGGGGTCAAAGGCCCAGGAAAATCCTGAGGGGGGGGGGTGTTGTATCAATTTATATTATTTTTTCCAGACCGGTTCCATTATTCCTATATGTTAAATTTTCTGTTTGCATTTTGCTTACCGATCCGCGGACGCAAACATTGATCTTGTTAACTGCACAAAACTAATATTTTCAAGGTGGTCAGGCTCGATTTCTGGTGCTGCGAGAGTCCGGTCATTTTACCAAACAGCGGCGGATTAGCGAACAGCTCATGCTGTGGAAGACGAGTAAATCCCGTAAATTACACCAAGAATCTCTGTCACACATATTTAAGCAGATACGTCTGTCATTTGATTTCGAACTGTATCCGTCTCTGCTAGTAGCAGCGCAGACATTTACGTCGCATTTCTTCGTTGTTGTTCGCCGGCGTGAAAACTATCGTTTGAACTGAATTATTGCGTCAACATTGAGCACAGTAGTAATTCGGAATCGACACAAAACAGTTCTTGATCCCGCTAAGAGTAATTCTTGATCGAAAACTACGTAAAAACACTGTAATAATTATAGTTCGGCAAACAAATATTATCTGTAAGAAATTTACGACTTAGGCGCGTTATATAAATCAAATATAAAAACATTCCCGTTTCACGGGTTTTGACTCAAACATTTATAATATTTCGGCATGAAAGAAACGGGCAAAATTTCTTCGGTAGCAGTGGAAAATCACGCAGGCGTCATTACAATTGCATAAAGCAAGTATAAAATAAAGTAAAAGACATCCCAAGTATTAAAAGGGAAGTGTTTGATGGGAGCGCGTAACATGAACCATTGTTCAGATAAGTTTGTTTACAGAACATTCCCGCGTGTGCGCTGAAATGTTTTCGAATACATTCATGCTGCTTGCAACGTCGTTTTCGGCTTAACTTTACATTAGATAAATCTAGTTGTGCAAAAGTTTTCTAGCTTTGCCGGTCTCCAGCGAAGGCGGTTTACCACAGCATAAATAAAAGCAGAATTATGCAAATTGCAAAATCGGCGACATGTCAAACTTTCACCGCCAGTCGACGAGACAACGGGACGCTAATTGTCGTGGAGAAGATTGAATTACACTGCACGATGGAAACCGGAAGGCAATTGCAGTCATCTTCCAAAATTACTGAGAAAAAAATGGTTTACAGCAAAACTTCTAGCTGTCTTACTGATTTGCATGCGGGTTTTATATATCTGGCAAGCCTTCAATAAAATTTAGGTTTGAATATGCCCGCAAAAAATATGTTGTTTTGATTACAGTACTCATTTTTTTACCTTGGCAGCGTAACTTAGCGATTCTTACTCAACACTTATTTCTCAAGAGAACTTGTAATTTGTCAAATACTCGGATTATAAATTGAAGTGTTGCTGTTTCGTCAAGATAATGAAGCAGAATTGGTCGTAAATAAAATTTATGACGATATGCATGCATAATAGCATTTGACATGCGACGTAACTTCTGCTCATATACGCGAATTTACCAGAAAACACCAGTAACCCTCGAAATTTGGATTCTTAAACTATAGTTTAGCTAATTTTTCGCTTTAAACAAGAAATAGAAATATTTCCAGGGGGTGTAGGAAAAAATTGGAATTTCCGGAGGGGGGGAGGGGTATAGTTTGTGGGCCGTTTTTGGAAAATCCAGAGGGGTGGGGGGGTCATATGAAAAATCCCTTCCGTGGGGGGGGTATGGATATTTTCTGGAACCACACATTTACAGATTATAACTCTACAGAAATGGATGTACTGTTTTCTATTTCTGTTTTCTTTTTAGTGCTGGAAATAGCAGACAATCACAGGATATTGTCCAGCCACATCTCTGAAATGTCCAACTTAATTCAAAATTTACTAAGACACGGAGTCTGTGTACAAAAAAATCTGTAGCTTTTGCCTTGGAAGTCTGTAACAGATTTGGTTGATTGAGAGAATATTCAAACATCAAAAACTCATACTGCCCTACTCGCTAGCCTTTCTTTTGCGGTTAGCAGCACTCTAGGCTGGGCACCACAAGTAAACTTAGAAATGTTTTGTCTGTATGAGTACCCCTTTAAACCCCAACAGTGGCAAGTATCTACCAGTAACATCTCCTCACAATATCACTGCATGATGAAGCATACTGGTCAAAAGAATGGAGAACATGGTCACAAGAGATGAAATGAAATTGAAGCTTAAAGGGTTATATAAAAGGGCTCCATGCAAGAATGTCCTAAGTGACTTTTTAAAATTTATCCCTGAAATATTTGCCTGTTTGTCAAAATATTGCCTGATACAGCTTTATTTACCTTAAGACCTCCAACTGAGCTCAAAAAGTACAGGTAACATATGATATTTTTGCCAAGAACCCTTAATGTGACCGCTTTAGTACTTCATGTATGTTCATGATTTGAGTCTTGCTTGAGAAGTACAAGGTGACAGATGTCTGGGGCATAACGGGGATGACACGTCCAGGTGAGCCAGTTCTCTAATTATTTGCCCTCCTGTTACTAACCTGTGCTGCCTCCCACGCCCATTCCCGGTATTTTGGCTCATGTGTGTAGCGCCACATGTAGAAGTACGCCTCAATGACTTCAGGTCTCAGTATGTAGTACCTTTCATTACCACGCAAACCTACTGCCTCATGAGGACCCTCAAATCTAAATGCTTCTGGACCGATACCAGTTGCTGCAAGGAGAGACGGTAACCAAGAATGAGTGTTCAATAATTCAGTTTAACTATCACACCTAAGTGAATTCACAAGTAGAATAATAGCCTGCGTGCAGACGTCTCCTATTTCCTTCCACCCGCGGAAAAGAGACGTCTGCGAAACGGCGTCGCTAATCGTGTTCCAATATCCTGCTGTTCGGGTTTTAAATTTCGCATAAATTATAATAACACAGTTTTGCTTTCTGTGCCAGAATCGTTTCCCTCTGATCGCTCCATGATCGGAGGTCGAACAGGACTAAGAGGAGGAATCTGAATTTTTCTCACAGAAGCATTGCGAACGGCTTTCACAGGAGTTGACGTAACCAGCGAACTGAGATCATTCGACGAACGATCTACCGACTTCTCCAAAAGAATTCGCTTCTCGGGAGAAGCCGAAGTTCCTACGCTGTCCTTTCCTAGTGTCTCGATCCTTTTTTTTTTACTGTAAGTCCTACCTTGAAAGCTTTGGAACTATAATCGCTAAAAAGTTCGTCCTCGATTTTTCTCACGTTGGCGTCAAGACCTCTCCGCTTTCGCAACTTTCCCACGCATGATCTACAAATATATGGCGATGTTTCGTGTACGATGAACTGAAGAGAAAGGATTTCTTCCTGAACTTTAAATTCACTGCGACTTTTCACAAGGTTTCTGTTGTTGTTTTTCAGAATAGTAGAGAAACACAACACACAATCAGACATGTTTTGATCAATGGAAAACCCCGCTAAATGTAGATCGCATACATTATCTCGAGCATTTCCCGACGATAGCCAATCAGAGTTGTTTCTAACAGTGGCTATTGTCAAACAACCAATAAAAGCACTTTCCACGAATTCCTGAAAAACAGCAGGATACTGGAACACGATTAGCGACGCCGTTTCACAGACGTCCCTTTTCCGCGGGTGGAAGGAAATAGGAGACGTCTGCACGCAGGCTAGTAGAATAAATTAGATTGCCTTTTTCTAGATTGCCTTTTATAAGAAAGGCAATCTAGAAAAAGTCAACAACATCATGTCCCAGTAAAAAATTTCAGAAGATACCAAAATTGACTCACACACCAAATTGTAATATAGAAATTTGCCAAGTTGCTACAGCTGTAAGTGTAATTACCTGTCTTGCGGTATGATTCATGACAGGTGTTAGCAATCTCTGCTCCAAGGTTGACGAAATGCTTCTCATTTTTAGAACCTTTAGATCCAAGACAAAACATGCCAGCAGTAAAACAGGCCTGAAGGAAAAGTGTAACAGATATAAGAACTTACAACAAAAGATGTTTGCAAAAATATTCAAACATGAAGACTAAATTATTTCTCCCTTCCTGGAGTTCCACCTGAAGACATGTAATGTGGGATTGAACTATTTTTGAGTCAGGATAAAATTAATTCTGATCATTCAATTGAGGCCATTGAGCAGTACTTCGGATTCCTGTGGTGCTGCTTATCATGCTGCTCAGTAAAAGGTGGCTCTTACAGTACCGGTCAAAGGTAAGTTGACAGTCTCGACTCGATCTTCGAGGATTGAGAATCAAGAATTCAGTATCAAGAATCGAGAAACAAGGAGTTTTCGAATATGCAAACTTGAAAAGAACTTCAAGAAAACAATTTATTTCTCAAATGAACACTTGGACCTGACACTTGCGAGTTCGGTCCGTTTGTCTGATTTATTTCTCAAGAGATCACTCAAGCAACAAGCTCATTTGGTTTCTCAACTCAAAACTCAATTCTCGAAATTCTTGAAACTTGACTCGAGAATTGAGTCTCGAGATGCAAGGATCGAGACGCAAGGGACTGTCAACGTACCTTTGTCCGGTACTGTACTCTAGAGCATGTGGATGAGAATATTAAGTGTGACCAATCAAACGGAAACCACTGAATTGCAGTTTCCAAAGGTGCTCTCTTTTTCCAGTGTCTAGAAAGAATTGATGTCTTACCAAGTGATCCATCTTGTGTTCTAGTCTCCCAAACTTGTATTCTGCAATGTATGTGAGGTTTGAAGGTGAAGACCTTCTGATCAACATACGTTCTACAGCCTTCAAAATAAATAAACAATTAAGTAACAAAATGAATCTCTTCAGGTATCAAACTTGAACAAAGTAACATAACATGCAAGTTTAAGAATATGTAGTCTGGCAGGAGTGAAGCAGGACAGGGGCATGGGAACCGGGTAGAAAGGGAGCGTGAACTGTATGAGAGGCAGTTAACCCTTTAAGCCACAGGAGTGACAAGCAAGTAATTTCTCCTTACAGAATAACTACTTGATCATACATACATCTTGAGAATAAAGGATATGATCACCAAAGATGGCAAGTCTCGATTTCTAATCAAATTCTCTTAACTACAGAATGTAGAAACATAAGAAATATATGAAGAATGGTGCAGAGAATATGGATGTTAATATTGGGGCTAAAGGGTTAAAGAGGGGGGTGGGGAGTGGGATTGCCAAGGTGGCGGGAAGCAGGAGAAAGAGAAAACAATATTATTACACAATACTGCATGGTATTTCGCGATCAAAAAGGTGCAAAAAGGTGGCAACCAACAAAAAGGGGTGGGAACTGGGACTGAAGGGTAGAGAAAACCACAGGATAACCAATCTCCTTCTGCCTTGCACTTACTTAATTGTTTGATTCAATATCACCTAGAAAACAAGGTATTTGTAACTGTTAACACAAACCTCCACTGCTTTGTCATACATTCGTCTGGCCACATTGTCTGTCTTTCCACTCATCACCCAAGACTTGATCAAGTATTCGTAAAAACTGTCTCCAAGGGCACCCAAAGAAACATGTTCTGTCATTATCAAGAAGAGAGTCATGTTAAACAATAATGTAATGAACTTATGGTATATGATGTTTTGATGATGCCAACAATATTATCAAAAAAAGAATGACAGTTGGAAGGAGAAAAGTGAATGTAAATAAGGGGAGAAAATAACTGAAATTTGTTGGATCCTTAAGTCATAAAATGTTAATAACTTCTATTCACTTTTCAACTCCATACTATCATTGTTTCGCTACTTGATAATGACTTTAGCAACATTGGCTAATGTAATAAGATTGTAGTTCAGAGAACTTAAAGACATCCCTGGGTTAAATGCCTGCCATTGGCAATTAATATAACCCCACTGTATCAGCTTCATGCAACCAGCCTCAGGATGCAATTTAAACAAACTTGATAGCTACAAAGATTAAAGCACATACGTGAGCCCCAAACTCCACTCCTGGGGTTTAAATAGTTGGGGTACAATCCATTAGGTTTTTCTATCTGATCCAGAACTTCTCGCACTCTGTACACCTATAAAACCAGTTACAATCAATCAACCAACCATTCAATCAATCAATCAATCAATCAATCAATCAATCAATCAATCAATCAATCAATCAATCAATCAATCAACCAACCAACCAATCATTCAATCATTCAATCAATCAATCAACCAACCAACCAACCAACCAACCAACCAACCAATCAGTCAGTCAGTCAGTCAGTCAGTCAGTCAATTTTTGAGCCAAAAACAAATTTAAACCAGAACACAAACATCAGAAAGCTCACCCTCAAATTTTTTGGTATTAATAATGTCTTAACAGTCAAGGTAAACTAAATGAAACAACAACAACAAAATGTCATAGCATGTCTTTTACTTATCATTTGCAATCCACAGGTTTGCATGGTGCAAATATTTATGCCAAACAGCTCACCTTCTTAGCATAAATTGGATTTCCTGTGATCTTAGATAGATAAACAAACTCCAAATGCATTGTGCCAAATTCTGCTAGAATGGAACAACCACCTGACGCCCAGCCCCAGTTATGTCCACTGCCACTGTGGATTAAAAAACAATGCATTAAAAACTTTTAGCTGTACAGACAGTGTGCTATTCCCATGTGGAACTCAGTACTTAGCAGTTAGGTTCAACAACAGCATGTCAGAAGCACGACTCTGTTCCCTAGTCTTACACTTGTCTTAGACAAACTTAATTAGTCAAAGTAACAAATGTCCACAAATGTATAACTTTTAATAAGGTGTTAACTTAAATTGACTCTGCAAAATCACTGCCCTGCCATAGTAACTGTTATATAGCACTGAAGAAGTTGAAAAAACAAAACAACAAAAATTCTATCAAGCTAATTTCAAGTAGCCGTGTGATTCTTGCCTCGACTGATGCTTTGCTTCTGTCGCGCTTTAGTGTCACAGTGGGAAAAGTAGAAGCATGGCATCCAAGCTAATGTTTACATTTTACATTCCAGAACTACAAGTCTTGAGTGTAGGATGAACTACAAAAGGGCTCATACTGCAGTCTCACATCTAAAGGATTTTTAGCTTTTATCTAAGACAATTCAAGTCCTTAGCTAACTTTGCCATTAAAATAATAATACCTGGCAAAATTCACCATGGCCCATGGTATTCCTGTCGGTGTGTTGAATGCTGGCAAGAGCTTGTCACCAAGTTCTTTGGCTTTCACCTTGAACACCTTTTAAAAAAAATATGGATAACATATAGTATAATTACTTACAATGTGATAATTCCATTTATCATATAACAGAACTGACAAAATAACTCCACTCTGGTTGAACAGAGCAAATAAGTTATTAATTTGCACATGACCACAAATTCTGAGGCACTTATTTGCACTAGTGTGCAAATTAGACATTAGTTTTCAGTTGAGTGGAAAGTACTAAGTAATCAATTTGCAAATGAGTGCAATTTCTAAGACATCAATTTGCACTTGACTGCAAACAAGTCATTAATTTCAACGTGAAACCAACTAGTAATTTATTTGCACTTGGGTTCATGTTACCCAAGGATTGTACCAACATCACCAAATACATCTTTCTGAAAAAAACATCAATCCCCAAGTACACAGAAGTGCTGCCATCTTGTCCAGATGGTACAAAGCAGTCCCCAGACACTGAGCTGGAAATAATTTTCAATGTCAAGCCAAGATTGACAAAATGTCTGCTGGTGATAACAATTTTAAAATGTGCTTACTATGCTTACTAGGTATCTCACAAAACGGGACTATCACTTATTTTTGAAGTACAGAGAAATGAAAACAGTAGCTGGGAATTTTTTTCACTACTGTTGTCCGTCCTTTGCTCTTCTGTCAGCATAGCTGGGGATCAAACTTATAATAGCCAAGGAAAAACCCCCCAGCCCTTGGCCCTCATGGGCAACCATGGTGGCTGGGGGCACACATAATGAAGGAACATTATTTTTTCAAACTGGTGGCTAGTGTGACATTCTCTTGAGATGTAGGTCAGTTGTTCAAGCCCGATCTCTACTGTCACATTGTTGCATTAAACAACAAACTTTGCTTGACTTTGTCTCGATTTTCCCTGGTATAGAAATGGGCTCTGGTGAATTGTTAGGCAAACCTAACGAATCCAGAACTTTGGTAACCACACAATGAGCTAGCATCCTATCCAGCAGATAAGGTTCCAGCTGTGTGGTCGCCCTGTGGTCCAAGTGTGACTCTACTATGTACCTTTACCCTTACCTACGATGATCTTTAAAATAATGATTAACTGATCATTACACAATGTCTTTCTAACCTCTTCTCCACTGAAAGCATAAGCAGAAAGAAGACCACCAAGAAATCGTATTGTAGTCTCAAACACTGATACATCAGAAGACTGTTAAAAAAATTAATACATGACAAAATAAGACAAGTCATAAAAGACAAAAAAATTAATGAGCTCAGATGCATTGGCTGTTGCTACATGTAGACCCTAGGACTGTGGTGTGTGTTCTACTGTTTTCACCTTCACATTATTCAACCCTTTTAACCCCATGAGTGACAAGCATCTAATTTCTCCTTACAATATCACTAGTTGATCAAACATACAGGTCATGAGAATAAAGGAAATGATCACCAGACTTGAAATGTGTTGATGTTTAATCAAATTCTCCCAACTACAAACATAAGAAATATATGGAGAATAGTAAGGAGAATATGGATGTGGATATTGGGGCTTCAAGGGTTAACCAATCCAGGTCGTGAAAAGCCCTATACATGTTCCACTGTCATTGTTCTTTCACTAGTTCCAATCTATTCAAGCTTCAAAATGTCTTACATTATGGCATTTTTAACAACTGCAAAACTTGCTGCCACTCTTTGCACCCTAAGGAACCATTTTATTTGACATGTAGTATGGAATATACTATCATGATCCTGTAAGATCCTTTATATAATGACATGTTAAAGGATCCTCTTAAGGCCTGGACACATGGTGCAACATTGTGTGCAACATTGTGTGCAACTTGAAAGTTGCATTGTGTGTCCACCCTTGAAACTGTTGTGCACAACGTTGCGTGCAACTGTTGCAGAAGTAGAATCGGCTCCTACTTCTGCAACATCACACGCAACTGTTTCATCGTGTATCAATCATCTGCAACATTGTGTGCAACAACGATGCGCGCAATGATGCATCGTGTGTCCGCGCCTTTATAGGATATGAAATATGCAAGGTCTTACAAGAGCTTTGTGAATTAAGGAGGATTTTGTAGGACTCTAAGGGAGGATCTTATCAGATCAGTAATCAGGAAGTAGCAAAGATCCTGTATAGGATTTCTGCAAGTCTCACTGGTACTCACATGATCAAAATGAAGAGACACTGCCACCCATTTCCTGGCTCGTTCAAACTCTTCTTTCATGTCCATGAGGTACAACGTGTCCAAAGCATCAACTATTGTAGCACCACTAGATGACGCTCCAAATATCGATGCAGAATGTCCCGTCTTGCTTATTGGCCGCAACTCATTACTACCCCAGGCATGGTTCACATAGCCTGTCCACGCATGTTCCATCATCTAATAGGATTCAATCACACACAAATACAATCAGAAGCTACTCAATCATACTATCTAATGTAGTGATTAAGGGATTATAACTTGGCACATTATGCATGTTGGTTTGGTCAGTAAAATAACGCTTGTTAATTGTCTTCATATGAGAATGTTTTCTTTTGGCTGCTGCGATGTTTCTGTGACAAGTGTGGTCATGTGGTGACCTAGACTTACCCTGATCTGTCTTGGCAGAGCACTTTCAATATACTGCCAAGATGGGCTGGAAACAATAATCAATGGGCAAGGTTGGTGTCCTAAAATCAGTCAGACATCTTCCATTTAAATTTTTTTTTATGGGAGACACAAACCAATAGGCAGCCATGACACAATTAATGACACAATTACTGCAGTATGGTGTAATTTCAAACTGTATGTTCAAGGTAAGAGAGCTTTTTGCAACAAAGCAAATGAAAGAGCAAATGACTTATTTTGCCTGCTTTCAGTTGAAGAAGCAAATTTGTTATCTGAGACAAAACCTAGAAGTACATGTTAGTCATTTTAATTTGTACACAGACAAGGACAGCAAAGCAAGTTCTTTTAAGCATTGTTACGTCAGTGACAGCCTGCCTTGTCTTGTATATAGCAAAGAGGTCTTGCTTTACTCTTTTAGCCCTTAGTTACTTGGCCTGTGCAGTTCCCAACATGATCCTTACCCAGCAATGATATCATCTTTATTTTACTAAATGATCTACAAAATGTCCCCCAAATTATCCCGAAGCCAAAATGAACCCAACTTTTTCCACATCAACGGGCCTGAAATGATCCCCAAGTCTACTCATATCAAAGAGGCGTTCTTTAAAAAAGGAATTGGAAGGGAGTTTGTGTTATACACTTTACCCCTCCAAACACTTTCACTCTGACTTTTTTAAAGTTAAATATTTGATACAAGCACTCTTCCTTTAAGTCACTGAACAGTGTTTGATTTTGTAACATTGGGGGATTATTTAGTTATGTATCTCCGTATTTTTTATGTTTTTTGTCCACCACAGGATTCGTTAAGAGTTCAAAGTTGTTCATGTTTACTTATACTGTAAAATTAGAGAGAGGAGACTTGAATACACCTTACTTCAAACCTCAGTCATGGGCTCAATAATTATTTAGTATGATTTGACCTTCCCATTGCCATCTAATGCCCTGGCTTAAATGGGTATAAAATTTCCATTCTACACCATTCAACATCATTGAATTTGGCATGTTAAATGGGTCGGGGTATCTTGTTGAATGAGATTATTAATTAGGGGATTCTGAATAACACTGAATGGAGTTGAACAAAGTTTGATTGCCATCAAACATATGTAGAGCATTGAACAAAGTCATTCATTTCAACAATGTTGGATGACGTGGAATCCATTTCACCAAGGCCTAAAACTTAAACAATTTTTAATAAAGACAGCAGCTGTACAAAGTAATTATAATACTCACAAAAAATAAATTTATGATAAATATATGTATGCCACCTAAACAAACATCTGACTCCTTGAAAAGTATTCAAATGGCAGATTGTGTGCAAAGTAGATAGCTGAGGCAGAAACAGCCAACATTACTTATTATTATTTGGGAATCTTTTAAATTAGGCGATGAATTCAGCCACTGAAATCATAATACCAGTTAAATTGGCACTTCTTTAACGTTACACAGCATATTTAGATTAAATGCTTGAATCTCGTTGCATAGCAATGGCGATCAATATCAACAGAAATAAATGTAGCATTGATATTATCGCTTATCAGAACCACTATTTAGTCCATTGTAGCAAAAACAAAAAACAAAAATTTCCAACTCTTAGAACCAAACTGAACTTACAAAATATTTTACTGTTGGTCTCGATCTGACCTGGGTTCTGGAAAATCTATTCAGTTCAATTACCAACTTAAACAGATCTAAAAGAGAACGTCTGCATGCAGACAAAAAGTTATTGTAAAGTTATTAAGTTTGACGCCAAGTGAAGCCACTATCCTACCTTTTTTACAAAGTTCCTCCTCTCTTTTGTCATTTCATCCGAAGCTTCTCCACCGGTAATTCCTTTCGCTCCAGTGTCATCGACTTTGGAACTGTTGACTAATTTCTCAATTTTAGCTTGCTTTTCTGCCTCCTTCTGGAACTTCCTTTCTTGAATAAACTTCTCCTTTTCCTTTCTAATCTTTTCTATCAATTCCTTGTGGCTTAAGTTAAGTTTTGTCGTAGATTTGTCAGGTAAATTACTTTCTATATCTTGGTTTTCAATTCTCGAATCACTGCCTTTCCTGTCAGTTGGCTGCGAAGTGGCTTCTCGCGTGCGAACAAAAACACAAAGAAAGTTAGCAAATGCCGAGATAAGATACCTTAAGTTTTCAGTTGAAGCAACTTAGTGTACAAGTCGACAAAACTCACATATTTAAGCTTACCTTGGACATGTTTCACAACAGGCGTTTTGGGAGCCTTAATTGGGAATATATCCCCTCCGGCACCCACGAATCTCTTGTAAGCGTCCTCTAGATATGTTCTATCCCGCAAGTCAGGCACGAAGAAAAATGCTCCAAAGCATAAAAGGAGAAAAGCTATAAATATTAACATTAAAACATATTTTTCTCTAAGTCTTAGCCCCGATCTGTGCAGGGGAATCGTCTGAAATCTACTGTGGTGAGTTGGCAAGATCGCCATGTTTGATGAATTTACGCCGCCATCATGGGTAACACCGCTGACACATTATTCCTAAGGACTCAAGGTAGGACCTGTTGGACTCTCATTGGCTAAAAAGAAAGCCCGCGTTTTTTCACACTTACTTCTTTTTGCAGGAGAACCAACAACATACCACGTAGCCTCCCACGCAGTCGTTTTTAGGAGAGTCGTATTTCACTCCCCTGGGGGGAGTGAAATACGACTCTCCTAAAAACGACTGCGTGGGAGGCTACATACCACTAAATTTCATTGGACCTTGGTATTACGCAGCTCTATTGTTTTCAGGGCTAGGGTCCTGGGTCCATTGTTTTGTTGTTTGTTCTACTGTTTTCTCGGCAAATCGGAGAAGACCTTGTAAGAGCTGCGTACCGCCCGAACCAACTACACAATCGACATTACAGTACAGTATTTGAAAATTTTTACGGACTTTGGTATTGTTATCACCCAATCCGGAACAAACAAATTGTTTACCACATTCCAGCAGTGTAGTCCAGGTTGACACGGTCATTCTTGGGCCGTCACGCAACCATTCATCCCACCAACGGGAGGAAGAGAAAGGAGAGAAGGAGAACGAGATTGCATCGGGGAAAAGCGTTGCGTGACGTTCCAAATAGCGGTTGAAATGGAACATGCTCTTTTAGTTCGCTACACTGGAAAATTTGTGAAATGAACGGGACATTCCGTGTTGTATTAAACGTGTCATATTGAAGGGGGTGGATAAGGCTATGCAAATCCACCCACCCGTTATAATTTAAAACCGGATCCGTCGATCCGCTGAAATTTACTCAAATCCGAATCCACAGTTTTTTTGTTACATGGAGTTTTGTATCAAAAAAAATTGCTCTGACTGTGAGTTCTTGTAGATGCCTTGTGTGGGTTTGCAGGTGCGTTCCCAGGAAATTTTTGGCAGTATGCATAACGCCAGTCCGAAATTTAGCCAAAGGGAGGGAAACAGAATTATCCTTATCATTACGCTTATAGCCAGAAAGTCATTTTATTATTTCTATGGTAGTCTTGTTCTCAGTACATATCGACTTAGGCTTATCGCGCTTTGCGGTAATATTTGGATTTCCGGTGTAAGACAGCTGCACGAAGACGGTTTTCTTAAGCACACTAGTAAACATTAAGCGTGTTTAAGTGGTTCTGAAAATAAGAATATACACACAACTAAATTTAATAACTCACTGTCCTGAAAAAACCTGACTTGTCATTCAAAACGTGTAGACAAAAACATACTAAAACATTTCTGACGAGAGTTGAGATCCCTGATCCGAACTTTATAGCAAACAAAATTCAAAAATCGGAGCCCAAAAAATGGATAAAACCGCCACCCGCTGCAATTGCAGGATCAGCAAGTCCATTAAGATCACTCTGGATCTGAAATCTGGGCAAAATTATTTGCAAAATCTGCCGATCCATAGGGCTATTCACTATGGTATCATGTGTTGTGTATTATAGATGTAGACCTTTCACGGCAAAAATCCGCCGTCTAGGAAATAGGGCAAACACGGCACAAAACACAATGCTCCTATGGAAAAATATGAATTCCGTAAAATATGAAATTTGAGAAAATGTATTAATTGGAAACTTCAGATGTCAAACGGGTAGAAGACTACTCTGGCATAAATTGAAGGGAATGACTGGGACTAGAGAACGCAACCTCGCGTCATTGGCTCGGCAACAAATGCCCCTCCCATGGTCCGCTGGAGAATTTCAAAACCAGGTTATCTGAAATGACATTTCTTGCATTGAAAATTGAACTAACTACTTCCTACAAAAAAATAAAATAAAATAAAAAGGGAAGAAAACAAAACTTCTGAAAAAACAAAACAAAACGAAACAAAACAAAAAACAAAAACAAAACCCGGCATACCATTCGATAGATGTTGTCTACAGAAAAAATTCCCAGGCGAAAGAGCGGGCGGTAGCCACCTATGTAGAAAGCGAATCATCGCAAATTATCGCGTTTTCAGTTTGCCCAAATTTTTACGCGGACTTTGACGGGTTTTATACAAATAGACAAATGTGCGAAAGAAAAAGAAAACGCGATTACTAGCCTGCCTCCGGATGTCCCCTCGTGATTTCCTTTGTTTCACCCTTGAAGCAAACTTAAGGGAATAGGAGACGACTGCACGTAGGCTACACGATTGCTTATCTATGTCCTTTAGATTTCAACACAATAATCATAGTTTGTGTAGATTCAAATTGTTTGGAAAATTATTCGGCATTGGATTTCAGATTTTTCCATGTAAACATGTTTTTTGCCTCATTTCCACAATTGTAGATTTTACCACAAAAAGGGTCTGTGTCATCTTTTACCGATTACGGCTTAGCCTTTCCCCTCACAGGTTTTCGGAGAGTACAATAATTGTTCAAACGCCTTCTCCTCGAACGAAAATTCGCAAACGTCTTTTTTAAAAGATTTGTCCAGGAAGCCAATCAGAAATCTTAGCCCGGGCTGAAATTTAATTCTTTAATTCTTGATCCTGCAGTTCTAATATACGATATTTATATATTCATTATTTCATCTTCATCCTTCATGGGTTTATAACAAACCAACTAGTGACCAGCTCCCGGTTGGCTTGTTAGCTTGATTGGTCAGAGTGCTGTACCGGTACAGGCTTGTCCCTAACTGCCGGCAGCCAGCAGAATTAACCGGCAGAGTACTTGGGTCGTTTGTGCCGGCTACTTTTGTGATATATGTTTTTCAAGACAAATTATTTGTTCCTTTACTGGCGCAGATATATGAAAATGAAACTTATTTCCCATTGCAGTTTATTGACTTAACAATAATCTGGTTGTCACAGAGATACACGATTATTAGTTCATTATGTTGATTTCTGGGAATTACATGTAGAAAACCACTGAAGGCAGGAGTTTATACAAATACAACTGAAAAGCTACGATTACTTTTGGAACTGACATTATTGGAAATTTGTGCTTGGAATCAAGGAAATTCTGTTTCTGGGGACTTAAAATGTAAAAATTTCCTGGGGGGGCATGCCCCCAGACCCCCCTAGAAGGGCTATCCGGCTACTTAGAAATTTTTGCCAGCTACTTGAAAAGTTGTGTACAACCCTGCGGTATCGCAGAGGTCAAGGGTTCGAATCCCATACAAGCCTGGATTTTTTTCAGGCTTTCTTTTTGCAACTGCAAAAGTTGTGTCTATGACTAAGATGATCTTCTTTAGATTTAATTCTTCATCCCGCAGTTCTTATGTGATGGTCATATATTAATTATTTTAATTTCTGCTGTGCAAACCTAAAATATCTTGTGCAGTAGCACAGTGTTATTGAATCTTCCCTTATAGGGAACACTGTTCACACTTGACTTGTTCAAGCAAATTCCCCAGTGCATTTGTCAAAACCTGGAGGTTACTCAAGTCATTAAGCCTATCATCATGACCTGCATCTTTAATGAGTGTCACATGAACATCACTGGCTGCAAGTCGATTGACCAGATCAAGTGATACCTGGTATGGCACGTCTTTGTCTTTCATTCCATGGATAAGACGAACAGGACAGTGGATGGAGTATACTGCATCTTCATGTAACACATGCTGGCGAGCTTCTTGAATTACTTTAAAATCTACCACGTACGGCTCACCAGGGCCATACTGTGAAGGTATCACCAATTTTCCTGTGGATTCAACTTCTGCTTTGATATTGTCAGGAAGGTTGTCATAACAACGTGACAAAGGTTCCACGGCACAGGCTATTCCAACAAGACCCTTGATTTGATCAGATCTCACCATGGCAACAAGTAGCATGATCCACCCTCCAAGACTTGATCCAACAAGGATTTGTGGACCTGAAATATGCAAAGATTGGCAGCTCCTTAGGCCATCAAAAAGCATTAAGTCGCACTTTGCACCACGGGCGGTCCACACATTTGGAGCTCAACCTAGTCCATGGCAGGGTTAGCCCCAGGGGATACTCCCTATAGTGTGCTATACAGGGAGGCTCCACACCGAAAATTGGGTAGTGGTGTGTGGCACACTCTTTCAAACCCGTACCCTATTTTCAGACCAAAATATGTGATTTCAGGCCTACCCTATTTCAGAATTGACCCAAACTTTGATACCCTATTTCAGACGAAAATGCTCAAACCCTACATCCTATTTCAGAGTAAAAAAGGCTCATAAGCCATACCCTTTAGTGCCACACATACCTGTCTAGCTCATATAAGGGAGTACCCCCCGGGGGAGGGGGGTTCTGCCCAAAAGGGGTGCCTTTAAGGGTAGGGAAAATTGTCATTTTAGTATGTGAAAGGGTCACAAATGAATCGGATGTAAAGTCGAAGAGATGGCGGCTAAAGGGAAGTTTATGGCAGGGTGCCAAAATTTGGCAGAAATGACCAAGCGAAACGCATAAAAGATTGCAACCTTTGAGCAACTGAACCAGAACAACTGAAAGCCTAGGAAAAAATGCAGCGATACACAGGAAATGTCATTGTTTTGGCTTATCCTTGAGGTATAATTTGCTCTAGGTACATGAAAGGAGGTACCATTTGGCTGGGCGGAGAAATTTATTGAGTACCCCCCCCCGAGGGGTTAACCTCAGCATTTTTTGCTCGTACCCATGTATATACAACTAGTTCTGAAAAATTGAATAATAGAAGATCTAAAAAATAAATAAATGAATAAAATAAGAAAGAAAACTGAGGCGAGAACGTTTTCAATAGCCAAGAACTTTACTGGGGCTACTAGACTGACCTTTGGCCACGTTGTCTAGAATTGTCAACACATCTTCTTTCCTCATACCGATTGTACATTCCTGGCTTTTCCCACTAGACATGCCATGTCCTCTGTAGTCAAACCTAATGTAAGAATGTCCAATTTCCCGACAGTACCGCTCTAAAGCGGTAGCTTTCGTTCCCTCCATGCTCGACATAAACCCGGACAAAAATATTACCCCTGGAAGCTTTCCTGGAGTTTGTCTATACGCAATGAATTGCCCAGGAGACGGCGATACGTACTGAACCGCTGATTCAGATAAGGAACTCATTCTTCTGAACCGAATGGCTGATGATCAGGGGCACCCAACGAAAACATTTTATAGCATGGGTGCCCCTGAATGATCGACAAACCTCTCGCCATTTTATGAAAGGCTACCCACTGCATAAATGTCATAACGAATTGTCGCTTTCACTAGAACTCCAATCACAACCCTCTCGGGAGGGGAGGGGTCACAAACGTCTCGGGAGGGGAGGGGATGGGAGGCCTTTCACACATTTTGCTAGAATTCCCTCGAGTCAATGTAGTAACGTGGTTCCTGTAACCATTCAAATGAAAACTGTTGAATGTGATAAAACAGCAGGAATTAAAAAATTTAAAAGGAGTGGTAACTTCCTGTCACCTAAGGGGTAAGAATGAATTTGAGCCACACCCAACAAATGAGATTCTGGTATCTTCAAGGGTTTCGGTCAAATTTATGCAACGAGCATCCATGTCACTTATATGGGGCCAAAAGTGAAAACCACGTGCAGCAACCCCTGCACATTATTGTCATGTTGAATTTCTTGCTACTTTCAGTTGATTTAATAGCCTGTGTAGCAGATGTCTGAGTAATTATACAGTATTACATCAGGAGTGTACACAATGCTCACATGAGGAGTGTCTAGAAAAATGCAATTTGCACTGTGCGCTGGAAACTGCAGGGGGCCCGGGCAGTAGCGGGGGGTGCTAGGGTGCCTGTGAACTCCTTATTGGGAATGAAAAAATTTATATGTCAAAGCAAACCAGCTATCTAACCACACACCAGTTGAGCTTTTTGGATTTGCAAGTTCATTATTGACTGCTGTACAAAATAATAGGCTTTCAATGACCATTTCTCTGTTGGGAAAAAACGCGCTGTTGGCAAAACAACAACAACAAAAAAAATTCTTTTTCGGTAAAAGTCAAGGTTTTCGAGAATAAAGCCAAAAAGTTACTTAGGATGTCCTTAGCTCAAGCTTGGTTTTATTTTGTCTTTAATTTGTGCTTTTCAGGCCTAAAACTGCTTCTGCAGTAGCCCTGTTTTATTGAATCATCCCTCACAAAGAACACTGAAACTTCATTTGATCAATCAAATTTCCCAGTGTCCTTGTCAAGAACTGGAGATTACTCAAGTCAGAAAGCCTATGACCTCCATCTTTAATGAGTGTCACATTAATATCTCTGCTTGCAAGTCGATTGACCAGATCAAGTGACACCTGGTATGGCACGTCTTTGTCTTTCATTCCGTGGATAAGGCGAACAGGACAGTAAATGGAGTACACTTCATTTTCTTGTAACATGTGCTGCCGCGCCTCTTGTATCACTTTAAAGTCTAAGACATATGGCTCATCAGGGCTGTACTCTGAAGGTATCACCCATTTTCCTGTGGATTCAACTTCTGCTCTGATATTGTCAGGGAGGATGTCATAACGACGTGACAAAAAGTCCACAGCACTGGCTACTCCGACAAGACCCTTGATTTGATCAGGCCTCGCCATGGCAACAAGAAGCATGACCCACCCTCCAAGACTTGATCCAACAAGGATTTGGGGACCTGAAATATGCAAAGATCTACAGCTGCTTAGGCTATCAAACAAGGTAAAGTACCACACACCAGGAGCTTAACCCACTTTCTGTTGCATGAAAAGACCAGTAGAATTACCACTCCCCCTTCCTGGATGGGCTACCACAGCATTTAGTTGTCCAAACAGGAGGGGCACGAGGAACTTCCATCTAAATAAAATGTCCAAGCAGTAAACTACGTAGAATAAAAGTCACAAATTACAGTGAAACCTGTATCAAGCGGACACCCTTGGGACTTTCACTAGAGTCCCCTTACTACGGAATGTCCTCTTAATACAGCTTTCGATAAATTTCAAAATAGTTAATTATTGACCTCATATATCTCCACCTTTATTTACCCGCATACTTCACATAATTATTTTATCGCAAACCTTTCGCAACTGGCTGTTCCGGATAGACTTACTAAATTACCTGGAAAACATGCTCTTCAAACCACAGGTAGCCCAAGCTCCAAAGGGAGCCGTCTACATGACATTGCGTAACAGCGTTTATTTATAAGAGTTTGTATAAGATCCTGGCTTAATTGTAATTTGTCTTTCTTTTCCGTTTTTTTTTTCTGTTATCAACTGTAATGTAATGTGTGTTGTTTGCTAAATAAAGTACTTAAAAAAATGGGAATAGAACGATCGCACAAAATAGTTCAAAATAGGGGAAAGAGATTTAATAAAATCGACTTACCCTCCCATCTTCTGTGTATAACTTGTGTTTCTATGGCATTCGGAGACGTTTCAAAGTGATTCCAGTGGGTATATGGAGAGAAAACCAGAGAACCAAAAACCCACTGGAATCGCTTTGAAACGCCTCTGAATGCCATAGAAACACAAGTTATGCACAGAAGAGGGCAGGTAAGTCGATTTTATTAGATCTCTTTCCCCCATTTCGAAGTATATTGTACGATCGTCATATTCCCATACAAACTCTTATAAATATAACGCTGTTATGCAATGTCATGTTGACGGCAACAGAGAACCAAAAACCCACTGGAATCGCTTTGAAACGCCTCCGAATGCCATAGAAACACAAGTTATACACAGAAGATGGGAGGGTAAGTCGATTTTATTAAATCTCTTTCCCCTATTTTGAACTATTTTGTACGATCGTTCTATTCCTATACAAACTCTTATAAATATAACGCTGTTACGCAATGTCATGTTGACGGCTCCCTTTGGAGCTTGGGCTACCTGTGCTGGAACACTTGAAGTGTCCGCTTAACCCTTTCACTCCCAAGCTTTTACCAAAAAGTCGCCATTTTTAACCGTTAAATCAGTTTTTAGGCTGCCATGACGCAAAATGGGCCTTAGTTTGGCTGAAAAACCTATTTTTTACCAATAGGTAGATTTCCCCAAGATTAGGTACAAAAATGTAGGATATTTTAATTTGGTGCATGCACATAAGCCAAAATTTGGACTTCCTTTTTTTTTTTGGCCATTTACCCTTTTTGAAACTTTTTATTGCCCTTTTCCTTTCGTTTCTCTCGGCCCTTTTACTCTCGCTACCTTTTGCCTTTCATATTCTTTCTGGCTACCGTAAAAAGTTGGGTGTTGATTTATGGGCAAAGCCTGGAAATAGGCTTGATCAATTAATATAGGTATAATGGGCCATTTTACCACCATTTTTGCACCAAAACTGACAACGTTGTTTTTCAATTTGCTATGTCAGAATGTGGTCGATATCCAAAACCGACTATTGTGCGGATAGATCTATCCTAGCTCTACCATTTGCTTATCAAGAATATCTGCTGACATTTAAATTGATGACGTCACAAGTGGTACAATGAGCCCAACCATTAAGTGGCCTCATATGGCTACTTGGGCGTGAAAAGGTTAATGCAGGTTCGTTTTAAAGTAAACATGGGAAGAAAACTTAGGGACTTAAGGTGATTCCATCGAAAAAGAAGTTGTAATGAGAATTTGTTGAAACTTTGCACAGTTACTAGTTACACCTAGTATATTTAAAAAATAAAATAAAAAGGGGGGGTCACCGTGTCTGATTTCACGCTACGGGGCTGTAGTATATAGGTACTTTGCTATCTCTAGATAGCAATATTAAAAAACCTATCCTTGTACTAGAGACACCCATTACTTCAACAAAGTTATAACTAGCAATGAAATATAAGCATTATTCTTATGATAGAGGTACAATGTTACAGTAAAACGTCTTAAAATTGCCGTAACAAGGAAACTAATTTGAAATAATGGGCAAATCAAGAGTCTGCACGGTTCCAGTGAAATGCCTAAAATCTGACTGTAACAGTGAATCAACCGGAATATTTCAAAATTGAATAATGAAAAGTTCTTCAAATTTGAACATATCATGTAAAGTCGTATTTTCCTTAAATAAATGGAATAAAAAAGTGGGGTCACCGAGTTCGTTTAGGAGAAAACGACCATTTCTTTCTCTGAACAGCTCAGCTTCCATAGAAAACCTATCAAGTTCCGAACGCGTGCGCGCTCGTGTGCGCGCTAATCACGCAAAAATGATGCGCAGAAAGGATGCGCAATGCAATTGAATGGAATCACCTTAAGCTGGTGTCCGCTTAATAAAGGGGTCCTTTTTTAAAGGTTGTCCACTTAATACAGGTTTCACTGTATCTTACCAATGGTCAAGTGCATGTCCTGCAGTAAGGAAAAGTAATGATCTGTGGTTTAACTCTTGATTGAGGGAAGTCGGATTAGAAAAGCAGGTTGGATTGGTGCAACTTTACATACAACTGAGATACGAGGCCTTAGAAATAGAAGTTTTACAAGGTGAAACAAAGTACGAGACTAGGGTTGTAACTGAGATGTGTTTGGCAATGACCTATTACCATTTTGTTGCTAAAAATAACATAAAAGGGCTGAAAATTTGAAATTCAAATAGTATCTTTAAGTCGATTCGATTGAGGTATTTTAAAACTGTTTTGAGTTCCTCATTGCAAGTTCTTACAAAAACTGTCTTAAGATATCCCATACCACGAAAAATTAAATCTGGCGCTGCTTTTGTGACGTCATTTTCCCGCCATAAAAGCCAAAATCCGAAATTCACAAAACATAGGATTTCTTGGATTTACAAGTTCTCTATTGTGGTTAAGTTTCAGATTTTATATAACGGTTATACGAAACCCCGCATTTTTGCTGTCGCACATGGCCACCGTGTTGAGTCAAGAACGTTGTGTTTCAAAGCCAAGAACCAAGCAACAACAACAAGCTTTATTACCAAATAGAAAAAGGAAAAAAAGTTAAACTTTACAATATAATATATTAATACAAAATATAAGCAAGCTTAAAAACTTACTTACCTTTAGCCACGTTGTCAAGAATTGTCAACACATCTTCTTTCCTCATTCCGATTGTACATTCTCCGCTTTTCCCACTAGACATGCCATGTCCTCTGTAGTCAAACCTAACGTAAGAATGTCCAATTTCCCGACAGTACCGCTCTAGAGCGGTAGCTTTCGTTCCCTCCATGCTCGACATTAGCCCGGGCAAAAATATTACGCCTGGAAGCTTTCCTGGAGATTGTCTATACGCAATAAATTTCCCAGAAGACGGCGATACGTACTGAACCGCTGATTCAGATAAGGAGCTCATTCTTTTGAAATAAACGGCTAACCTTCCGACTGGCCTCATCCTGTCGCCATTTTCTGAATGGCCACCCACGTCATAAAAGTTATCACAAATTGTCGCTTACAATCTATCACAACTTTCTTGGGAGGGGAGGGGTCACGTCCCTCTAGAGAAGGGAGGGAAGTAGGCATGAAAACCTTTTATACCTTTTGCTAGAATTCCAGTGTCAGTGTAGTAACGTGGTTCTTCTACGATCCTAAAGTGTGTCGTAAGGGAGACCACTGAAATGATAAACTTTGAATATGACTGTCCCATGGTTCTAATTATCCTTACCAGGAGCTCACCAGAATAGAATACATCTGGGGCAGTCTCTGCACCACTCCAGTACATTGACAATCTCTCTATTTAGGTAAATAAATGAGTACCAGCAAACCACAACAAAAATTTGTGTTGTACTAACATGATATCCAGCAGGGGAAGTAGTAACCAGCAGTGTACGTTGCTTGCGGCTCAGGTGTGATTTTACCTACCTTAAGGACGGTGCCTCCTAATAGAGGGGGGCATTGGGGGTACCCAAACCTGCAATACCGTGCAAAACATCGATAAAAATCGCAATACCGCATCGAAAATCAATGGAATACCGAAACTGCATTTGGAAAGTCAAGTTATTTTTTACCATAAGCTGCATCTGGCCATATTTTCCATAATTACCTCAACTTCTAAGTAACCTTTCGCATGTTCATTAGTATTTTAAGTCAAATCCTTTCCAATTTACATGAAAGAACACTTAGTAATGTATTTGCTCATAATGAATAAAAAAAGACCTAGACTCAGCTAGTGTTACACTTGTCGTCAAGCTAAACACAACAGTGAGGCAACTTTTGATTGGTTGTTAAAACTATTATGTACATAATTTAACCTATAACAATCATTAACCATCATGCAACGCTTTCAGTCGTGCAGATAGCCTCAAATCATAAGCTGCTTCAGCAATGACCAGAAACAGGAATACCGGGAAAAATATTTCTTTCTACCGAATACCGTCGACTAAAACGGTTAAAAACCGCAAACCAAAGGTCTCAATAAAACTGCAATACCACACTTTAAGATTCAAATTACCGAAATACCGCACAGAAAATTGCCCAAAACCGCATTACCGCAAACCCCAATGTCTCCCTCCTAATACAGATGTATTTGTGCAAAGGTTACGACTATGGGGAAAAAGCAGATCTTAGCAAGAGTTATTAGAATCCAAAAAGAAGAATGTGGGTAACCACACATTTTTCAGAGATAATTTAGCAACCTTAATTCTAAAAAAGAGTTAAAAAACAAAGAATGTATGGGAATTCTCTTTCCAAATTTAAGTTCAATTATCTCTGAAAATGTGTGGTTACCCCAGTTTTCTTTTTGGATTCTGATAGCCCTTGCTAAGATTTGCTTTTTCCATGTAGTCATAAACCACATAAAATTACTGTAAACCCAAATATCTCGAGATGCGCAGAACATATGCGCAGTAACAAAAGGAGGCACCGTCCTTAAGAGACCTGAGAACTAGATGATACAGTTCAGATACTTCCAAGGAGCACCAGTCCATGGGGAGTGAAAGACTATGACTATGGGTCAAAAGTGAAGGGGGTTGATAAAAATTTCCTACACATCCTTTCCTAGGTCAACTTCACTTTTTTAGCCTGGTCGAGGCGTTTAGATGGTGGCAGGAGAAATGGAAAATATTGAGAACGGAGAAGAAACGAGAAGAGATTGGTGTTCTTTTGCACCTCTCTCTCCTGCCTCTTCTCTTTTTTTTCTTTACTCTCAATATTTAATGCTACTATTTGAATGCCTGGAACACGCTATTCCCTTTCTTCTCCCTCCAGTCCAACACTCCACCATATTGTTAGATGGTTCACTTTCTGCCACCTGGGAAATTGGCCCCTGTTCACCTTTCTGCTGCAGCTCAGCTTCTTGCCCCCTTTTTCCTAAAATCTTAAAAATCCTAGTTCCCTATCCCCATCCCTTGCTGGTTAGATAGTCAAAGCACAACAGCTGGAACAAGACTACACAAGAACACTCTATACAGTTAAAGGGACAGGATTCCACAAAAATATGAACATTTTGCTTACATATTATTTCCATGTAATATGGACGAGTGATAGTAAAAAAAAACTAAAATTAATACGATGCAATGTTTCAATGTGTCTAACATCATTATCAAGCATTGCGTGACATTATCATGAAACTGAAAATAAACATGTGGAAAAGAACTATTGACATTTTTTTGGAGTGTTAAGGTATGTAAATAACTTAGCACGTATAAAGTCTGACTGGATGTTAAAAGATGGCCTTGATTCTTTGGTTGAGAGCATCTCGTGAATCAGACATTCACATTTATTTCAGCATTTTTTTTATTACTCAAGTACAAAAAGTTGTTTGTGAGATCTGATCTCAACAATGTGTGCTTCTTGTGCATGTGTTTTCCCAGTTGTTGAAGTCCGTAAGCTGTGTTCAGCAAATGCGCTGGTGCAGATATAGGGTTGATTTCCGCTGCTCTTCTCATTTCCCCAAACAGTGGCTGGTAATTGATCCTAGATGTATCCATTCAGGACCCACTGTGCTCAAAGTGCCACAAAGGGCCTCCGCTGCACACAGTCCACTGCCCACTGCCTGGCTGTCTCAGTGGTCAAGGTAAGTCTGGGTGATACCTTGACTTCTTACGCACACAGTCTGCATCCTTCAACCTGGGATGATTCAAGACATTGAGTACAAGTAACACCTGTCCTCTTCACTTGAACACTTCATGGAAGCTGTAATTCCACTGTGAAAAGTTCTTCTATTTCATCATCAGAGACGATCTGACCAAAAAAAGAGAAATAAGTAAATAAACATAACAAATAAAATAAAGATTAAAAAAGGTCTAATTATTTATTGTAAGATCTAGCATTCATGGTCCAGAATAAAAATATATGAAAAACAAGTTGACTTGGCTAGTGTGTTTAAATAATAAAAGTTTTCCCAAGTCTTGTGTGACCCGAGTTTCTTGAATAGACTGTGCAGTGTGGAGGGGGGCAAAAATCTGGGGGAAGGGAAAATAGGAAAGAACTGAAAGAGAAAAGGCTGGAACCAGGAGAAAATGGCAGAATTTAAAGTGAAAATGCAAAGAGGCAGGAACATGCACCTACAAGGAGATAGGTGAAGGGAATGGGCAGTAGGACCTTCGACTGCTCCCCCACCCCTCCCCACTGCTGAACAGTACTGTAATATACAGGGGTTTCAATAACTTTTTTCATAAGTGGCTGCTGAAGGTGGAATAGGTGGCTGTGACCACGAAAAGGTCCCTTTCCTCTCTTATAAATAAACTCTTAACAGACGGTGATAAGAGGCCTTATAAATGGTGGTAGACCGCTGGTAACTGGCTTTTATTGAAACCCCTGAATATAGGGCTGTTTTTTTCTCTTGTTTTTGTTTTTTTTTTCCAAAGAAGAAAATCAGAACTTGGGTGTATTTGGGAGTGAAAGAATGATCCATCCCCTACATTTGTGAATTCCTCAAATGTCAATCTTGAACTTTGCTGCAAGCCACTGCTGCTCAAGATGCTTGTTATTATTCCCAGGACTTGGTCGTCTGTCAGTGCAGGCCCTGTAACCATTCTGAACAAACTGAAGAGCTCATGGTGTAATAAGTATCCGTCACTATCAGCGTCCAGCACTTGAAATGCAACTGTGTAGAATCAATGCAAAAAAAGGAAGTATCCACAGCTAAGCTGCGCGTGTTTCACTCATCTGAAAGTGAGATTTTGTAGACACCCCAAAAAATTTCTTGAAAGATGGTAAAGTGGAATTCATCTGATAATATTGAGTACTTTATTTTCTGTGAAATGGGACCTGGGCTTCTCCCATGACCCCCTCTTTAGTTACCAGCTGCTTGCTTCAAGTTTTGTATTTACCCTGCCATTTAAATTTATGGCTTATGACACAAACTCACATTCTTTCCTGTCAGCAAGAGAATTGCGAGGACTCATTCTAGACAGAATGTTGATGAATGACTTGGATGTCAACTTGTTTGTTCTTGTTTGAAGGTAAGCAAAAGCTACTTTAGGCATTATTGGATTAGTAGAAATCTCTGGTATGTCCAGGAATTGCCTCAATGTTATGCCACCATTTCTGCCATCTGGATCATAGCGTGCAAACCTCTTCAACAGCTTGGGTATCTCCTTTGCAGTGACTATAGATTTAAGACACAAAATGCAAGTAAGCAACCACTCTGATCAGTAAATTAATAGCTCCTTTCAGTGACCAATGCATGTCACCTTTATTTATTTATCTGCCACGGTAACCCCATCTGCATTGCAATAATGCTGTTATCAATGGAAGCCCTGGTATCCTAATAATAACAAAGAAAAAAATGAAGTTGAAACAGCAGATTAAAAGAATAAAATCCCTGGAAAAATCCATTAAGAATGGTTTCCACTTGTGATATAAGCACTGCATACACAAACAAAAGCACAACTGATGGACATTTACACTACGTGATAAGCACCAACACCACAGCAACATACACACATAGTACAGTACGTGAAAAAGAGTTATTGTGCTTATCTAATGCAAGATCCCACATGTAAAACAAGCAAATTAGCACTCTTGAAAAGAGCACAAGCACTGCAAGCACAATAAAAAGGAAAAAAGTTTCTCTTCTAGATGTAGTGCTATGATGTGACTGTGTGCTATTATCACACAAGTAGGAGGTAGGTTTAAGGAATCAATTCTCAGTAAAATGCTGTTTTTGAACCTTGCAGATGAGAAAGGTATCTAGGAAGTAACCAATTCCCTGAATTCCAGAGTGGTCAATAATGATAGGTTGAACATAGTAATGAAGGTACAGTGTATTCATACTTCAATGATAGAATTAAATGATAGAACAAGAGCTCACAGAAAATTTATATGTTTATAAAGTCACCTACAGTTTGAGTTAGCCTCTAACTCTCTTACTTCATCCTCACTGGCAAGTGAAGCTCCAGCACCCTAATCATACGTAAAAGAAAAAAAAAAGTAAGTTGATTCAAGACAATATTAAGAAGCAATCAAGGAGGTTAAAGGCTTAAGATAGAGAAACAGGCACATATAACTGCATTTTTTTGTGCTGCAAAAAGGTGAAAAAAACACTCTTAACTCCCCCAGTAGGCATGCATGTAGCAGGTTTTGTGTTCTAAATGTTGGTTTATTTCATAAATTTGTCAGCTGAATTAAGAACAATCTCCCCGTAGCAATCACCATTTTTGCATGAGCCCCCTCACACTTATTAATAAGTGATTGAATGGCTCCCCTATCCCCCCCCCCACACCCCTCATCCCCCCAAAGCTTCACTGTTCCTGGTTTTAGAATAGCATACAATTCACACATGACCTTAGCATTCAGTAATCACAGAAGCATGACTTTCATGATACAATGAATCGCAGCTGGTCTATAGCATTCAGTTTTTGAAATTTTTTAAAATCAGTTGCTTATCCTCTGAATGTTGTTTGCAGGACAATAAAAAATTAGTAAAGTTTTAAAAATATAATTATTTCCTGATGAAATCAAAGAAGCCAAAAAACAATTCTTCACGTGGACATAACTTTGAAAATCATGATCTCTGTAATAGTGCTGGTCACAAGGTAAAATGACAATGCCTGTATTCTTTTACCAGAAAGTATATGCTGGAAATTGTCAATTATCCTTTATACTGCAAATAAAATAATTATTATTTTGATTTCTCTCTTGCTGCCAAAGTGCACAAATATAGCTGGTTTTATCATGAGTTGCTCTCTCTTGGAATCGAAATTTAAAAAAATGCCTTATTCTCACAGCATAGCTGGCTACAAGGTCATTGAATGTTGTGTATTATCACATTGACCTTATAACACATGTGCTTAGTGATTGTGTTAGTTGCCTCTATGGTGATCAAATGAGACGCTTGGGTTTACAAAAAAAAGTGCTTCCAATTTTTTTCATAAATTGGGAGAAAATAATTTATGCAAAACTTGGAAACTGTAGTTAATGGTCTTGGCTGATTTTTTCTATAGTAATTATTTATTCTGCAAATAATGTCGAGTGTTGTTTTTCTTACAGCCGAGTTTAACATCTATCCAATGTACCTTTTAATCTTCCTTCTGTATTTAGTCATTAGCTATAAGCATCCTGGACTCAAAATTGTCTATGTGTTGTCAACATCTTGCAGTTCTAAATATCATGTTTTCAGATGAAATTTCTGACTCACATTAAGAGTGGTTCATGTGTCTTGTACCCAAACATATTTGACCTACATTAAGTAAAAGCAAACATTTTGCTGCAGCTATATCACAAAAATTTAATTAGAAATCATATATAATTTTGGTGAAATCTCTTTGTTATAAATAAAAATGGAAGGCAGTTCTCTCCTAAATTCAAGTTAAACCACCATTTATAGCACCCTTTCTCAACAGGTGACAAAATTTGGAAATATAGTGTACCAGGCATTTTTTGTTATGGCAATTTCATAATCAAAAGAAGTACTTCTAAGAAATTTGAAACTCAGCATTTTCTGGTTAAAAGAAAAAAAGGGCTGCCAAAATTGAAAGGAATTGACTACCATTGAATTTTTTTCTTAATAAAAAATGGGCAGACTTGCCTGATGCAATTCACCGCAAAAAAAAAAACAAAAAACAAAAAATGCAATTTTCAGGAACCAAAAATATAGAGTAGACTTTCTTTCTAAGGCATCAAAATTAATGACAGCTTTTATCTTGGACAAATGCATTTGTTGCTAAGAGAACTCATTATCTGAGGAAATATTACATGGAATGATCTGGGTCTTAAAAGAAAACCCCCTTTGAAAGCTACCAGGGGTACTGATGAAACCGCTAATTGATTTTTCTTTTCAATGCAAAGTTCACACAAACAACGAAAAGTTTTTCACAACAGAAACAAGACAATTATTAAACAACGGCTTGGAGAAAATGCTGTCGAGGTTGAACAAGGAGATCTCACCAGTACATGAAGCTGTCACAGTGTTCTCCCTAGTTTTCAGGGTAACAGGTAAGTCAGTTTTTTGGACCGGTAAAGCAGCTCTGTTGAAAATCTTTTTCTACCCTGGCGTGGAATTGTCGTCATGAGGCCCGAAATGTTGCCGGCATGACAAGAGGCTAACACATGTCTCGATAACCCTTCAAAACGGTTGACGTTTGTAATTCCTGTCACGTGGAATGTATTAACGTACAGATAAACGTCGAGAAGAAAAAGCTTACAGTAACCTAAAAAACGTACTGAGAAACGCCTAGAAGATGAGACATACTCCTTACAAAGGCACAAGCGAAGAACTTCGAGGAGAAGACAATACTAAGAGTAAATTACGAACAAACCTGAACAAACCAACGTACGGATATAGACGTCAAGAAGATAACACTAGTATCTCACGACAATGCTAACGTACGGAGAAACGTTAAGGAGATACAACTAACAACATCTAAATTACGAATATACTAGCACATGGACAAACATTGAGAAGATAACAACAATCTTTTTCGAATGTTTTAACGTACAGAGAAATGTCGATAGTTGAGAAGAAAAGACCGCGCCTTACACCACTGACGAACACGCTATCGCGTGGAAAATCTCCAGAAGACTAATACCTTAGGAATGTACTGGCATACGGAGAAACGTTAAAAAGATACGACTAACATCTTTCTAAGGTAGAAACGTGCGGGAGAAACGTAGAGAAGATGAGACTATTATCTAACGAACTTAGAAATGTCGAGATGATAAGACTACGTCTAATGTTGTACAAACGCATGGACAATAAGAAAAGTTACTAAAACTACACTTACGTGGTACGCAGTAGCCTGTGTCGCAGACGTAATCTAACGGTCATATTCCGTCTGCGGCGCAGGCTACGTACGCAGTACGACGGACATAAATCTTGTCATAATACATTCCGATAATAAATCTTTCACCATCCCAAACTGTTGGATGTTTCTAATCCAGGCCTTTATCTGGTTCCGGCTAACCGGTAACAAGCGGTGCTACAAGCGGTAAATTTTACCGGTTACCGCCTGATAAGGAGAACACTGCTGTCAGATTTAAAGACATTCTACAGGAAAATTGGGATAAAATTTAGCTGACTTTCAATAAAATTATGGGCAGTTTATTTCAGAAGTCACAGCCAAACTAATAAATTTCATTTATCTTAACACAAGTTAATGAAACCCAAAGGCCACTGAAAATCCAGTCACCATTGTCAAGGCAGCTTTTTGGATAGCAACTAACTAATGGTCTTCTTTGACCACTTGACAGCCCAGCCCACAACATTTTGCAACAAAACACCATGTCACCTAAGCAAACCAAAATTTTTTAATTAAAAGAAAGACACTTTCCATTGGTCTTTGGTCCTCTTCTCTTAATTTCTTTAAGCAATAGAGCTTTTAGGCTTTATGTGCAAGAAAATTTAGTACTTGAGTACATAAAGCGTATAGTAAGTTGTAAAATTTCATTTATCTAGAGTTGACAAAGGTACCGCCAGGAAGAATTGTTTATCTAGAGTTGACAAAGGTACCGCCACGAAGAATTGTTTTTATATCTATATTTACACTTACTATACCCACCATTTATAGCACCCTTTCCCAACAGGTGACGAAATTTGGAAATATAGTGTACCAGGCATTTTTTGTTATGGCAATTTCATAATCAAAAGAAGTACTTCTAAGAAATGTGTGGTTCCAGAAAATATCCATACCCCCCCCACGGAAGGTCACTGGAAATTCCGAGGGGGAGGGGGGTTCAAAGGCAGAAATTTCCGAGGGGAGTGGGGGGTTCATAGGAAGCTCCTTTTCCAGAGGGTGAAGAAACACGAAAAAATTGAAAGCAACGCGCGATTGCTCCCAAGCACGATGTAATACCTACGTAGGCTGTTTTGACCTTCAAAACTACGCAAATATGTTGACCGAAATGCCAAACTTTGCGACTTTGATTTGTGTGAAATTGCGGTAGACCTGATTTGCATATTCACGTTTACGGAAAATTGCGTGTGTCCTTGGCCTTCGGTGAACATTGCACCGTTTTTAATCCTTTCAATGGGAACGTTTTTCGTTAAACACCAAAGTTGTTTAAACAAATACAAAAATATTTTTATCGCGCAATCCAGCAAAGGGTTTTCAGCAGCTTTTCACTGGATATCATCGAGATAGAATTGTTGCGTTACATAAACAGTGACGCTCATAATTTGAAAAGGTCAGATTTCACGCGTTATGCAAATTTGATGCGTTTTTGAACTGAAACTAGAAGTTCAGCCTATATTAGCTATTTCTTACAAATTCTTTTACAGTTGTCATTATCTTTGAGTTTACATTTGATCTTCATTTACTATTCCAATTTTAAACAAAGGATAAAGTGCGGGAAGAAACGTTCGATTTCTTATCCCTCTGTGCAATTTATTTTTAGACTCACGGTATGCAAATTCACTTGTTAATAATTCCAGGAAAAAAGCCGCTATTTTACTCTAATTCTCTTTCGAACATCATAACCGTCGATTTTTAGTGTAATTTACATTCAACAGTTTCGCTTTTAACGGCAGGTTTGAGTGTGGCAAACACAATTTCAATTCTCAAAATTTTCGCTTCGTTGTTTACGTCGCATTCGGCACGCAAATTATTCGCGGCAACCCTCGGCACCAACGTTGATAGAACGTTACAACACTCGGTTTAAACAAATTTTTGTGAAAAACATAGAACATTTCAAACCGGATAGCAAACATGCAAAATAGTATAGAACAATAACAAAGCGTTATATGTTGAAAATGGATGTTATAATAGTAAATGTTACAACAAAAACCATGTTCGCGTAACGTGGAAATTCCTGGGGGGAGGGGGGGTCATCAAAGACCCCCTTGGAACGGAAATTCCTAAGGGGTGGGGGGGATGCAAACCAAAAACCTTCCGTGGGAGGGGTATGGATATTTTCTGGAACCACACAATTTGAAACTCAGCATTTTCTGGTTAAAAGAAAAAAAAGGGCTGCCAAAATTGAAAGGAATTGACTACCATTGAATTTTTTTTTTAAATAAAAAATGGGCAGACTTGCCTGATGCAATTCACAGCAAAAAAAAAAAAAAAAAATGCAATTTTCAGGAACCAAAAATATAGAGTAGACTTTCTTTCTAAGGCATCAAAATTAATGACAGCTTTTATCTTGGACAAATGCATTTGTTGCTAAGAGAACTCATTATCTGAGGAAATATTACATGGAAATGATCTGGGTCTTAAAAGAAAACCCCCTTTGAAAGCTACCAGGGGTACTGATGAAACCGCTAATTGATTTTTCTTTTCAATGCAAAGTTCACACAAACAACGAAAAGTTTTTCACAACAGAAACAAGACAATTATTAAACAATGGCTTGGAGAAAATGCTGTCGAGGTTGAACAAGGAGATCTCACCAGTACATGAAGCTGTCAGATTTAAAGACATTCTACGGATAAAATTTAGCTGACTTTCAATAAAATTATGGACAGTTTATTTCAGAAGTCACAGTCCAAACTAATAAATTTCTTTTATTTTAACACAAGTTAATGAAACCCAAAGGCAACTGAAAATCCAGTTACCATTGTCAAGGCAGCTTTTTGGATAGCAACTAACTAATGGTCTTCTTTGACCACTTGACAGCCCAGCCCACAACATTTTGCAACAAAACACCATGTTACCTGAGCAAACCAAAATTTTTTAATTAAAAGAAAGACACTTTCCATTGGTCTTCGGTCCTCTTCTCCTAATTTCTTTAAGTAATAGAGCTTTTAGGCTTTATGTGCAAGAAAATTTAGTACTTGAGTACATAAAGCGTATAGTAAGTTGTAAAATTTCATTTATCTAGAGTTGACAAAGGTACCGCCAGGAAGAATTGTTTTTATATCTTTAAATCCATTATCACAAGAAATATCCCTCTAGAATCACCTGTGAACCTCTATTGTTCAAATAGTCCATTAACTTGTAGCATTAGCGGTCCGTAAAAGCACTGAATTTCATTTAACCTGTAGCAGGTTAAAATTTTTTGCGCTTTAATCCAACAAGAACGGAACCGTAAGGTTGGCGGGACTTTTCAACCAAATGTTTTCTTCATAAATTCGCGAAATAATTTGCTACGAAATGCAAATTGCTGTTTATGAAACCTTAAGTTCTCACACCTATATCTAATCCAAAAACAATGTACATCGCACGTCTTACCATAGCTGAATAAGTAGAAAGTCTCCTTTTCCTCCAAGCGGCAACAACATGGCCGATGGTTTGCAGCCCCGGGGAGACCAAAGCAAGTCTTGCGTATTACGGGGGAGGAGTAAACAATACAAAATTTTTTTTCTTTGAGAGACTTGTTTCCACTAAAATAAATTCACTATTTAGGTTTCTTGAAAATATTATGAGGTTCCTTTTTTACGAAAAAATTAAAATCTACTGGAGATACAATCTCTAATTTAAAAAATCTTGATTTTGAATTCGGCCTTACCCTACCCCCGTTATCCAGTTGCCGAAAAAAGTGAAATCGAACGCAGTGTTTCCGGATGAAAAAGTCTGTGATCTTACCGTTAAATGTAAAAGTATAAAAAAGAGCTCTGAAAATAGCAATTATAGACACCATTATCGTATATGAATCGACTGAAAACAAATTTACATGTAGAGCCGCACAAAACAAAGAGACAGGCTTCAAATTGTTTTGCGTGACCAGTCGTAGACAGAGGCCATGTGTCTTCGGAAAACGTGTGCAAGAACCTTTTATTTTCAAAACTCATTTACCGCCATCGCTTCATCGCACCATATGTCACAGGATTGTTATTTGCATTGATTTTAGCGCCTAAAAAGTACTAAATTTTCTTTTCTTTCTTAATGTTTGCTCGTGAGGCGAGGTGAGCTTCACGCCGCTTTTCACGATCAAAACAATGAGTCGTCTTTCAAAGCGCGAGCGATTGGCCAAATGAACGGCTGAGGTGTGAAAATCTGCGAGCTTTGGACATCAGCCGAAGCACGGCTAGACAATTTTGGAGCTGCTCAAACATTTCACAAAAGATTGCACGTGTTCCTATTCTTTATCGCTGTGAAAAAGTTGGAAAGCGCATTATTCACGAACTTGGCCATTCGTGACTTTTGTATTTTTGACGAGTTCTTCTCGAGCATGCCAAGGTAGTTCGAAAGACGCATTCGTTGTTCCATTATCACCTTCCTTGGCGCACTACTCCATTTGATGTGAGCTGCTGAATCTGCCTCTCTAATACTAGGATTAAAAGCGTTATATCAACCCCTGAACGGAACAAGGAAATTCTGACTGCATCACGAGGACAATTAAGGTAACTTTACAGCCCATGACAACGCAATTCTGTAATTTCTTGATTTCGTGACTCAAGGTTGGCTCATTAATTCTTGAAATTATACTGTATATAATGACATCGCTCTTTTCTTCTTCCGACACACAGGAGCACTCAGGAAGCCTAGAAGAAAGAGAGAAAACCTAAGCTAATAGGATCTTCGATACAGGAAAACCATGAAGTGAGTATTTCTTTACAAGTGAAATTGGATCGAAGCGGGATTTTGAAAAGAGTACAAATTCTAAATGAAACCTTCGTGTTCGAACGGTAAATTTACGGCGCAAAGAAGGAATTTCACGAAGGACTGTGTCAACAGCCAGTGTTGTGTTAAAGTTTTAATGAAAGGAAAAGCACGAGATAAACGAAAAGATGTGCATACGAAACCAATGTTTCTCTAGTTTAGTTTTAGGTGCACCGTTTATGTTTTGATCACAGTGAATTATGCACGGACGACAAAATTAATTACTTGACGTACAACAAATGGCTGCATTTTCTAATTTGTACAACATGTATTTCGGACCAAGGTTTATCGGCTAAACAACACATTTTTCACCCGACACGTGTCCATATCATAAACTAATGATTTCGTTTTTGTCCATTTCAGCAAAATTTGGCGCCCGTGGGTAGAGACACCTCAAGAAAACGAGAGAAAAACTCGGCAACGATACGCGGTTAGTTCACTGATTAATTCAATTTCCACAGTTTAAAATTACGTTGCTAGAGATTGTTCGTTGCACTTTTTTTGTCTCCCGGCTTTTCAGATAAAACTCTTTTTTCTTCCGCTTCTCTCCTATAAAACCAATCAAATGAGTAGAGTCAGTTTTTGGACTCAGTTGTACATTTCGCTGCGGTCATTCGCTGTGAGTTTCATCTCTTTGTTCCCTGTTAGTTCTTCACCGACGGGTTTCCCGTGAAACCGGTTAAAACAAGGGAAGGGATAAAACGGAAACGGATTTTTTTTCATACCCAGCTTTTTCTTTCCTGATTTTTCCTCACTCAGGACTATACTTTTAAAAGAAAACACACCACTAACCTCTAACGCCCCTAACACCCGGCGATGCTGATTTGTCAATCTATTCATGGACAGTCACAGTAAAAAGAAGCACTTCGCCGCCGGCTTTAAATCCAAATTTTCTTTTATATTAAATGCACTAATTTTGACACGGTTATTCTAAACACGAATTGGCGATTGAATCAAAGCTCACTGAACCAAAATTAGAAGAGCGACTTTCGCTCCAATTGGTTTGATACAGGGGGGGATCGCAGCGTACCTTGCCCGGGGATCACAAAGTCCACTTTTGCTCGCTCTTTGACTGTGAAAGCGAGAAAGCCTCGTTCGCTAACTTAAAATCTGATGACAATCTCAATCCAATGATACATAGTGCAGCCGAGATTTATAGAAATTTTTGGACAAACATGACCATTTAGGTATAATCTTTTTTAGCATTGCATTTGCGACCTCGATACATTTGGTAATGTTTTTGTTTAATTACATTTGAATTCAGTGTTCGAAAATGGTTAGCTTTCTTTTAAAATGACTTAGAACTATTCATTAAAAAATACCGGGTCCTGTCCATCATGACCCGCAAATCTGTCCGGCAAAGTGTCTCTTGTATATAACTGTGGGCCGCGGCAAGTACCGTGTTCTACTTCGATTGACTACTGAAGACACCCTCCATCACCTGCATGACATGTCAAATTCGTCATTAAGCGACAGGTCTTTGCCCTTATTATTTCCAGCGAAGGATTTATAATTTACAAGACGTCAAAGTCATGTCTAAAATAAAGTATCGAAAGCGCCAAAATGACCTTAAATTACTGAGTTGAGTCCCTTTGCGCAAACGACGCAAGTGAACTCTAAGAGAAAACATAAGCGTAAGATCATCAAATGAAAACGAATGAAAGCAACACTTACACGCACCCATTGAATCGTTTCGGTGGAATGAGTGCTCAGACTGCCAAAATTGTCTTAGAAATTCAGAAGTAATTGTTGTGAAAACCTAGAGTTTTGTAACGTGGGAAATCACCTCACTGGTAGGAAAATTGATTCTTCTTGTTTCGGAGGGGAAAATATGACTTTTACAGTGCGAAAAAAGTCAGCTAGCATTTTTGGAAAGGCATTAGCAGTCGAAATTCGGGATATATGATTCCGTTTCCATTGCACTGTAAAAGGCCCCCAAACGATCTAGGAAAACAGCCGGGAAACCACATTTTTCTTGCGGTATTTTGCTTCAACTTTCTCGTTGGGTTGTCCCGTTTTTTCTTCGAACCTGTTGTATTCAGGGAGTAAGGAATATCCCTTTAGCTTTTGAGAACTTAATTGTGGATGATAACGGTTGTAGAAGCGCTTAAGACGCGCAGTGAAAAAGGGTATGCTCTTTTTTGGAGAAAATCCCCCGGAGGCGAGCGATAAGAGTAGGTTTTTCAGTGGCTATTGTTGGGTATGGAAGCTCCATGTTAAAATACTTTACTTCTTAGTCTTTATAAGCCTCGATCGACTGTTTGCGTTCTAATCACAGTATTCCAGCTGGTTGCATTTAAAGGTAATGGCCAACAATAGGGATTCTGCCAGTAGATGTTAATTTGTAACTTATGGCTGTATACCTTATGGCTGTATACCTTATGGCTGTATAACTTATGGCTGTATACTTATGGCTGTGTACTTATGGCTGCGAAAATCCCCCGGAGGCGAGCGATAAGAGTAGGTTTTTCAGTGGCTATTGTTGGGTATGGAAGCTCCATGTTAAAATACTTTACTTCTTAGTCTTTATAAGCCTCGATCGACTGTTTGCGTTCTAATCACAGTATTCCAGCTGGTTGCATTTAAAGGTAATGGCCAACAATAGGGATTCTGCCAGTAGATGTTAATTTGTAACTTATGGCTGTAATAGGAGGCTGATCATTGCGAACTATATAGCGTTGCACCTATAGTTTCTGTTTGCTGCGCTAGTTAATCAGTTTTAATAAGTTTAGTTGCGGTGTAGACTACCCTTCAAAACGTGTCGTTTCTCGACTGAAGTTTTTATCGAATTCTTACTGTCGTAACTTCTATTCTGTTCGTCCATGCGGTTGCTCATTTGGTTGATGGCTTGTGCGTTTTCGCTCGGTGTCAGTTCGGTGCGAGAGACGCCTACCATCCTTTATACTCTAGTAAAATTATACACAGGCTTGGAAGCTATGTCCCAGAGAGAAACTGGACTGCATGTTATAGATTTCTCTTACAACTGTCCCTGGAAAAAACAACACTTTGTTTTTCGGAGAAAAGTCAGTTTTGAAACAAGTAAAAAAAAAAAACAACACTGCATTTCCTGCAAAATGTGTTGCTGAAAAATGCTGTTTAGTGAGCCAGTTAAAGACAACACAATTTCCAGGAACAATACTTCTACAACGTTTCTCAGAACACCCAGGCTAGTTTAAACCAGGAACCCATGTTTAAACAGAACCTTGCGCGTACCCATAAGTGAGGGTCCACCGGAAACCATGATGTCTTAATCAAGCTCATATTCAGAACTAGACATCACTAGATAAAGGTAGCTTTCCAGTGTTGGTTGGGTGCCTAAATTAAATTGGCTTTATGTTCGTGAATTTTTCAAAAGTTAAGTAACTGATAAGAAGGTCAGGCTAAGGTGTTAGACGCTACTGCATTGTTTGACCAGTTTGTTCGAGTTCAAGCCATGGAGTTTTGTCAAACCACGTCTAAACTTCGTTCAATAAGCGGCCCTTTAGTTTTACGAAAACCGTTCATACACTGCCAAGGAAGAACGCTGTCTTTTGTATTTGTCCAGGTGCCATGTCAATCATTCCCTCTGGCCAATCAGAACAAAGAAGCAATAAAGCAGCGAGCCAATTAAAACTCTTAACAAAAACCAGTCAGCCAATCAAAACTCTTTACAAAAACGTGCAGCGCGTGCCAACCGCGAAATGCCCACTCATTGGTTGAGCAGAAGCAGCACGGTTGCTGATTGGTTGAACAGAAGCAGCACGGTTGCTGAGTTTGTTTGGAGCACGCTGCACTAGTTTTTTCAATCATCAAAAAGCTACATACTAACATGAAAAGTTTCATTTTACTCTGCCGTTCACGATGATTTTACACAACACGTTCCTGGCAATAGATGTTCTCTTTTCATACCCCAAACCCAACTATTAATTCACGTTTTTTTTTTATTTTGAACAGCCTTACGGACAACAAAATACAAGAGGAACTATCCAGCAAAATCCACAGTTTAAACATCCTGTCAAGTACGTGCAGTTTAATTACAAATAGCGAATCCAAATGACCGGCATAGACAGTGATAGAAGCAGGAAAATCGAGATTTTTAAAAGCAGAACGACCACGATGGGAAACATGTTTTCAAGAATAAAGAAAGTCGCTCTGCTTTTACAAATAGCAAATCGTACTTTTTTAATTTCTGTAAAGAGAACTGTCATAGAGTGAAGTTAAGTAAAGGTACTATAACACTTTCGCAGGCAACAGATTTTCATGTTGCAAAAGCAGACGTCCACTGTATGGGTCATGAAAATTTGTTGCGCGGAGGTATTAAATATAATATGAGTATCATCAAGTCGCAACTTGCCGAATGCACCATTTGTTACGTGACCAGTGGAAGGAAATTGTTGCCGTATTCCATTTGTACTTGGCATTGGCAATTGCTGAGCGAAACTGTCGTACAAAGAATGCAGATAGTACGACTTGCTTCCTAATCTGCACTGGTTGAAGCAACTCGTCTCCAAATATTTTGCATGGCCTAGCTGTGTAGGAAACCCTACACACCTGACAGCATTTTACGTCTTTGGTAATACTCTTGGGCCTGAGCAACCAGTGCTATTACCACTACCATTTCTTTGACAATGGCTACAAGATGCATTTTTTCATACCACTAGTTTTATTGATTACTTCATATTATTTATCTTTTTGGGAGGTGGGAGAACGTTGCGCCATAAGTTGCACAACATTTCAGAAACTTCACCTTGCAAACATCTTACAGAAATCGTCGAGACGGCAACCTGCTGCTGTAAATTCAGAGATTTAGAAATTCCTTTCGCAAGAAATGTCACGACTGCGCGCAAGATTGAAAGAAACTCTAGCTTCTTCACTAGTGAGTCATGTCAGTTGTCATTCGTTTTCGCTGTCCATACGAGCGATACGAACACAAACTATTGATCACCATCGAAAGCACTACTTTCTAGTGACTTCTTATCGGTTTCGAAAACCGCTGTTTTCGATCGTTTATAATGTTAGTGACGTATTACCGTACAAAAAATCAGAGCTTACATGACCCTCTCGTACAAATTGTCCTTTATGGTGTCATTTCCCAATTCTCTTCTTATTTAAAATGTTAGTGTCGCGTATTACCCAAGGCCCCCCTCCACAAGGAGGCGTTTTCGTTTGCAAAGGCTTAATTTTCTGCGCTTTTTTAAGTTTCGTCCACAAAATCGCATTAAAAAACGCAAACTTTTGAAAACGACCGGTCATGTGATCTTACAGTTTTGAGGCTTGTATAGCTTTTGTATTCGTAACTTTTCCGTGAGGACAGGCAAAACGGAACTAATGTTCGAAAACGTGTCTGTGTGGACAGGGCCCAAGACGCAAACAACAATTTATACGAGCTTATCTCTTTATTTTTAAATTAAGACGAGTCAAAGACTACTCTGCGTACAAACGCGGATTTTTGCTTCCTTCGTCATTTTTCCGAAAAAGAAAGAAAAATTTGCGTCGCGCACAGTCTTGTCAAATAAAAGACGAGACTATTTCTCTCGTGTAAATGATCCCAAATTACTGACCCGCCACTGATTTTAATCTTCTTTCTCAGGTTGATTTGGACTAAAGCTGCTTATGACTATATGTATGACTCGGGGGAAACGCTTCTACGAAATTTTCCGGTACAGGCGACTATTCAAGTCGTAGATTGGAGCAGCGATAGCAGCGATGAAGAAGATGATGACGACTATGGGTGTGGCGAGCAAGAAAATACAAAAGTATGCAAACAGTGTGACAAGAAAGAAAACACGAAAAAATGTGCACAGTGTGAGGGGAGAGAAAATACGAAAAATTCAAACAATAGTTAAGTATTTATTAGTAAAAATGAAACTTTGTAAATAACTAAACCTTGAAAAGAAATATTCATATATCTGATATATATACTGAAAATGCGAGACTTGTTAAAAACAGTTTGTAAGCCAAAGAGGCTTAAATAAAGAGAACCTCTTTGTAAAAGAGACATTGACAGTGATTAGAAACACATATTAGTAGTGTAAATTAACCAAAGTTAAAATTATTGAAATTTACCCATGATTTTTACTGAGTGATAAGTTTCAAGATTTAAAAGATGTGATTTTATTTCAGACCGCAGTTTAATCCTGCATTATATTATAAATGAGGTTACTCATTGTTTTAAATTGTTGCTCTGTAAATTAATGTTTATCCAAGATGTCACAACACATCCATAATATTAGCAATTCTTTATCTGCGCTTGTTTTGGTATCCTATTTTGTACATAAGAGCAATTGCCAGTCTTGTATTTTTCTTTAAGCAAGACAAAAATGATGGTACACTATTGAGGTAATTCTGTTCAGCAGTCCTCAGAAGACAACATTTTACCCCTAAAAGGCACATGCATACCGAAACAACTGCAGATGCATAAAAAGGTACTACATTCCTAAGATAAGAGTCAATTATTACATTTTCACATGTTGGAAATTTTAGACAACTTTACAAATTTCTATCTTTGCTCCACGTGGAACCAAAGGTTAACCAAAACCAGTTTTCTGGAAGATTCTTTTATTGTATTAGCAACAATGTGAATTTGTCAATTTGTTTCAAACAAAAAGAGTAACAATGTCACCTTGTTCATGGAAACTTTATTTCATACTGTTTAATTTTTTTTTACCTAGACTCGTTTCCCTTATGGAAGAATTGTTCTCTTAGTCACAAAATAAGTACCAACAAGAAACATGATCATATGGCCCTACTGTAAATACTGTACTTGATATAAATATTTATACCTTGATAATTATTAATAAAAACGACACTTTACAGATCACTGTTTCAAATGAATCTAAACACTTCAACTTCCCCACTTTGGCAAGTCCCAATCCTGCCCTACCCTTGCCTTACACATCTCTTACGGCATTTGTCAGTCATACACAAGCGTAATCTACAATTCAAAGCGAAACTAAGAGTTGCATTTTACCCCTTTAACAATCACAATTATGACAACAACAAAACAGAACCCTGAAAAACAGGAGAGGTAAAAACTTGTGCCCACTCTCCTAGATTGAAAATCAAGGCCACTGCTTAACTTCAGTTTCTGTAGAATAAAGCAACTGGGAGCATCACTAATGCCTCCCCCCCCCTTGCCCCCTGATGGGATACAACTCTATCACATGATACCCAGCATAAAGTGACTAGAAGCATTACTACTCCCCCCCTGGATGGGATGCTAGTACATCACAGGATACCCAGCATAAAGTGACTAGGAGTATCGCTACTCCCCCTTGGATGAGATGCTAGTCCATCACAGGATACCTAGCATGAAGCAACTAGGAGTATTACTACTCCCCCCTGGATGGGATGCTAGTCCATCACAGGATACCCAGCATAAAGTGACCAGGAGTATTACTACTCCCCCTTGGATGGGATGCTAGTCCATCACAGGATACCCAGCATAAAGTGACCAGGAGTATTACTACTCCCCCCTGGATGGGATGCTAGTCCATCACCAGATACCCAGCATAAAGTGACCAGGAGTATTACTACTCCCCCTTGGATGGGATGCTAGTCCATCACAGGATACCCAGCATAAAGTGACTAGGAGTATTACTACTTCCCCTTGGATGGGATGCTAGTCCATCACAGGATACCCAGCATAAAGTGACCAGGAGTATTACTACTTCCCCGTGGAATGATGCTTGTCCATTATGGGATACTCAGTAAAAAGTGACTAGGAGTATTACTACTCCCCCCTGGATGGGATGCTAGTCCATTGCAGAGCTACCCCAGCATTTTGCTGGGATTTCCTACCAAATTGTTGCTACTCATTTATCTGTGTACACCTGGGTTGAGACAGACAATGTGGAGTGAAGTTTCTTGTCAAAGGAAACAATAAGAGACCAAGCCTTGAATCACCAGGGCCCAGTTGTTCAAAAGCTGATTATCAATAACCCTGGGTTAAATTTTGTCCAACATTTCTGATTCTCTTGTTCAAAGGTGTTAAGGCTGCTAATTTTGCTAATTTGAAAGAAGCTGAGGACAAATTGTGAAGTGGAAATAATTTACTTATTTAATTAATTTTAGGTTAGCTTTACCCTGCTTTGAACAACTGGGGCCTGCTCTCTGATCTCCCACTCAATATTCTAATTAAATGTTCAAAACAGTGACCACTAAGCCAGGGCACCTCAGAAAAACCAGACAGAGACAAATTGATTCTAAATCCACCATCCTAAAACTACGAATGCAACTCCTGAACCATTTTAATGCTACTGAAAGATACAGTAAAGAAAGAGAGAAGCCACCCGACCAGTTGATCACCAGGAATGAATAAACCTTATTGCTACAAAATGCACCTTTGTAAGCAAAGGACTGATTATGAAAGCGGCAAAGTAAATAGCTTATTCAAAGAAATATCTTCCAATTTATTGTTTCCCTTACAATCCTATCACCTAATCAATTTTCATTTTAATAAATATTCCACACTACTTTCTTCTTAAAAAAATAGTACAATTTGGTTGTTTACCATTTACCCAAGCAAACCAGTTGCTCTACAGCTGGTTTGTGGAAATGGGACACCAAAAATCTCCATTTGGAATTTTGTTGGAGATTTGTCATGCTCCATTTAAGCCTGGAACCAAACTAAGTAGGCCATGCATATAGGTCAAAAGGTCTAGAACTGGTACAAAGAAGAAAATGGTATGAATATTTTCTGTTTGACTCCGTTTGGGAATTTTGCACTACCTTTTGTAAATTTCCATTTATCCTGGAAATTTTCTGTTTGGCCAAACCAAAACTACTTTGAATTCCATTTACATGACAATTGGAATTTCTGAATTTTGGAGTAAATGGTAAACAATCTTTGTTTTTTTTTCACTTTGTCCCTTTTGTTAGGTTAATGTCATAACCTTTCCACGCACATAGCAATCCCCATTCCACCACCAATACACAGAGCTGCCACGCCTCTCCTTCCCCCTGTTCGTTTTAAGGCATACAACAGAGTGACAAGGATTCTACTCCCTGATGCTCCTATAGGGTGTCCAAGAGCTATAGCACCTCCACTTCTATTGACCTGCAAAAAAAAAAAAAAAAAATATTACACATTAAAAGATTTATTGGTGACTTCCATGACAATGTCTAATATTTAACAATTACAAGAATAAATGTATTAATAATTAACAGAAGAGGGCATTGTGCACCTTCATCCTGCTCCCCCACATGTGGAGGTTAAACTATCGTGAAAATTCCCTGTGGGGTAACAAACCTGGATCAAACAGGATACCCAACATGAAGCAACAAGGAGTATTATACTCCCTCTGGGGGTGATGCTAGTCCATCACAGGACACCCAACATGAGATAACAAGGAGTATTACTACTCCCCCCTGGATTGGGGCTAGTCCATCACAGGATTCCCAGCATAAAGTGACCAGGAGCATTACTACTTCCCTCTGGATGGGATGCTAGTCCATCACAGGACACCCAACATGAGACAACAAGGAGTATTACTAATCCCCTCTGGATGGGATGCTAGTCCATCACAGGATACCCAGCATAAAGTGACTAGGAGTATTACTACTCCTCCCTGGACGTGATGCTTGTCCATTGCAGGATTACCCCCAACATTTTGATGAGCTTCCCAAATAGTTTGCTGGTACCTATTAATTGTACACACCTAGGTAGAGAGACAATGTGGAAGACTTTCTTGTCACCCATGATGTGATGCAGAGGTCATCTTTCAGACTCTGCCCACAACTGTGTTCCCCCTTCGTAAGCTTGGGACTAGGAGGTTAGGGTTGAAGAGTGTTAAATGTCATTGGGGTACCTTTTTTGGATCCAGCCCCAGTTCTTTAACAACAGCACAAGACTGAGCTGCAAATGCTTCATTAAGCTCAAACAAGTCAACGTCTCCAATCTGCCAGTTGGCCCTTTGAAGCTGCAAAAAAGGAAAAGAAAATAAAACAAATGAAGAGAAGAGAAAAACCATCACAATCATGCTTAACCCAAAAATAAACCAGCACTTTTTCAGTAATAAATTAACTTAAAACAAGATAAAATTATGATAACACGTCTCACTGTTATCTGTGTTTACCTTTCTCATAATGTTTTTTTTTTAAATCCTGCACAGTAGTAAAACCTCACAATAGCCCTGGCAGGATTAATTAGAGCTAAAAATAAACCAGGCTGTCTGTTTCAAGAAGGTTCTCTTCATAATCTGGTCCATGTAATGAAGAACATCTGAACCTGTGACTTGTAAGCGATCACCCTAAGCATACATGTAAGGAAAGGTGGGTCACTTAATAAAGGAGATGGTCACTTATGAGAGATTCTTTGTACAGAATTAGGTTTACATCCCTGTTCAAATCAGAACTGACTCAAATGGGATTTATTTTTCATTCAGAGAGATTGTATTGTACACTATTTGCTTCTCTGTCACACAACTTACAGCTTTCTTGGTTGCCGGAATGGGTCCTGTCCCCATCACTGCTGGGTCCACGCCAGCCTGGCCCCAAGAGACAATGCGCGCCATAGGTGCCACGCCCCTTCTGGTAGCCTCAGCATAAGTCATGAGCACCACTGCTGCAGAGCCATCGTTGATTCCTGAAGCATTCCCAGCTGTAACAGTCCCTGTACCATCCTGAAGAAAGCAGGGCTTGAGACGAGCAAGACCCTCCATGGTAGTGCCGTGCCGCGGAAATTCATCTTCCTTCACTTCTATTGTCCCTGAATGTTAATAAAGTTCACAGAGCTGAGTCAATACCAGTAAAGATTCAATTTATTTAGCACCTGCAACACTGTTTCAAGATTTGGGACCTCAAGAAAGATCACTTACAAAAGTCAAGCAATCTAGGAATTTAGGTAACAGGCTGATCCTTTTTGCTCTTCCCCTCCACTTTTTCCCCATTTTAAAAACAAGTCTTTTAAACTCTGTTCCCTGTTTAGTTGGAGCCAACACCGCTATGTGCCTCCCCTATGATGTACAAGCAAAGTCACACCCCTCATCATGGTACAAGGAGGGGTTGATGGAACTCCTCCCCTGGGTATTTACTGTGTTTCAATATTTTGGAAAGATTTTGCCTTTGATAGAAAGCCTTTGGTGTGCTCTACAACTAGGTGAGGTATATATTGTGGGTTGCAGCACTGCTGGGGGCCTGTGATGTCATCCAAGATGATGCCACCGATCTGGCCACCATCTTGGATTTTATCCAAAATTAGAAATTATCAAACAATGGCGGAGATTGAAAATTCTTGGTGTTAGACATGTAAAATATGACACTTTGCTGCTTTTTGTGAACAATTTGTGCTTTTTTTCACTTAAAAAGGAAAAAAAACCCACACATTTTCACCCAATAATATCTTGATCACCTGCTACTTAGCAAGCGCTTCTAACCAAAGTTATGTCAAAATGTATCTAAGGGATATGCATACAACTACCGAAAACGGCAGGTGCTGAGTTGAAAAATTGTCTTGGAAAAATTCAAGAAAAACCTTATTCCCCCTCCCCCTGAGGGTTAAGTACTCTTCCCAGTGTTCTTGGTTTTAAAGCACTATCCAGAGGATAAGTCCTTATCCAGCAGATTAAATGTGTACAATTGGATACAATTTATGCCCAGACTGGTTGAGGAGCAGAGATTATTATCCACTCTCTGAACTTAACAATTAGGACCTGAGGTCAAAACTTACCTTTTCTTATTTTTACAGGAATGGTGATAATCTCTTCATTAAAGTGACCATCCTTCTGAGCTCTCTCTACTCGATTTTGAGACACCACAGCAAACTGATCTTGGTCTTGCCGGCTAACTTTCCACTGCTTTGCAACATTCTCAGCTGAAAATATGAAAATCAACATAATATACACACACATACGAATTTCTGACTTTCTGCGCATCTACAGACACAGTGTAATAATTTTGTAAAAAGTGTACACTAATAAAGAACATGATTATTGTCCTGACCTGTTATTCCCATATGGTAGTCATTGAAGGCATCAATAAGCCCATCTTGCATCATAGTATCCACAAGTTTAACATCACCCATCTTCAATGGTGACCTCATATGACAACAGTGTGGAGCCTAAAAAAATGTATTGGGAATAACATGTTGAGCTTGAGGAGAGAAAGACATGGTCAACTCACACTATGGACCTAGGCGGCCGATACAGATGGAGCTCAACCCAGTTTTTATAACATGAAGCAAGTAGAACTATTGTGCACTTATCAGTGGCCATCCTGGTGGGGGGAGGGGGGTGACCCCAGGGACATGCAGGTGCATGGAGCGGGATTTGTTGACTTTTGTTGCCAATTTTAGCCAGGGATGGGGAGATTGGATCGCTTTGGCACTTTGCTTTTGCTTTTGCAGACAGGATCCCCGGGGGAAAGACCCCGGGATTTGTAACACCGCCAATGCCCCATGCCATCGCCGTCTTGAAAATGAAAGAGGGCTGTTTACGCGAGGACTGGGTATGAACTATGGAACACGTTCCAAAATGGCGATGGAGAGAAAGGTAAGTGAGTTTTACATTTCTCTTGTAAATCTCCCTTTTTGTTGGCCATCCTTTGCTAACATATAGCAAAATATTTTCAGAAGAAAACTATCATGATTCTTTCTATGTTAATCTTTTGATGATTAGATTTGTCATTTGAATAATTCATATTTTCTTCCTGAGTGAGCATGTAGTATGTGACCCTTGAATATGTTTATTCTTTTCCTAGGTCCTTTTTCACTACCGGCAGCATAAAAAAACAATATGTGGTTAAGTGTTCAATATTAGAGGAACTGATTAGATAAGCAAAAGTCTTGCTCGAGGCTGCAGAGGAATCAAAAGTGCTTATCCAATGCTTTGACGAAATTTGGCTGGAGAAAGTTAATGACCGTGAAAAAATAATTGCAGTTTGGGAGTCCCTTGAAATAACGCACTTTTTGAAAGGCTTCATCTGAAAGCCATTGTTGCTGACAAAAAAAAAAATAGCATACTAAATTATGTATCCCAGGGGGAGGGACAATGGTACCTTTTTGTGGAAATATATTGTTCTTTGGCGGGGGGGATTTTTAAATGTCGTCGTGCAAATGCTGGAGTCAACCTCCTGGGATGGCTGCCGATAAGTGCATTACTACTCCTCCAGGATGGGATGCTAATCCATTGCAGGGTTACCTAATCCATTGCAGGGTTACCCCCACAAGCTTTTCACCGGTACCCAATTTCCCCAGCAACAACACAACAACAACACGGCCTGTTTTGGCCAAGAATGAAGTTTATTTCTGGAACCGAAAAAATGAGAACAGGAGCCTAGTATTAGAGAAGAATTTAACCTGTCCGCCACCTCACCCTATAAAATACAAAAACTGGGAGGGTGGGTGGGAAAGAAAACCAAGAAGATGAAGCAGCATACATGCGTATGTGCTAAAAGAATGCCTTGAGAAACGAAAACTAGTAATAACCTAGTAACCTTTGACCTGGTGTGTGTTTTTGTGGTGGCTGGCAATTGGCCTCTATGCACATGAATGCCCAAAGAGGTGCATTTTTCAGTCCACCTGGATAAAGAAAGACACTTTGGAGTAAAGTTTTTCCTCTAAGGAAACAACACGACAACGCAGGGACTAACCCAGCCTCGAAGCATCGACCGTCTGATCTTCTACAACAAAAGTCTGATTGAAAGTCCTACACACGAACCACTTCACTAGCTAGAGAGACATAATTGGCAATTCTTAAAATGCCAGTTTAATTTGGTTTAAGGCTAAAAATAGTAATAACACAACAACAACAACAATAATAATAATAATATTTTTTTAAATTAATAATAATAATAATAATAATAATAATAAAAGCCCAGAATAATTGGCTCAATCACTTTGAGCACACCACTTTCTGAAAGAGAAGAATATTCTATAACTTATTGTCCTGTAAAACATTTTGAGGTAATGAAATTTGTGCATGTACCTGACTCATACTTTCCTGACCACCAGCAATGATGACAGCTGAATTGTCACTCAAAACAGCTTGGTAACCAAGTGCTACTGCCTTTAAACCTGAGCCACATAGCATATTTACACCATATGCCGGGATTGATGATGGAATACCAGCATGCATTGCTGCCTGACGTGCAGGACCCTGACCTTGTCCTGAAAGATTAAACACTGAGTTCTAGAATGAATACTGCATGCAGATCTGGGCCTGCCAAATATTTGTTTTGACAGCTATTTTGTTGGAAGAGACTAATGTTGCAGTAAATAATGGAACAAGTTCCAGATGTCTGGCATGTGCACTCTTGTTTCAAACTTTCTGTAGTGGTTTAGCATTAACAAGATATAACTATGGAAAAAAGTAATCTTCACAACCCCATCTCCTGTCCTCCCTGTAAGGGTCCTCCACAGGCAGCCCAAGCTAAAGTTGAGAGCTGCGCATAAATTAGACTGTTTTTTCCACGCTATGCATAATAATGACATCGGCAACATTTAAGAGTTTGTATGGAAATGATACAAAGCGTCTCAAATTGCCACAAGTCAGAAAGAAGACGAAATAAAAATGATTTGCCTTATTTCATTGTTGTATTGGTCATTATTTGAAGGCTTCCTGGGCTGGTTTGAAGCTTTTTGGGCGAGAAATTAGGTTTTTATTTTTCATGTTTGCTGAATCCTTAGAATTAATTAAAGGCAGGAAACAGTTTCACACTGCACCTCACTTGAGGTTCGATAAATTCCATCACAATAAACGAATCGCCCTATAACTTCAAAGGTGTATTCATGGGTCTTGCACATACCTCTGTTCTTTCTCATGGGTTCCAGATCCTATTTTAAGCCGCCGAAAATCCCTCTTAAATACGAAACTCACCTTCCCTGGTATGCGTTTTCATTTGAAGTGCACACACGAATCATTGCGAGTCGTGTTTCGACGGCAAAATGCCCCTCAGCCAGGGAGAGGCTGAGTGAGATTGTCCACAAGCAGAAGGCGACAGTGCGGAGTCCAGAGAGGTCGGTTTGACGGAAATAGAAAACTATCAGCACACCTGTGAAATTTAGTCGCCTCACTTGATGCCACGAGCACGCTTTAATGTCTTCGTGCAACAATGTATTAGCATGGTGATTTGTTCCGTCACCTTTACCTGTTTACCGCAAAAAAATGTTGTCGAAATTTAGAAGCAGAGACGAGGAGCAGTTTCCACCTAGAAAAAAAATTGCACCGGTTTTCAAAGGAATGGAAATTGTGGTGGGTATTTTCCACGGTCACAGCAATATCTTTTTAGGGCAAGACAACCCTATATATCGGAATTAAATAATGAGGTTGATTTGCGCGCAGTGAGCAGGATCACTTGCGCCAAATATGCGGCATAAAATCATCGAATGGATTGATTAGAGTGCAGCAAAAGATAGTTCTTCGTTCGTCCCAAAACAAATTATGGTTTTCCAAGTCAAGTGAGGCGAGTGAATTTCACGGCCGTTCTAATATTTCTCTATTTCTGTCAAACCGACCTCTCTGGACTCCGCAGTGTCGCCTTCTGCTTGTGGACAATCTCACTCAGCCTCTCCCCGGCTGAGGGGCATTTTGTTGTCAAAACGCAGCTCGCAATGATTCATGTATGCACTTCAAATGAAAACGCATACCAGGAATGGCGAGTTTCGTATTTAATTCCGCTTTTACCGAGCGGTAAAATGCAGTTAATGGAACGTGATGCCCTAGGGGTGGTAGGTCAGGCAGGCTTTGCCAAAAACAAATAGCAATGAAGGCTTTATTCATAAATGAATACTCCCTATTCATGTAGCTAGAATAAAAGTCTTTCATGTCTAAAATCGTGACCGATACCTTGTTTTTCGTAGTCTAGAAATGCATCTTAGCCTTGTTCGCATTGGTTCTTATTATGTGAGCTCTATTCATCGCTAGTAGTTCGCCACATTGTGTCTACTTTGCTTGTAGTACAACTTTATCTATTGGCCGAACTCTGAGACACTGTCTTGCAATATAAGCAGCAGAACATTATCCAAGTGCATTACCTTGGCAGTCTTGCACGAAAGTAACATTTGTAACAATTTCGTTTACCCACCCTCCCTCCCTTTGGAGAAGGGTCATTTTGTTGTTTTTGCTCATTAAACTGGGGTCACTCCTTGTGGTTCGGTTAAGTCTGAGTTGCGACTTCCCCCAAGCTTTTGACATTGCTTGTGTCTTGCCATTTTATACCTTTGCCTTAATCTTGTCCGATCCAGCTCGTGTGGCGCTGGGGAGATAAGAAAGGCTCTGCCAATACTCTTGTCCTAACCCCCATGGTGTGGGGGGATAAGTGAGGCTTTACTTGGTGAGCATAACTCGAAGTCGCTAATAACCTGCCACATAGCTGTGTCCCCCTATTATGCCATACTGTTGTTGTTTATTTTGCTGTGTCACGGTCACGGGTTGCGTTACATCCTTGTATCATTGTTAAATTATATTATGCAGAACAGTGACATTAAGAGGGATTTTCGACGGCTTAAAATAGGATCTGGAACCTACACGAGAAAGAACAGAGGTATGCGCAAGACCCACGAATACACCTTTGAAAATATAGGGCGATTCGTTTATTGTGATGGAATTTATCGAACCTCAAGTGAGGTGCACTGTGAGACTGTTTCCTGCCTTTAATTAATTCTAAACGTTCAGTAAACATGAAAAATACGAACCTCAATTTCTCGCCCAAATAGCTTCAAACCAGCCCAGGAAGCCCTCAAATAATGACCAATACAACAATGAAATAAGGCAAATCATTTTTATTTCGACTTCTTTCTGATTTGTGGCAATTTGAGACGTTTTGTATCATCTCCATACAAACTCTTAAATGTTGTGATGTCATTATTATGCATAGCATGCAGATGTCATTATTATGCATAGCGTGGAAAAAACAGTCTAATTTATACACAGCTCACAACCTTAGCTTGGGCTGCCTGTGGGTCCTCAAGCGAATTTTTTCAGTTTCTTTTTCTGCACTTAATAAAGAAGTATATTGAGTGGGCAGTAGTATGTCAATATACCTTATAATACATTCCCCCAAAATTTCTCTCAATAAAGGGGAGACCATAGTATACTGGATACCAGAAATTATAGGTTTCTTTTGGTTACAAAAAATGATGTATTAAATAGCCATATTTCCCAATTTTTAAACCCCTGTAAACCGGCTGGCTGGTACCCTGTTGCCCAATATTGACACGAGTGACACGTGACAGAACACACTTCGAATCTTTTTGGAGATTCGCCCCAGACAAATTTAACGAGGTTCATCCATTCAATACTTATAGAAGTATTACTACAAACAATAGGGAAATTATTTCCCTACAATTACTGAATTTAATTAAGTACAATATAAGCTTACCTGCAGTACAAACTTGGCCCATGATCACTTCGGACACGTCAGAGGCTGGAATCTTGGCTCGTGCCAAAACATCTCGAACGACCATGGCACCTAGCTCGTGCGCTTTTAGAGAACTAAGACATCCATTCAAATTTCCAATCGGTGTTCTTCCTGCTGCAACAATCACAACATCCGAATTTTTATAGCTCGAACTAGCCGCCATTGTAAAAGTGAAGTATGCGAAAGGTACTGGAACGAGAACTTCTTCATGTATTGTTATATAACCAACCAAACGAAAATTTGCATTCCACTGTATTCAATACACTGCAGGCTCATCTTTTCAGAAGGAGAAAAACATGGCGTCACAGGTAGACGAATTAAGTCGTAAATTTAATATTTCTTGTCTTACTGAGTTTTGGTTTGAAGTAATCGTCCTTTCTGTTGAAAGAAGATATTTAAATCTTCCTTCGCGGGTTTCATTTGCTCGTTTTGTAGGGTGAGAGCTCAGCGATGAAGGAACACAGTAGTAAGCAAGCCAGCAGCTCAGTCGACGTCGAAGGCAAAGATGATGCATCGAACGGGCCGTCTTCTTCCTCATCATCGATTTCTTCTGAAGCGAAACGAGCAGAAAGGATGAAGAGACTGCGAGAGCTTCACCTTAGAAGGGTAAGATTAATGGCAGTCAAAGAGGAGGGAGTAGCAGTGGATGCCTTTGATGAATGATGTCAAAGTGGAAAAGCAATTATTGCATATCCTTAATTTACAAGCAAATATAGCAGTTGATTTTTAATTACCATGCTTTGGCGTCAAAATGTCACTTATAAAGTTACCAATCAATGATGTTCTGTTATGTGGTGATAAACAGATTGTGAGAGAAGTGCCAAAATTGTGATTAACAGAGACAGAAATTGCACACACATGTATTTACTTGCATAAACTTACATCTTCTGTCACAGATTGTTTGTTGTGTTCTCCTGGTTTGTTTAGCTTTTCACATAATAACAATAACAATAATAATAATAATAATAATAATAATAATAATAATAACAACAATGGTGCTTTAGAGGCAGAAAGTATAAAGGCATAAAGGACATCATCATCATCATCATCATCATCATCATAATACCTGATTTATAGAGTGCCAAAATCCTAAAAGTCTAGTGGCGCTTCACAATATAATTATGTTACAGCGAAACAAGGAAAAGAAACTTCATATATATACAATCACAATTAAAGTACAGTATCTATAAAATACAAAATCTCTTTTAAAATATGTGTTAAATAAACACTACAAAGCTAACAAACCATGCAACATAAGATCATGCATAGTTAACTTGTTTAGCAAGATGGGTTTTTAAAAGCGATTTAAAAGGGTCCACCGAATTGGCTGCTTCACCTCATAATACCCTCCTGTTTAAATTACTCTCTGCATTGGCAGCTACACAGTGCACAGAACCCAATTTATTCAAAAACTGTTGTGAATAAAAGCAAAAATAAAATGTGTATTCCTTTTTCTAAAGATGTACTGAAAAACTGATGACAACAACAACACGCATATTGCCTTGTTCTTAAGACTTGCCACTGAAAATAGCAAAAACAACATAAATCTTGAATTTGAATTGATTACACACCATGCACCAAGTACTGCCTAGCCTATGAAATTCTAATTAGCTTATTCATCTTTACTGGGAATGCTCAGTAACAAAAACCATTTGGCAAAGTGTGAAAGAATTTTTCGTTTCAATCCATCTTATCCCAGCCTCATGCTTTTCAGATATGTGTGAATGTGTAGGCTTCAGAGGAGAGGAAGATGATGTATTACTAAACCACTGTTTACTCCTTGCAAGATATTATATCTATTGTTGTAAATTTAAGAATATCCCTCCATGTATCGGAGAATACTTGCAATGGCTAAAATTCAATTTTGAAATTGAAAACAAGTTTCTGTGGTGACAGATTCAAAGAACAAATTTCAGCAGAGATGGTGCTACTTTATTTTCCTCCGTTCTTAAATCCAAAACCGATACTTGCCTAAGTATTTTTTAGCTGGGTTCCTCCCTTTTTTTATCCTGTTCTCCATCTACTTTGCCTGAAATTTTTTCTTCCTTTTTTTTCTTTTCTTTATTTATTTTTAATCATGTGAACTTGTGTAAATGTGCACTGTTACAACAAAGAGTTGAAAAAAAGTACTGCCTAGCCAGCCTCTAATATATACCACATAATGTTTAGCCAGCCTTGAAAGTACCTTCTACTTTTGAATTAATAAATTACTCTGTGAATACTGCATACCACGAGTGGATTTTCCAGAGAAAAGAATGAATTTTGTTGCAGACATCTGTTTTGAGGTGGCTTGGTTGACCAGCTGTTTCAGCCAGGGCTAAACTTGGTTGATTCATCTGGAAGTATTGTTCGATAATAATCACTTTCAACAATTTCAAGCAAACATGGTCATTTCTATCCAAGCATTTTTGTGGTGGAAGTTGTCAAGATTTTTCATTTAGTTACCAAGGGTGTTCTTTATGTTCCCAGAATGAGGCTCGTAAGTTAAATCACCAAGAAGTTGCTGAAGAAGATCGAAGAAAGAAGCTGCCTGCAAACTGGGAAGCTGTACAACGACGAGTAGAATGGGAGAATAAGGAAGAGGAAGCCAGAAAGGTAGGTTGAAAATGAGTTGGTTTTGTGGTTCAATATGACTTGAACCTGAAGAAGAGTGCTTTTTGTTGTCCTCTTGGGCAAGATACTTTACTCTCATAGTGGAAATCAGTTGTTTGTTGGAAAAACCAAGAAAAATTGTGAGATGTATGTTGTAACTATCTGGGCATATCTAATCAAACAATTGGTAATAAAATGAAACAATACTTGCCCAAAAAAATGTAAATTGAATGTTTGAATTTTAGAGAAATTTAGTTCCTGTTATATATACAGTGTTCTCCATATCAGGCGGTAACAGGATTTACCGCTTGTAACACTGCTTGTTACCGGTTAGAACCGCATACTAAGGCCTGGATTACAAATGCCCAACAGATTTAGATTATGAAAAGATTTACTATCAGATTGTATTATGAAAAAGATTCTTGTCTGTTGTAGTATGTACAATGTACATGAAAGTCTTGTCTTAGTAGCTTTTCTCATTACAGAACTACTCAAAGGTAAGTTACCAGTCGCATCGTTTCACGTGCTACGCGAATCGCATCGCACGCTACACGAGAATCACTGAAGCTATAATTTTGGCATAAATTACGAATGATAATCCTATACAAACAAATTAATCTCGCCCTGTCTCGTGGCGACAAGAAGAAAGATCGATATACCGTAAACACCGGCGTATAAGCCGCACCTTTTTACCCTAAAACTTCGCTCAAAATCGGGGGTGCGGCTTATCTGCGAGAACATCTGGAAAAAAATCTGTAATTTTCCATGAATCATCCCCAAAACACCAAAATAAAGTCTAAAACGGTACCACGCTATCTTCGAGAACTCGCGTGGTAAATGGCCCACCGTTTCTCCGTCTCTGACAACTTTGATGGCAAATTTGTCAAAGCAATTATCGAACTCCCTTTCACAGGCGAGTGATGGATGGCTTCCAAATATCCTTGTAAACCTGCGTGGAAGCCACGAACAGCTAAAGAAATCGCTAAAATGAACGAAGTGACAACACTTGTCACCAGTTTTCTCTCTTCTCATCGAATGCCTGGCTACTAGGCCTCGATACGTAACCGAATGGCGAACGAACTTACTCAAAAATTTTCGGACTTGAATAGCTTTAACTGGAAAAATGCCGGGGAAAAGTTCATCGGGGAAAGCGGTCTTGTGTTCAAGTACGTTTTCGTACCTTTTTTGTACTTGTTATAAGGATTAAAATGTGTGTTTGAGTCTTATTCAGACTACAAATTGAATCACCTATCCGTAGTGAAAAGGACTTCACTTCAGCCAATATGTTCATTTAAGCTTATAAATGAAATGACTCTGCTATGAATTTTTGACAAAAATTTTTTTTTTCCAAATCTTGAGCTTCTAAACTCCGGGTGCGGCTTATCTGCGAGTGCGGCTTATACGCCGGTGTTTACGGTACATGTATTTTGTGTCTTTGTGATTTTGTTGTTTGCGAATATCTTTGAGTTTGTGAGTAATCCAATTCCATAGCATGCTGCATATCTTTGTTTTTTAAGGCCTAGGACAGATTAGCTGTGGAAATGTTTGTTTGACATATTCGACATATTTTTATTTTAACTAAAGTTTGCTTTAGTAAAGTAAGCCGATTCAGTTTGTTATCAAGCAAGCAGTATATTTAAGTTCAGAACTTTAAAAACAACTTGCATGATTGTGTAATTGAAAAACCTGCCACAAACACACAAAAGCACAATGCCATACAAGAACTTTGGAATGAATTTTGTTAACTCACAGGCTATTGTCTTCACACAAAGCCTTCATTCAGTATAAAATTCTATCGAATTCTATTGATTCAAAACACATTTTCCGCACAAAGCAACAAAGTGTGTATGCTTCGGATAGAGAGGTTGGCAAGTTTACTTTTGTGGTTCAATCGACCAATCGGCAAATTTGTAGATTTGCTTTCCATTCGTGGTAACCATGGATAATACAGTGTATTTATATTTAGGATTAATATTTAGGAATGTAAAGAATTTATGTCGCGTGCGACGCATGTTGCGTCGTGCACTATGAGAATCGCGCAGCGCAACGAGAATCGCGTAGCGCGTGACGCCATTTGCGTCTTGCAAGAGGGTGGTAACTTTGAGTGGTACTGTATGTCCATGCGTTCATACGACATTAGACAGTCTTAGTCATCTTGATGTTTTTAAGTTCTTCCAGTAAGAGTCTCATCTTCTCAATTCGTGGTAACCATGGATAATACAGTGTATTTATATTTAGGATTAATATTTAGGAACGTAAAGAATTTATGTCGCGTGCGACGCATGTTGCGTCGTGCACTATGAGAATCGCGCAGCGCAACGAGAATCGCGTAGCGTGTGACGCCATTTGCGTCTTGCAAGAGGGTGGTAACTTTGAGTGGTACTGTATGTCCATCCGTTCATACGACATTAGACAGTCTTAGTCATCTTGATGTTTTTAAGTTCTTCCAGTAAGAGTCTCATCTTCTCAATTCTTGGTAACCATGGATAATACAGTGTATTTATATTTAGGATTAATATTTAGGAACGTAAAGAATTTATGTTGCGTGCGACGCATGTTGCGTCGTGCACTATGAGAATCGCGCAGCGCAACGAGAATCGCGTAGCACGTGACGCCATTTGCATCTTGCAAGAGGGTGGTAACTTTGAGTGGTACTGTATGTCCATGCGTTCATACGACATAAGACAGTCTTAGTCATCTTGATGTTTTTAAGTTCTTCCAGTAAGAGTCTCATCTTCTCAATGTTTATCTGTACGTTGGTATGTTTGTAAGGTGCTGTTATTATTAAATCTTTTCCTCGAAGTTCTTCTTTTATGGCCACTCATGCACTGCACGTGACCACTCATGCATTGAACATTCTCGCAGCTGATTAAAAAGAGAACTGGGCTGTGCAAACTGTATAATTATGCTCTGTAGACAAGCATCATTCCAGCCCTTTATAATGGATTGCATGAACATCGAATTGGTTTTGCTTGTTATTTTTTGTGGATACGAACAAATTTGCAAACTAATATTTAAGTACTACTGTTATAAATATTAAAGATTGTTTTTTCCATGTTTATTGTTTTTCTGTGCTTTTTGAGACCCGATATAGTGCAATTGATGATTGTTTACCACTGTTTCGCAGAATAAAGTTTGACTGATTAAGCTTGACGTCTGAATCAACTGTCGAACTTAATTATTTAGGTCAATCCAAATAGCCATTAGGTTTGGCACATGTAAAGTTTGACGTTTGGACCAAGCCTTAGTCATGTACAATGTACATGTTGATTTTCTGTTTCTAATTGTGTTAGGAAGCAGAATCTTGTGGAGAGGATTATGACAGAGTTAAGATGTTAGAGATAACTGCTGAAGATGCAGATAAGCTTGAACGAAAGAGGAAAAAGAAGAACCCTGATCAAGGCTTTTCAGGTAGAGTATAATATTATTTAATTGTTCCTGACAGCGCATGAGTGGGCGGTATCCTGCGAATCCGGCAAAACACAAGCATAGCTGATGGCTTAGCACTGCAAATGTCACAAAATCCTTCAGAAACTTATGCAGCAATGTTGCAATACTCTGTGAATAGAATTAACAATCACAAGATTCAATGTTGTAATTCTGTTATTTGAATGTTTCCAGGACTTTCAATTTCATTTTGACTTTTTTTCCCTCAATCCAACTTTTTAAATTCAGGGTGTGGCTTGTCTATAAAAGTGACATTTTATGGTACTTTCTTTACCCAGATGTATAAATGGACACCAGAGTGTCGTGGGTAACTCTGTAGTGACTGAGATCCCTTGTAGGGGGGTAGTTATTTGTAAGACTTTTAGTTTCTTCGTGCTGAAGAAGGTGGGTTAAGCTCTGGCGCCACCTGTAGCCCATGTATGAATTTTATTAATTTTATTTCAATTTGTACTTGGTCTAGACTTTGCCGCAGCTCAATACAGACAATACCAAAGACTCACCAAACAGATGAAGCCATCTGCTGATGAATACAAGAGAGAGAAAGAACAAAAGTAGGTGCCTCTTGATCTGCTGAAAGACTTAGACTTATTGTTATTATTTTTGGACTGTATGTTGTTTTGTTGGAGAAAATAAATCAGATGGGAGATAAGAATGCCACATGCTCTGTATGTCAGGGTAAGTATTATCCCTTTGGTTGAATAAGTAATCTCCCATCTGATTGGCCATGGAACATTTGACTTGTCAAATCAAGTCAAGATGAATGTTCACATTTTTCATTTTTGTTAGGTGCAGTTATATTGTGCTTGCAATAAAGTGTGTCGGACTATAGTCTTGGTTACTTCTTCTGTAGAGGGGGACATTGGGGTGGCCCAAACCACAAGCCTACTTCATGGACTGTTGATTTCACTTTGCAGTTTGAAAGAAACGATATAATGATCACAATTGTTTCCCTCAAGATGGACCAAATGAACCAAGATCAGCGATGCTCAACTTTCAGTGAATTAATTTTTACTCCCAGTCACACCTCTCATGTATTAAGATGACACGTTTCCTGTTCCTGTAGGAAATTTTTATAATGGTCTTTTATTTCCGGGTGGCACTGAGAATATTTGTGATGATTGTGAGTTGAAATTCATTCATCACTGCATGTTCAATGTAATGTGGTCAACGCAAGCTTTTGATCATGTGATCATTTTTCCCCAGGGGGGGGGGGAACTCCCATATGAAACTGACGGGGATGCTCGTCGAACAACTAGAGTAATATTTATTAAACCCCTAAAGGAGACCAATCTGGGCGTAGCTCAGGCGTTATTTGAACCCTAAAGGAGACCATGCCAAAACAGACAACCAAATAAAAGCTACAGTGATTTTTAATTGCGCTAAAGATTAACGGCGTTTGTTTTTTCATGTATAGATTTCTTTACGCACAACCCTAAGCGATACCTGTATGGGTAAAAATATTGGCTTTCCGTCCTGAACACCCTAAGTGAGACCAAAATCTGCAATTTACACCCCTAAGTGAGATGACGAGCATCCCCGTCACTTTCATATGGGAGTCCCCCCCCTCCCCTCTCCCTGGGTATTTTTCTCATACCACAGAATGAAATCAACTGTCTGTGAAGTGGGATGAAAAAATTTATAGTTGACCACAGCCTCTAAGATCAATAGTAAATGTTGATCAGAGATGCACAGGTTGGGGGTGGGGAGTGTAGAAATATTCTTCATGCCAAAAGCCATTAATAAGATTCTATAATCTGCTGACTGCAGACTGCAAATGGTACCCTCTTACCTTATGATATTGTTTTGTTGTAGAGGGTTGGCCTTGTACCCCAGTGTAGATGACGTGAATTATGGAGGTCAGGGTAAAGTTCCTGAGGCTGCAGTCGACAGAATGGTCGCTGACTTGGAAAAGCAGTAAGTACTGAGTGACATGACATTTTTTAAACCAACTGCTGCATACTCATCAGGGCCCAGTTGTTCAATGGGTGGATAACGATATCCACCAGATAAATTGCCATCCAGCGGATAAATGATAACAAGGTACACTATCCACTGGATATAGTGATATCTCCGGTGGATAGTTATCTGCTCTTTGAGCAACTGAGCCCAGGGGCTTGGAAGATAGACATCTTTTAGCCTGTGCATGTCCACCCTCTTCCATCTGGCTTGTGTTTGTCAAACCATTAAAAGATATTTTGGACTCAAAAAACTTTTTAGATGTGCAATAATTTTTTTTTAGCCCAAAATATCTTTGGACGTTTTGAGAAAATGGACCCCTGGAGAGGGTAAATGGCAAGATACATGCAGGCTAACAATAAGAGTCAGTGGTTTTCAAATCTGTGAAGGGATAAAAAAAAAACATACAGAAAATAGAGGTGCAAGTTTAAAGTCAAACAATAACAACTAATTTATGGACAGAACTATCAAGGTTTCTGAGGAAAGCTATTAATACTAATTATGCAGTGCTGTCAACCATGACACCTGTACAGGGAGTCACAGCTATGCAGCAAGTGCTGTCAAAAAAGCTAAAAGCAGTGGCTCTGTACCACATTGTTATGCTTGTACAGATACAGAAATACAGTGGTTGACGAAAAAGTTACTGAGAACCCTTAATAACCCTCTGTATCAGCTACTGATAATGTTTCAGATGCACTCACACTCCTTTACTTTGTGGTTACCACAAGTACATGCTGTTAAATTTTTGCAAGTGTTGATTGTAAAGTCCAACTTGAACCCACTGTAAGTTCAAAATTCTGCAGGAAGTGTTAAATTATAAATCACAGATCCATTTATTAATTTTACTTCAATTTTGTGATGTTGCAGAATTCAAAAGCGAGAGAAGTACAGCCGTCGGCGAGCTCACCAAGACGAAGCAGACATTGATTACATCAATGAACGTAACATGAAATTCAACAAGAAACTATCCAGGTTTTATGATCCTTTTACCTCAGAAATCAAACAAAACTTGGAAAGAGGAACTGCTATTTGAGGCCCTGCCGGGTGGGGTCCCATGTCACTAATGTCTCCATTTTGAAATGCCTTTTCTCAGTAATTCAAAAGGACTAGGTGGCCTATTCATTCCTGTCAGTATTTTCTTCATTACAGTTGTCTTGCCATAGTTTTATTTGAAGTGCTGTCATTTTGCTTTTTGCTCAAGTTGCTTGCCAGTTTTATCCTGACAGGACCTCCTGTTCAGATATTTTAACAGAATACAGAATTAGATAGATATGTAGATATTGTTCTATGCCAAAGTTGATAACTGCAATAGTATTGTTATTTTTCATAAGATGTATTCAGCCAGAATCCATTAAGAATCTCTGTCACGATTGATTACATCTCTGTGGGAGTTATAACCAGACTAACCTTTTTAACAAAAAAAAAAAAATTTTTTTGCAATCTTCACTAAAATCAAGTGACAAAATTGTTCCTCTGTTCGATACAACTTTCACCAATTTGACCATTGGAACAAGTGCTAGTTTAGGGGAGCTTTTGTACAACAACTCAAAACAGTAGGATAAATACCCATGGTTGCAAAAAAATTAACATTTCATCTGGTTGCCATCAGAAACCTTTATGTGCATGTGCTTTATTTAACTGGGTTATCACATCAAAGATCATAAACATGCAATACCAAATCTGGGTGCTTTGCGACCTTACTTTCTCTTTCACAGATATAACAAATGCTTTTAAATGCAACAGGATGAATGGTTTTAAGAAAAAAAAAACACAAGACACTATGTTACCGTGACAAAAAAAAAATCAAAATTATCTGGATGTGCTGACTTCTAGCCATTGAAAGTGCATGATGAGCACTTGTAGCTCTTTTAAGTTGTTGGCTAATATATAGTCGCAATTTATAATCTCAGATGTAATGTGTTGTTGTGGTTTTCATTTTCATTAAATAAAAAATTCTAGCTACTTATGTTTCTCTGTTTTATTATAAAAGCAAAATGCTATAAAAGGACCCCCACATTCAGTCAGGGTAAAAGGGCAAGAATTTTAGGTTTGGTTTGAGAATGATACTAGTATAGCATTCCTCTTAGTAATCAGTATAATAGTATACTGATTATGAGAAGCAAAAGATAATTACACAGTCTTCAGGGTGAAGTGTAATTTTGGACCTGATGAATAAAAGGGGTTATTTTGTAAAGAAACTGTGGTGTACCTACCAGAGGTAAATTGGCCACCATAAAGAAATTTGAAAGCTGAAATTTGAGCATTAGCATATCCAATTCCCTCTGATGAAGGACCAGTGCTGAAACTTCAAATTTCAGCTTTCAAATTTCTCAATGTTGGCCAATTTACCTTATGAAGTCAGTTGATAAAACTACATGTTTGTAATTCTGTGCTTGGTTGTTCAAAAGGTGATTAATTCCAATCCAGGATTAAACAATTTATCCTTGGTTTATTGTTTGAAAGCATGTTCACTGATAATTTTTAACCCAAGTTTGAATGTGGTCAAAGTCAAACTGAAAGCATCAACATTTCTATGCCACAAAAACGACTATAAAAGCTAACCTGGGATTAAGTTAACCCTGTTTAAAACAGCTGGGTCCTAAATTCAAAGTTGATGAATCCTGAATTAGTTTAACAGGCACTGAACAACTGGGCTCGGTTGGTCTTTGGCAAGAAAATATGCAGAGGCTGCGAAGGGTCATTTGCTCCCTCGTGCTGTTAACCTCAGTATTGACAAACAGGAAGCTTGCAAAAATTCCTTTTGTTCAACTTGTTTCTTTGAGCTATTTTTGAAAGTCATAATCTATTCTACTTTCAAAACGATTACTAAACTGCTTGCTCTTTTAAATTTTAAAAACCTTTTGAACAGTTTCTGGGTAAAAGAGGACAAATACGCGTGGATTCGATTTTCATTATTTCCTCACTTATCCCATTCGCATGATCCACTGCACGTAGCGTTAAGTCAGGTACTTAGGTTGCCTGGCAATATGTAATGGCGCCTTCTCTCGCCTTGTAAAATATTGTTTACATCAAGGTTCCTTTGCTCTTGAACAGTTCCTAACAAAAATAAAAACGCACAACAGGAATTTTCAACAACATGTGCCAGCCCTCAAGGCATAGAACGTTACTGTTCAAAAAGAAGAGCTTTCCATGCGAGTCTTCCTAGGTGGGTCGGATCGACATCTTGACTTGCGGTGGCTCAAATATGGGTTGACTTAATAAAAGATGACTTTTCACTTCTGTCTTTTTTTAACTTTCCAAGGCGTACGTTCTTAACTGGATACATTTCCTTTTTTGTCGGTGTTTTGGGAAACAACATCATCTTAAGCAAGGATTAAATGTTGTCAAGTACTCCTTGCTTGTTTTCCCGCCGAAACGGCGTCGTCTTCACATGAACCAGGGCAGAGTTTTCTTTTCCTCGCTGAGTCACCACCGGGAAATGTTTGCGACAAGTAAGGATCAAATCCATATGAACCGTCCAGTTCGTTGAAAATAAGACATTCTTCCAAGTACGAAGAGAAAACAGTTTCTTGAATCCAACTTGACAATTCGTCTTCCATGTTTTCTCTTTTCATTTCAAATTTGAATGACCCTGGCCTGTTATTGTGGACAAAATTGTCCGCTGACACTCCGGAAGTGTGACTCAACTATCTGATTACGTTCTTTTCCTAGAAAGGATTGCTCAATGAAATGGGCCGGATAAAATATCTCTCCAGCCAATCCTACCATTTTTAGCGATACTTAATAATTTCCTCCTTCTTAGCGCTCTTCCCAGTGCTTAATTGTACGCTCTTTCCGGTGGGCTTTCTCCCAGCCACTTTCGCGGCTGTCAGTGTCTAAACTGTGGGTGGGAGGGGTAGGAAGGGTCTTCAAATAGAATAGTTTATTTGTCAGATTTTTCATTTAAATTTTATATATTTATACACTGTCTGTTTAAACTGAATTTTTTGAAAAAACATTTAGGTTCACTTAATACTATTTGCAACGTCACTAATTCGTATATCTAAACGCTAATATAGTTTCGGACAACCTCCCTACCCTCGCCCGTTTCCCGTGACTGCGCCTTCGATTCTCCTTTCTTGGTAGCCAGTGCTTTCGCGTGAATCTTACGGTTGAGTGGGTTGATTTTGGGTGTAAAAATGTCTTCAGACGTCCAGAAGGAAAACTAAACTTATTCTGGGACTATATTACACTTATTTGGCCCTGCAAAAATAACATAAAACTCAAAATGCGGTCTAAATGGCAAGGCGTTGAAATTCCCGGCGCTTCAAAATGAATCACCGTGAAACGTTTACTGTATTTGTTTCCTTCATTTGGGATTGCCGACTGTGATACAGAGGTGAGAGGTAAGAGGAACATTTTCTGTTTCACTATGTTGTTTAGTTCTTAACAAAAGCTCTTTACGATGCTGTAAACGATCGCTCTATTTCAATGGCCATGCGATGTGTTCTGTCACGAGGTTGTAAACAAACACCACACTCGAGCGGCTAAATATATTCTGCATAGACGAATCGTCGATTGGAGATCGACAGGTCAAAGAGTAGAGAAATATGACTTGCCAAGTAGCTTTATTGGCAAACTGGTTACATTTTTACAACAGTACTTGCGCCGTAAATCCAGTGAATTCACACCGAAGAGCTTACCTCGTTTGATGTTCGGCGCATGGGTCTCAGTGCATGCATGCAGTGTGTTCTTCTTTCATTTGGAGATTTCATTTTGCGATTTTCTTTATTTAAGCTTAAATTGAATCGAAGGTGCTTGATCTCATAATCGAGATATTTTATTTGATTAGTTATCTGTAAGCTGGCTGGTTTGTCTCTCTGTCAGTATGCTTATATTTGTGGTGTTGTACGCCTGGCAAGTACTTCGATATGAGTTTATTCCTGCGTGTTAGTTAGACGGTTAAGTTCTTGTAATATTGATTCAGTCGTATACCAAATCAAAAACAAAATAGAATTGAAAATATTGGTTGATTTGTAATGGATCAACCGGTACTTGAAAATCACGATTGTTCCGTATTTAACCCTTGAATGGCCGAAGAATATAAAGTGACTGTAGTGAAGAATATTTTTGACCAATAAAAATTATTTGAATGAAAGCATTTATTGGCAGTACGCTTTGCTGTGGCCTTTGGTCGTGATCGATCATTCAGGATCATTTTGGCTTGTTCGACATCACGCCACTGTATCGGGCCTGTTTTGATAAATATTTAATTGACAACAAAGGAAATTGTAAAATTATTAAAAAGATTCTCTTTCACTGGTTTCCCGTCGACCAAAAAACTGATTTTATATTAGATTCAGGTCATAAATTTGTAACTGAGTACGAAATTTCAATTGTTTTCCGGAAAAAATTATAGCTAAAATTCTAGAAGGTCTTAGGCTAATTAACTGAATACAATACTCTTTAGGTATAATGGATTGTTATTTGTTATTTATGAAGCTGGCATGTCCCAGGGATTTTGGAGAATTATAGTTGTTGTAAATGTGTTGATGAGTACTAGCAAATTTTGCTGTCGTCTGTAATTTGTTAGTAGGATCATTAACTGACTTTGTGCTTTAAAAGAACTGAATTTCCACAAAAATTTAGTCAGACAATGAGATTAAAAAGGTCATTAAATGTTAATTAATTGCTTGTGAAAGCTTTTCCATTGGCCCATCTGCACCAACAGACATAACTCGAGAACTGTTTTTGTCAAAAGCAGAACCTAACCTAACAATGAAACTCCTTTTTATATGTGAATGATCACAATGGGTGCCTGGCTATAGGAAAATAATCCAGCTTTTACTGAGACCAGCCAGCATTCTCCCATGAATGACAAATCCCTGTAACTGAGTCCCGAACCCCCATTCCAGGCACCGCCTGATGAGATCAGGCATGGCTTGGGTTCGACTCGTGGTCCTGGTGTCATATGTGGGTTGAGTTTGTTGTTGGTTCTCGTCCTTGCTCTGAGCGGTTTTTCTCTGGGTACTCCGGTTTTCCTCTCTCCTCAAAAAACCAACACTTCCAAATCCCAATTAGATCTGGAGTGCATGAACCTTTCAAACGAGGTCTTCAGAGCTCCTAAGTGTTTCGTGGGTAAACAAATTAGATACGTTTTTTTTTTTTACAAATTACATCTGCAGTGAAAGAATAAAAGAGGGATAGGATGGGAAGGGGAAATTCAGCTAACACACTACACAAAAGTTGCATATGCTTAGCACCACTTGCCCCTTCCCAAGGGAGACCTGTATACTGCAAATAATTAGGTGGGCGTACTGATTGCCTTAAGTACCAATATCTTTTGCCGACTTCCTTAAAAAGTTAATGAAACACCCAGGCTCTACTTTTTACTTTGAACAATTGTATTTGATGGAAGGAGCATCTGCAAAGGTGGCTTAACTGCAAATGTTACTTGTAAAGTCTTACATGACAACTTAAAATTTGTTTCTGTAATATTGTTTATACAAGTAATTTCTTGTAGAGAAATGAGTGCTGATCTTCACCAAAATCAATTCCAAAAAGTTTTTCAGTTCATCTGCTTTTATTTCAGGGCATCGTCTATAAAATGGCTGCACCAGTGTTTACATTTGTAGGGGAGCTGTTGCATCAAGCAGCGATTTTTGATCAGCAAGAGCTGCTCAAATCTCTGCTTCAAGCTGGAGTACATGGAGATGCCAACAGTACCGATGCACGTGGATTAACTCCTCTCCACACTGCAGCTCTTCACAACAGTGTTGGATGCCTAGCTGAGTTACTGGAGTGGAAAGGTACATTAAAGTGATGATTGTTTGGTAAATGTAAAATTTTGAAAATAAGCTTGTTTTGTTAATCAAAAGCCTTTTTTCATGAGTTGGTTGAAGGGGGTGGTAGGATGGGAGATTGGATAGAGCTTACTTGTTTTATGAGAAATATCTGTATTGAACAGTTCAAAATTATCCAAATTGATGCTAGAGGGATAAGAAGATGAATATCATTGGCAGAAGCAGACTTTCTCTTTCTCATAAGGTTGGGGCTTGGAAAACAATTAGGGTGGGAGAGGGGAAGAGAACTCGTAAAAAATGCTTCAGAATAGAAAAATCTTCACATTTTTGTTCCCCTGTCTATTATTTGCGCAAATAATGGGGCAGGCACCTGAAGCCCCTTCTCTAGTGTTCCACTTACTGTAGTTGCAATATGAGATGTGAACCAGTATTAACTTACTACAATACAGGCCTCAGGTGCAAACAGAGCTCAATGTCCTTACCACGCCATATGTGGCTAAACCCTTGTGCTAAGAGGTGAAGTAGGGAGAGGGGGTCTGATCCTCCCTTGTCCAGTACCAGTTACTCCCAGTTCACGTGCCTTCTGTGGCAGCTCCTACCACTGTGCTTTTTTCTGTTGCAAACTGTTGCACAATGTTGCAAAAAATTCTATTTCTCCCCCTTCCCACCCCCCTATAATTGCCATTTATCCTGGCTCCTGCCTCCCCCTCCCAGCAAATAGTAATCAATAACAATTACATATTAACTATATAAAATAAATAGTAATCAAAGATTAAGAGAGTGCGTTCGACTGGTTGCATTCTATTAGATAGCCAACGCTTCTGGTTCCCAAGTTGTCGCCAAGGAGACGAAAGCCTTTGAGTTCTTTGCTTTCCCCTAAATGAAAGCATGGGTCTTTGTTATGAGTCTTTGTTAAACGAGTTCAGCTTTATAAATTGTTTTGACTGAGAATTGTTGTGCCATGATTTGACCCCGGTGAACAAATTTTCTGCTGACAACAAAGGTCCTCAAATATATATGAAACTGACATACCAGTTTAAATAGCAAAGACATTTGCAACATCAAAAATGTGACAAAATTTCCTCATCTACACGAGCAAATACAGTTTGCAATAGTACTTCTAGTGTGCATGGGGCTTTGGGCTGTACAGCTTCACAGGAAGGCATCTCAAAAATTACTGAGATCAATTCAACTATTAACCCTTCGTTGGTTTGTGCACGACTCAGTTACATCAACGAATTTGCCAGTGACATGTTTTAACCCTTTCACTCCTAGAGTGAGTTGTGGAGACATTTAGGTGATTCTAACTTCCGAGTTGGTGGATGAAATCCTATAGTGTGACCATTCAAATGAAACCTTGTCAACAGGACTTTCACATGGAAGTATTTACATTTAAGTATTTTACAAAATGAAATTTCGGATTCATTTTGAATTTTGATGTTAGGCACTGGCGGGAGTGATAGGGTTAAAAATGACCAACAAGGTAAGCGCTACACAACAATGATGAATTAGTATCAAGGAGCAGTCTGATGCCTCAGTAGACAAATTCACATTTCCCGTGTCAAAAGTAACACAGCTAGGCTGTTGCGTGACTCGACAAGTGTTAAAACAGAAGTATCTACTTTTATCCTGCATTTAAAGTTATATTTATCCTTCCTGACAGTCTTTATCGCCATGACTTACAACAACATGACCAGTTTCTGGCTCTGAAAGTCAGCAGAGATCACTCTCAAAATTCAGCAACAAGGAACAAGCGATGTTTTCTCCAGCGTTGTACAATCCTACCGCACCGCCGCTGCTTGCGTTTGTAAGAGCGCTTCAAACTGTGTCTTGTCAACCAACTTGAAAAATTTCCCAGAAAAGTTGGTTTCTGGCTCTGAAAAGTCTTGTGAAGGCTTTTGTGGTCCTCGGCAAATCTCAAACTGTTCTCTTCAAATTCAGCAACAGGCATAGCAGTCCGAGTCCATACGAATAATCGATCTTTTCTTGACCGCTAATACATTCTAGATGTGTCACTTGTGTGAAAGTGAACTTCAAACTGTGCCTTGTCGGCAAATTCGAAAACTTTTCTCAAAAACTCGAAGAAAGGAAACAAAATATCCCAACCAGAATCCATTGAATCCATACATTTCGCCTGCACTTGTGTGTTTATCCGTACCAGTTTCTGGGCGAGCGTAGGCCCCTGCAAAAATCTTCGGGGGGGGGGGGGGGGCTAAATTGGCATCGACTACAGAGAAAATCTCGATTTCTTCTGGCTTTATAACACAGGACACCCAACACAAGATTAGGAATGCAGTCATTGTGTAGTTCCAGAAAAAATCCATACCCACCCCATGGAAGGTCATTGGAAATTACTAGTTGGGGGGGGGGGGGTCTCAAAAGCAAAAATTTTAGAGGCAAAGTTTGAAGCTAAACTGGAATTTCTTGGGGGTAGGGGGGTCGCAAAATTAATAACCTTCCTTGGGGGGAGTAGAGATATTTTCTGGAACTACATGTTGATTGCTTTGGAGTGATCCATTGATTTTCAGTATAGTAAATTGTCATTAAGTAATCTTCTATTTAGTTTTTTTTTAATATTATTTGAAGGGCCCGGTGGAAAAAGGGCGTAAGTGACGATTTGAGGTTAAAATCGAAATTGCTCCTATTTAGCTGAACATTGGCACACAGGCTGGTTTTCATGTGAGGAACGCCGTTGCACACTTATTTCTTGACCCGAGATCTAAAATTTGAAGAATTAGCGTATTACTTTTGCTTAAAACTGACACAAAGAAAACAACAGGACCGCGGATTCTAGGTTGAATTCGTTTGTTTTAGTTCAGGCAGAGAACAAAAGAAATCTTTCACGCATCACTTGAGCGAGTTCAGTTCAACAACACTTTTCACGCAAAAGTAATACGCTAATTCTTCAAATTTTAGATCTCAGGTCAAGAAATAAGTGCGCAACAGCGTTCCTCACATGAAAACCAGCCTGTGTGCCAATGTTCAGCTAAATAGGAGCAATTTCGATTTTAACCTCAAATCGTCACTTACGCCCTTTTTCCACCGGGCCCTTCATTTATTAGTTGATGCTTTTTCATTTATTCATTTTTCTTGTCAGGAGATGCAAACTTACAGTCCTCTCCAGAGGATAACTGCTCTGTAAGTTAATTAAAGGACATTAATTAAGCCCTCCCTTGTTAGCTGTTTAATTCTCATTATTGTCCAGAATTAAACTGTCATTTTGAGAAAGTGGCTTATACTTGTCAAAGTGAGAGGTTGTCTCTTAGAAGTTATGTGATTTTCCAAAGTGATTAAAGCGATGATTAAACCTCAAATTTCTCACAATTGAAGCATTTATGATGTGCAATGCATTATAATTGTAATCTTCCAAGCACTTGAGAGAATTAATTCCAAGCATGGATATTACAATGCCCATTGGCACTATATGTTTACATTTCTTCTTCACTGTGTTTGATGCATGTTTGCAAATTGTAACATGTGTGTTCAGTTAGCATGTGCAATTGTCCTCAAGTGGAAATCATGAATTCTTTGTGGAAATACCAGATACTTGCCTTTTGATTTTTAACACTTGTTTGTCATGACTGGTTTGTTTGATTGACAGACTGCTCTTCACCATGCTGCTCGTAATGGCCATCAACGTTGTCTCAAAGTTCTTCTTGACGCGGGGGCCAGAGTTGATATCAAGAATAAGGAAGGCAAGACTGCCATGCAGGTAGCACTTGAGAAGGGTGAATATGACTCAGCCAAGTACTTAAGGACTGTGGAAGGTATGCAGAACTGTGTTCTAATTACTATCAAAACCACTAGAGTGGTAAAACAGCCATTTGAAATTTGAACTTGAGGTGAATGTCTGAATTCTTATCATGTGATAGCCACTTTGTTGAGCAATTGCTCAGTAAAATTTGACTTGTGATTAAGAATTTCATCTCACACTTGTGTCCATTTATTCCAAACATAAAAAACACCCTCATGTGCTCAGACAGGGTGTCTAGAACTTGACTTGCTGATAGGGTGAACTTAATGATTTTGTCCAAGAAAGCAATTTAAGAGCACATGAAAGGCAATTAAATCTATTATTTTGTCAATGGACATGATCACTTCAACTTTACAGATCACATGGTGAACAAAATGGTTGTCTTGTGATAAGATGTTAGTCACCTGAAGTTCAAATTTCAGTTGCCCTGATATGATTTTGCTAATAAAGAACATAATGTGTAACCTCTCTTCTAAAAATAGCAAGAAGGAACTGATTTAAGTGCATCTGATTTACATGAGATCAGCGTCGGTGTAATAAGACAACAATGTGACTGTGTGTTAATTATGTAGGAAAATATGTGTGAGGAGAACCAATCAAACTTGAGTATTTCAATTATTTAGTTTATTTAGTTTAGACAAAGAGTGTGGTATCTAATGTTAGTAGTCATACGTAATATTCTCGACTTCCTGCTAGAAGAAATCATTGACTCACAGTGTAATATTTGAGCACTGGAAAAAATAATCACTAATTTTATAAATGAACAATGATGGCACACTGTTGTCACTTTCAAGATGTTTAATTTGTTGGCCCTTTTTTCGACTGTAAAACAGAAAAAAAGGCTGATGGCACTTGGTATGATTTAGGGCCTTCATGCATAGTTAACTATACAGTTCCAAGGATATAGTGTTAAAGTCTTCACAAGCTGAGTGGCTCACAACTTTTGCAGTCTGACAGCAGAGTATTAAACTCTCCTAGGCTTCTCTAACTGTTCAGTCTAAGAACTTCATGGCCCATCAGAGGAGCGTAGAGCATGCGCAGGTTTACAACATCCAGTGCGGTTATTATTAACTTGCCTAACAACACCACCCTGCCTAAGATGTTTTGTATTTTTATTTTATAGCCATCAGACGGCAAGCTCATGAAGAAGAGGTATCACAAGAACTCTTTCGCAGTTGTACCCTGGGTGATTTGCCTAAAGTTCAAGAGCTGATAGAAGAAGCTAGTACTACCACCATTAACAAGCTTTACCAAGGGGGGAGTACACTTCTTTACAAGTATGTGATAAACAAATAAATTTTGTTTGTTCTTGTGATGATGTTAAGTACTACTGAAAATAAATTTGTGCCCTTGAATTCCCTGGGTACATTTAACCTTCTAATTATCCAGGTAATTGAAAACCCTGGTTATTTTATCAAGGGAAATTATACACTGGGAGGGGAATCATATTTACCTAGGGTGATCTGACCACAACTAAAATAAAAACATGTGCTTGCCTGGTGACCCATTTCTTATCTTCTGAGGAAGACTTATCATAACGGGCAAATTTACTTACAGCAATTTAATTGGGCATAAAACTGTCAATGATGTTTTCTCTAGGGCTTGTCATGGCGGCCATCTTGAAGTAGCAAAACTCCTGTTGAATAAAGGAGCAGATGGATCCCCTAACACACTCACAGGAATCACTCCACTTTACGCAGCATGCTTGAGTGGGAATGTCGAGTTGGTCAGGTTGATGGTACATGCCACGCCCCAGGCAATCAACGTACCTGGTAAAATGGACAAGTCCACACCTCTCCATGTAGCAGCAGGAGAAGGATGTGAGGAAATTGCTAAAATTCTTCTTCAAGTGCCTAAGTAAGTGTCCAGGTTTGTCAACCTGCTAATTAATGCAGCCAGTAACATACTGGGAGAATTTGCCCATATTAACAGCGTGGCTTCATTGTTAAAGCTGATCCAGGGGGTCTATGGTCTGTGGTTGCATAAAAAATAAATCAAAGGTTGTGTGACTCAAAAAAGAATAGAAAGTGAAAGAAGTGACATTTAACAAAACTATGAGAGGTGTTTAACGCACACCTTTTACAATTTTTTTTTGTATTTCAGAGCGGGTGTATATTAGGTTAGTTTACAATGCATATGGTTACACAGGCTCAGCATTAACCATTGGCTAAATTAATATGGTTATCAGATTAAAGGGTTTTTGCACTAAGAAAATCCCTGAAAATTTGTTTGGGCCAAAATAAAGTGACCATAGTGATGACAGTGGCATAACAGTGGGTTGGCTGTGAGACAGGGTTCCATTCTTTCATTTGTTCTTTCATTCGTTTGTTCATTCCTTCATTTGTTTGCACGTTCATTTGCTTGTTTTTCCATTGTAAAGCCTTGGATCATTTTAACTGTCTGCATTAAAAAGTGCTTAACATCTTGTTGTGACTTCGAGGAGTAACAAATATTTGAATATTAAAGTCAATGTTTGAACAAGTCAGTGTTCTTGCTTTCTCCACTGAACTATCCTGTACACTTCATCCACATTAAAAGAAGTTGTAGCTAATTGCTACGGCTGCTAAAATCCTTATTTTTGTTTTCTTATTCCAGTATAACTTTGGTCTTTAAGTATTATAACTACATGTTGCTGAGATATTGCAAAATAATTTTGATAAAAGTGGATGCCAGTAGAGCACTAAATGTTGTTTGTGAAAGTAACATCTGTATTTACTCTTTCAATTAAAGGAGAAAAATGTTATAAGAAATGAGATGGACTTGAAGGGTTTATTTGGTGATTTTTTTTTTTGTCAGGGATGGTGAAGAATTGTTGCCATGTAACCGGATTGACACAAGTGTTTGTACATCCAGCGGCATGACTGCTCTTCATCTTGCAGCACAGGGGGGTTATGTAAAGGTGGTTGAGCAACTTTTAAATTGTCAGCATAAGTGGTAAGTGCTTATTAATATCACACACATAGTTACCCGGTGTAGTTTAAACAATATGCATTACATGTATACTACAGCCAGTGTAAAAATGTGACCAAGCATGATCAAACCCAACTGCATGATTGCCCAGGTTAGTTTGGGTTTGGAAATTGATTGCAATAGACCACCCACACAAAATTGTTGTGCAATTTAATTTTTGATTAGGTTAGACTGAATGGTGATTGCCAAAATAGTCAAAGGTCCATTGTATAGATACCAGTAACCAATGAAACCCAATCTTTTGATTAGGTTTGATTGGGTTCGGTTTTTCTATAGCATCCTGTATGATCCAACAGGATCCAGCTTAGGATCCTTGTAAGATCTTCTGCAGGATCCTGAATGATTTTACAGGATCCTGAGTTCAGGATCCTATAAACACTGATTATTGTAATTAGGACCCTGGGTAGGATCCTGTGTGAACTTGCAAGATCCCACGTGATCCCAGAAAATCCTCTAGGATCCTGTACAGGATTTTAACTGGGGATAGTGCATTTATGACCTATGTGTACAAATTACTGTTATTTTATTTTTTATGTCAGCACTGGGCCATGTGAGGCAAATTTAACAATGAATGTGAATGCAAAGAGCTTAATGGGGCAAACTGCTCTACATGATGCTGTTACAGTGGGCTACAGAGAGGTCGTCAGTTTACTTATAAAACATGGCGCAGATGTCAACCTTGCTTCTAAAGTTGAAACTCCTCAGGATCAAACTGATGTTGTTCCATCAGGCACTACTCTTGGTTCTACATCTTCTCCGCTGCAGATTGCTTGTTGCCAGGGAGACTTGGAAATGCTGAAGTTATTGTTAAATAATGGAGCAGTGGATATGGATCATAAATGTCTGAATTCTGCTATCATGGCTGATAATATAGATGTGATGACAATTCTTCTTCAGCAAGGTAAAGTACTGCAGGTGACATTGCACAGTGCAGTTTTGGTTAAAACCAAACAAGCTGCTTAGGAGCTGCATCCATACTTGTGTTGCAGTATGGCCTCACTTACGGTACTGGACTTAAAATATACCGATAGTATCTGGTCTAGTTTCCCACACTAGGAACACCATTTTCATCACAGCTTGACTCAAACAGAGCTCGGTTCAGCCGTTTACTATACATGACTCAGCAAACCATAAGGTAATGTTGAGGTAACGGCTTAGGGGCTACAACTTTATACACCTAATGGGAGGTTTTTTGGCTGTGATTATGACTTAGTCTCCCCTTGTGAGAGGTATCTCCTCATGAGAGGTTGCAACTTTAATTTTCTAGATGGCTGGGCCTACAAATCAGTGTCCTATTAATCAACTGTCTCACGTGACATAATGGCCGTTGGGTGCCCGGGATATCCAGGGGCCTTCACTGTGATGAGCTGGCCCCCAGGTGGACTACTCCATTGCTGGCAAATTCCCACAACCCAGGCATGAGCCCCACACGCCCTGGCACCCGTCACACTGACTTAGTCTCTGGAGACTAAAAAAAAATAAAGATTAGGAAAAAGAAAAAGAGGGAGGGAGGGATGGGGTAGAAGAAACATGCAGAACACCATAAAAATACCTGAACAATGTGAGCAGTTTACGGCACGCCATTTGCAGTAAAAGTATATATACTGAGCCTGATGGCAACTGAACAACCACTGACCACCATCGCTTGACAACCACATGCTTATTGTTGGTTAACTTGGTTAGTTACAGTTAGCCTCATTTGAGGAAGGTGTCTTTTTCCATACTCAGGAATGTTGCAGTGCAGTGTTTTTTGTGGCCAGAGGTTCATGTTTCAGTGTCCTACCCAATTCTGTAGCTGTAACAGAAAATGAAGCTTTCCTCTCCAGAGTTTTTTTCTTTTGTAGGGCTGGAGGTTGAATGTTATAATTAATTCTGTATTTTTTTACTGATTGGCAGAAGCAATTAAATTTTACAGTAACTGAAACAAAGTGGCCACATTCTGACCACAAGAAACTGCACTTCGTCATGAAAATTTAAGTGAACTCAGACACTTGGGAAACGGTTTTTCTACAGAGTATCTTCTGAGATGCTAGATATAGTGTGTCAGAAAGTTTCATTTTAAGACTTTTCCATGGAGAATGACACCCCCCCCCCCCCCATAAGTTTCTGCCTTTGGCACCCACCTCATACCTGACAGTGTGAAATAAAAGATGTCCGATACTTTCAAGGGGTGTTTTTCAGTGCAAAATGTGAAGTCAACAAGGAAATTTAAAGGGGTCAGAAAAAGTGGGTTTCTCTAAATCTTTCAACGTTTGTAAGTTAACAGGTTTCAGGTTTTTGACCTGAGACCTTCCTCTTCTCTGGAACAGCAACTTTTAATGAGATTATCATTGAAAACCATGCTTGAGCTGAATATGTCATCAATAGTAATCATGAATTCAAATCGCATGATTATCAAAATTCAAGTCTGTTGCACCTGTCATAGTTAAATTTGTTCCTAATTGGCTTCATTCACAGGTGTTCAGGTTGATCAAGAACACAAACTTCACCCATCAAGAACAAGCAGCAGCCCTGAAGAGATCTGGAGAATGTCTGCATATCCTGTAGCTATACTGTGGAATGGCATGAAACTTACCAAGGTGGAACATCAGTGGATTCTGGCAGCCGCTAGCACCATAAATCCATATCATGACACAATAGCTGGTTTTCACCCTTCACTTAAAACTATAACACGAGTAGATATCTCAACTAACAAACTTACAAAGTTGCCTATAGTGTTATTTCAAATGCCTGCATTGAAAACGCTTAATGCATCAGAAAATGAAATCAGTGGATTGCCAAGTCTCTGGATTGGAGGAAGAAAAGATATCTCCACAAGAGGTACCGGTAGTTTAAAGGCTGGAAAACCTTACAGTTCTTGTGAGGATATTCACGAGAACCTCACTTTTGAGGAAAGTTGTCAAGATTTCACATATGCTGAATCTGGCTGGAGCTGCCCTCACTTAGAGGAAATTGAACTTCATCACAATTCGCTGACAGCTCTTCCCACTTGTGTTTTTGAATTGCCCATTTTGAAATATTTGAATGTTTCTTACAACGATATACAGACTGTACCATTTGAAATGTGGACTGCTCCTGCGCTCAAAACATTGGACCTGAAGGGCAATTTTATGAAGAAGTTGCCCGTTTTAAAGATCAGGCAAAAAAGAGGATCAGGGAATGGAAAAACTTCATCTCTGCCTCGTGCTAAATTACTTTCATCGAGCAAGGATAGCTTAGACTTCAGGTAGGTGCTTGCTTCTGAACTATTTGTAAAACATTATGAAAGGTTAAATGGCGATCTATCGTGTGATTTAATCCTAGTGATCCACTAGTTTCATCCAGACTGTATACCCTCAACAACAACAACAACAACAACAACAACAACAACAACAACAAAACCTTTATTTATACACGATGGGGTAAAAAAGCTGCATAGCTTGTGGGGTCGTGTGTAAATAAAACATTAATACTAGTAGATAAAAACATTAAACTATATTGAGGTAAAAAACGCTAAACTAATCGCCTCCCTTGCTCTTTGCCCTCCCCCCCTTCCCACGTGTTATTAGTCATTATTAGTTTTAACTTAGTAGTTTATCCTTTCTTCACAGCCAAGTGAATGGAACATTAGACACCAAATCACCCAAGTCGCCGAGTGCTGGTACTGATCATGGCAAACGGCCCCACCCCCTAAAGATGTTTCACCACAGCCAACTGTGGGGAACGCGACATGGAGATGACATTGAAGATTCCGACTCAGATGAGGAAGACATTGATCCCACAAAGGGATCATCACTGCAAAAACTTGATTTGTCATCTAACCAAATAGTAAAGATTCCTTTAGGCTTGGCGTGCTTAGCAACTAATCTTTCAACGTTGAATTTATCAAACAACAATATTTCTGATGTTCCTTCTTTGGCTTTGTTTCCAACTTCACTAGGAACGTTAGATTTGTCGCACAATAACCTGAGCAGATTTTGTCCAATAGCTGAGAATGCTGTGTATGGTAATGTTGCGGAGCATAGATGCTACAGCGTGATTGAAGGTCAGCGGCCAGGTTTGAGGCAACGGCGAATAAGCGCTGAGAGCGGACTTCAAACAGCAGGCAGGGTGCGACTATGCCGGCATTCAAAACATAGAATTTTGCCGCAGCTGAAGCGACTAGACCTGAACAACAACAAACTTGAAGAAGTTCATTTTCTTCTTCCTCGACATCGACCAGCTTCAGTCGCATCTGTTACAGAAAACACAACTACAAACTCCAGAGGCCCTAGCGTTCTTTTCCCAAGCTTACAGTCGCTGACGCTTAGTGAAAACAGCGAGCTCTGGAGTTTACCGCGGGATATTGGGGTACTCTCTAAGCTCGGTTCACTGCACCTAAGTAGGACAAAAATCTCACACCTCCCCCCTGAAGTTGGATTGCTGTCAGAGTTGTGGGATCTGCAGTATCAAGGTCTACAGCTTCAGGATATTGAGCCCAGTGTACTGGAGAGAAAGAAGACTAAAGATGTTGTAGGATATCTCAGATCAGTCCTGGAAAGGTAACAGAGTCATGCTTATATCAGTAAGACTGTTTAAGTGCACATAGAATCACATGTTCAGTCAACCCATGATAACGGATAAGTATATGCCAAACCAGTGGATTTTATTTCGGGCGCTCTGATTGGCTACTCAACCTCGGGATAGTATCTACTGTCGGGGCGTCTGTAATGGAGAGAGTCCATGAAAGCGGGAGTTATTTTCATTAATTAACTCTTCTTCGTTAATACTTCAGTTCCTGTCTTTAACGTTGGTTTTTACGTAATAGTGAGGTTTCCACAAGGCAAGAGTTGACTGTATATTGTTTTGAGCGGAAAGTTTATCACAGTAATTGATTTCAACCTAAGAGTGTCCAGTAGGCGTGATTTTCTAAGATTGTAAACAGCAAATGTCAACCTGCCCTTTTCTATTTACCACAAAACTTGTGGGTATGAAAAAATTGCTTCGTAAACTTTGCAGAAACTTTTAAGCCAAGGCACAAACTGCAGGAAAACTCAGCTCTAAGTAAAGTATGGACAATACTGTCTAGTTGCGACCAGTTGAACTGTTTATCCTGAGATTTTGTTCTCTGACTTGAGTGTCTTTTTTACCCAAAAGATAGCTGTCCCAGGCGTTCAGACCATTATTTTCATTTCCGATACAGCCTTCCCTTAGAAGCAGGGTTATTGGCGTGTTAGTTGCCCTTGGTAGTGGGAAATGTTAACGTGAGCGAGCAGGGGGAGTCGAAAAGAAGGGGAGTTGGTCGTTGTCTTTGCCTGTTCTCCCTTTTCTCCAGTCCTTTTCCCCTCGCATTTTCTTCCTGTCGTTCTCTACTATCTGAACACCTCGAACACGCTACATGAAAGAAGGTGACCTTCTGTCATTACTGTGAACACTATAATATCGGCCAACTTCCTTGTACTTTTGTTTGCTTATATCTGTACAAGCTGTCAGGTATCCATTCACTTAACATAAAATCTGAAATAAAACAGCATTGCGCTTGATGACAGACTAAAATTTGTTGCAGAAAATCAAAAATAAAATGCTTACTTTATTGACCACCTCGAAAACAGACCTTCCCATCTTAAAATAGCACACAGCAAACGTAGAAAATGACAGGGAGATCACGTAGCTATTCTTGCCGTGATGCTTGATCTTTTTACTGAGCAGATACTGTTAATTTCAAAGTATTCCACCTCACTGGTTGTGTTCAAGACAACGGTGGATGCAAGATACACAGGGTTCGAGATGGTGGTGGTCCGCCGTGTAGGCACAAATTTCAACCAGCTACGCTGCTTGCCTTCGTCGCATATTAACAAAGCGTTGTTCTATTGATTTTCTTCCTCTAAAGGTCTGAGCCCTACCCAAGTATGAAGCTCATGTTTGTTGGAGTTGCGAACATTGGCAAGACAACACTGTTGAACCAGTTGAGACAAGAAGGAACAGGCAGCTATCAAAACTCACCTCCTGTCGGCTGGACAGAGAGGAAAGTCAGGAAAAAAAGGACTGGATCGACTCTTGGTAAGTGATAAAACGCATAAGCTCAGAAGGAGTTAGACTACGAGCAGTCTCTCTTTCCGCTCCAGGGATAGTCGAGAGAAACGAAACGAAATCGCCCGCGTCATTGAAACGTGAAGCGCGTTTCGAGCCGCTGGTGTTCTGGATCACCACACAAGCGGCTCAACACGCGCGTCACGTTTCAACGCGGCAGGCGATTTCGTGCTCGCTCGCTTGTTCGTTTTCCTCGAGTAGCCCTAAGCGGAAAGAGAGACTGCTCGTAGTCTAAGAAGGAGTGCTCTTTTTAAATCTTGAAGTTGTTTGATCAACATTGTGCAGATCAATTATTAAGTAGAAAAATAAAGTAACTGCAGTTGGGATTTACACACAGCAAATCCTTTGCACGTATGGTTTAATTTGTCTGGGTCTTTGCAGTAGTCCATGCTTTGTGCAACGTTTCTCGCAGTTTTTGTGTCGTTGTGAGAGAAGGTACACCAAACATTGTAAGAGGTCTTGCACTAGGCAACAGCTGAGCTGGAGAACTAGATATTTGTAGCAGCTTTAATAATAAACATCATTGCTAAAAGTAAAATTTTAGTGCCTATACTACAAAACGGAAAAAAAAATTGGATAACTGCTAAGAGCAGTTTATTTAATGCCCAGAAAATGTATTTCTCAAACTTGGTCACCGTTATTTCACTGTACGTCTTCGCTTAACTTTTGGATTATTTACCCCATGGTTTACAGTTTTCGCCTTCGCTCTGGCGAGGTCGTACTGACAAAGTTGGGGTGAACGCCTCAGCTGTCAGATGTGATAGATCGTGAGTCATTCACGTCTTAAAAACGAACCTTACTCAACTCTTCTCACCTTTAGGTCGTCCAAAGAAAACCGACGTGAATATTTCAACTGTTGGAGTGGACGTGTGTGACTGGGTTTATCCCAAGAAAACTGATTTTGCATTCGGCCGAGCAGACCACCGACCCAGCATCAAGTTCAGTACCTGGGATTTTGGTGGGCAGGTGAGGGTAGGGAGGGTATTTGTGCAAGGTGGGGTGGGGGGTGGGGGGTGGGGGGTGGATACAGAGCGACTTTCGGATTGTAAACTTGTTAATTATTATCAGTTGAAACGGGAGTTGTCTGAAAGTTATTCAACACAGACAAATATTTTATTCTAGCTATCGAAGTTGAGTTGGCCAATTCACTCAAACTCTATCAGTTTATTTCATTCAATGGGACCTTGGGAATTTTGGTTCCTACTCTTTGTATGAACCCTGAAATGTACCAAACTGAAAACAACGTTTTAGGAAAAGAGTGCAAATTATAAACGATACGTTTCTTGAAATTCTAGATTTTGTCCTCCGCAGAAAGTTTTCAGCGTATGATTTAGGCATGTGCGCAAGCTATGCGGTATTTCCGTTTCAAGGAAACCAATATTCATAGTTTACATTTTCACCTAACAAGGCTTTTTCATTTAGGTGGAATTAACCATACTAACATGACTATATTGTATCTTCAAGCGTGAGTATTACGCTACACACCAGTGCTTCCTGTCCCACCGCTCACTGTACATCGCCATGTGGAAGGTGACGGATGGTGAACAAGGAGTCAATGAGATCGAGCCTTGGCTGCTCAACATTCAGGTTTGTAATCTTACGATGTTTTAAACGACCCTTTGTTTAAAACGTTAGACAACGAACAGAGACTCTTGTTTTCTAAGGGTTAGTCGAACGAGAAACAAAGCACATTCGCTGGATGACAGAAAAGCTCCTCTTTTACACGTAGTGCTGGTGTGTGTAGAATAGTGTTAATCCTTGTCTTTCCGTGCTGCAGTGGCCACAGATAACCTCCAACCTGATTTACGGCTTGGCCTTCTATTCCAAGATTGGAATAGTTTTTCGTTTACGCATGGAGATGACAGATCCCGTTAGAACTTTGCGCTTGTTCATCGTAAAAACTCGTTACCAGAGTCTTCGCCCAAAGTTTTATGGAAATTTTTTCTTTTATAGATAGGGCAACAATTTACTGAGACAAAGGTTTGTAAGAATGTAAACGCGTCCGTCCACAGACTAAGAAAAAGCTAATAACACCGAAATCAACAATTAACTTTGCTTTTGCAACTGGAAATTCCATAAAAAGTGTATGATGTTATTTTGAAAAAGCCCACGGTTATCTGCGCTGACCATTCTAAGCATTATTTGGCTCCGGTTGTGGACAACTGTTAATTAATGTAAATAGCTCATTCTACAAATGTTTTGTAGGTTGTTATTTTTTCCAGTCCTAAAAGAGGCTTTCAAAAACTTTTTTTTCCTCTTTAAAGGCTCGTGCTCCAGACTCCCCTGTTATCATTGTTGGAACACACTATGACTGTCTGGAGGACAAAGACAGGAAATCGGATTACTTGAACAACCTGCGAACCATGATATCTGACAATTACATTGCTACCGAGTTTGGCGGAAGAGTTCACAATACACGTGAGCGAGGCTTGCCCAAGGTGATGGCCATGATCGAGGTCAGCTGTAAGACTGGGTACCATATCCGGGAATTACGGCAACTCATCTACAGTACGTCATATGAGATCAAAGAGAAAGGTAGCTGGATAAAGATGTTTGAACTGATGTTAATGCATACGGTTGGAAAATACATGCGATATTTTTTTTTACATTTTAGGGCCAGATTGTTCGGTTATATATCCTCCTCCTCCTCCTCTGTTGGTGGTGGCAGAAAAGGACATCACATAATTCTAGGAAACTTAACGAAATGAAGTCGTCAAACTAAAAAGAATTATAACAATAAATAATATAAATACATTTGTAGGTGTTATCCATTCGTACTCTGAATCATTCCAGTTTCCAGAGATTTATTTAATCATAGAAGTGGGTAATCTGTTGTTAGGGGACCCTGACACCCTTAAAGAAACTAAGGGAGAAAATACAGTGGAACCCAGAAATACAATTTTCCCAGCAGTCCCTTGGTACTTTGTTGTATTGGCTTTCCACTGTAAGTTAATTCGCTAATGCAAGTGCTACTATAAGTAGCATAAAGTATCGTTGCCTTATTTGAGATGCAGCAAATTAAGGTGATTCCATCTAAATATAGAAGGAATATTTAAAATTTTCTAAGACTTGGTCCAATTGGTAATTATGTTTAGAACATTTCAAAACTGCAATAAAAAATAGGGGTCACCGAGCTTGTTTTGGCACAACGTGGATAGCCATTGATAGCAACTATACGACGCGCAAGATTTTCCTGAGAAACCCTAGTAATCAGAAATGAGAGCTATAATTACTTTAAAAAGTCATTGGTTGTATTGAAATATTGGAGCAGTTCAACAACAAAGACATTTATCTTGCACTGTATACTATTTTAGTTCAACAGGAATTGAGGATATGAAAAAAAATTAAAGAATTTGCTGCGTGCGTACATACCCTGCTGTACCTAAAGACGTGTTCTTTTTGGCAATTAAATAAAAATATCTCGAAGCAGAATTTTTAACTTTTCTTGAAATCGCAATATATTGTGCTCGACGATGTGCCATTTGAATTTATGTGTTAAAAAATGGGGTCACCGAGCTCGTTTAGGAGAAAACGACCAGTTATTTCTCTAAACTGCTCAGTTTTCATAGAAAACCTATCAAGTTCCGAAGGTGCGCGCGCTAATCACGCAAAAAAATGATGCGCAGAAAGGATGCACAATGCAATTGAAGGGAATCACCTTAAGGAGGCTTGAAAGGATTTTTAGCCATGCGCGCGCGCGTAGCCTACACGCGACATGGCGAGAATGCACGCTTCAGCTGTGTGAATCGAAATTTCTAGGGAAGGTCGCGCGTGCAAAGTACCGGAAGTGGAAAAACGGCGTAAAATCGATCGACCCGGAAATAAAACGTGCACAAAACATTTGTTTTCATCTCGAAATTTTGCTTGGTGACCCATCCTGATTTTTTGCATGCATATAGCATTAAATGTGCCAATTAAAAAAAAACGTTTGAAGGAAAGTTATTTAGTGAAATTTTTTGTAATTCAAAAAACGACTTTTTCGAGATAACTTAAGTTCTACGGAATAACTTTTTGCCATACCGCCAGAAAAATTAAAGAATTTAGGGAGCTTTCCAAAAATGTGATTAAAAGGGTAGGTCAGCCAACTAGTTACCCCGCCGTCAGGACGGGGTCTAGTAATACCCATTTTTTTTCCGTGGCTATTTTTTTTTTTGGTGGTCACTTGCCCCAGACCTCCGGTTTTCGCTCGGCCAAACAAATACTCGTCGTATTTTTTGCTACACAGGCAAGGGCTTTTATCTTGGGTGACCGTAACATATTTTACACCCGGGGGGGGGGAGAACAACGGCGGGGTCTAATGCCCCTCGGGCTTTTCTTGTTTTTCAGATAATTGGCAAAAACTGAAATTGGAGGTTCTTTTTACGGACCTTTAACGTTGCTATGGTAACGACCATGACGTCACAATCAGCTCTAAAGTATTACCCGACAAGAGAAATGCTAGGATATTCATAGTTTGCCTACATGGTCAGAAATAATTTTCTGTAATCTTTCATCGTTTCAAAAAGGTTATAACAATTAAAAACCCTTTCGAGCCACCTTAAGATCATCTAGAGGCTGCCTTCTGATTGGCTTTTACATCTGTAATTAGACAGGAGGTCGTATACCTCTTCCTTATTTCTGACGCAGCAAACTGAAATCAGCTAGAGGCTAGCCTCTGATTGGCTTTTACGTGTGTGATTTAACAGGAAGTCGTGTACCATTGCTCAAGACTCCTGTTCCAGCCAGTTACATTGCAGTGGAGGAAGCTGTGGGTGCGATACGTGACAGATGTTACCGTGACGACCAGACACCTGTTCTCAAGTCTGAGCAGTTCAGGTATTGTGCTTGGGGAGGTTATAGCGCACGAACGATTTATAAATGCATTTTGCAACACAACACTGTTGCGTGACAAATTACAAGACAGTGTTGTTGTGTCCCGCAAGACGCAACAACACAGGACACTTATGGCACCAACGATCCGAGCAGCAGTATGCATGGCATGTTTCACATATCGACCTACAGTAAAATAACCTAGTTCGCCACAAGTCTACCTGTTGCTTATTAGTTAGAACATCCCACGACTGGTTTTCGGAAAGTAATGGGGGCTAAGTGTCTCAAGATAAGAGGGCTAAATGTCCAGGGCGAATTGTCTTGCCAGCGATTTGACCGGATCCTCTTTATATCCAGTGTGAACTGCAAATGATCACTATACTCTTTAATTAGGCATTTATCAAGGCATCAAGTAAAGCTGTTTTTGACAAGCTAGTATGCAAAAACGTCTTTCTTGACATTGTTGTCACTGCTTTTTTAGCGCTGCGGTTGAAGCGGAACTTGTGAAGAAAAACATTCAGCTAAGAGGACCTGAGGAGCTGCAGCAAGCAACGAGATTCCTTCACGACAATGGTACTTAGTCATGTTGCTAGAAATGGATTATTGTAGAGCAGCTGCACATTGAAAGCTTTTAACTTTTGCTGATCTTCATAGACTCTACGGAGTGTCTTAAAGGTTCTTCTTTGGAGACAACTTGATCCCGCAGTTTTGTATCAATTTGAAATCCTGAAAAAGTTCTTTCTTAAAAGCTTTGATTTTTTGAAGACATACAACAACCGCACAACCATGAAATTAAATGAAAACGTTTCCGCCACAATGTTCTTCGTAGTGTAGTAATCACGTCATTTTTCCCCGCCATTTCGCTTTCCACTTATTGAAGTCTCTGTCCTCCGTTTTTTACCATGATGTCTTTAAATCGTCCCTGTCACTGTTTTAATCATTTATCCCTCTTCACACAGGTGTTTTGCTACATTATGATGATCCGCTGTTGTGTGACTTGTATTTCCTGGACCCTCAGTGGTTGTGTGACATGTTAGCTCATGTCGTCACCATCCGGGAAGTTAATCCACACATAAACAATGGTAAGAGGCCTAGTCCACTCACGCTTCCAAACAAAAATTTAGTCTTGTCCTCTTTTTGTGAACGGCCTATAAAGGACTTGTTCCAGAAAAGACAACAAGTAAAATCAGAGGGCTCTGTGAGACTGGGTACATATGCCTACCAAATCAACATACATTTATGTAGAAGGAAATCCAAAAACAGAGCTTGAGCTGCCCTGGAGTAAGCCGTATAGTAAACTAACAAGTATCGGACAAATCTCATTAGACAGGGTCTTCGCACAGTTCTAACGGTGACAAAAACACTTTCAAAAGTTCACAGCGATATCTAAAATGCGTCTGTAGAAACCGTGTTTGTCAGCCAGGAAGGCGATCAAGATACAAAACAAGTCAAAATGAGGCATCAAGTCGAATGACTGAAATTGAAAAGAATCGGTTTTCTAGAGCACTGAGAAGACTCCAACTTTATCCTTACTCATAACGTTCCTGTGAATGCTTTTTTGCAATATCTGAGCCGTTGATTTCAAGCAACAACGGCTTAGCGAATCCACGTCCTCTTCACGGTATTGTGTCACTCTTCGCTCCTATTCGATCAATTTAACTTTCTCTGGTAAAATAATTGTGCTCGTTTTTCTCATTACCTGCCCTGGGTGACAGTTGGGCGTGTTTTGTACACTTATCGCAAATTTCGTCTCTGGAGGTACACTTTACCAAAGTTTCAACTAACTTGAACCGTAAGAAAACGCAAGCTCACTTCCCACAGTAACTAGCTTTTGTAACTGTATTGTAGTGTCCCTATTCAAACGCAAGCCTGTGTTTGTATGCGGTTGTTTAATATTAACTTTGTATAGAGTTTACGATTACCTAATGAGGGACCAGTGTCCCACCACACTGCAATTAGCCGTTAATTACGCAAGCACATTCGCCACTTAAAAATCAAGTGTCTTCAATGCTCTTTGCTTTGGAAGACTTTTTAGAATATATAGCCTTGGTTTATTAGCAAGCACACCCCTGTTGTTCAAAACAGGATTAAGTTAACCCCGGAGAAGTTGGTCAAATCAAACAACCACCTTAAATAAACACCAAAGACTATTTTCCACAAGACAAATAGGAGCCTTGGTTAACTCTTAATCCGGGCTTAGCGTTAATCGGCTTTCGAACAACTGGGCCCTGAGTTCAAGTCTGGTGTCTACCATCGCGTTGTTTCCTCAGGCAAGAAATTGAACTCCACATTGTGCCTCCCCACGCAAGTGTTTATATATAAATGGTTAGCAGTAAACCTTACAGAAACTCCAGCAAAATGCTGAGTGGGAGAATCAAGTGGTTATCGCACTGGAATAAGGGGGTGAATGGTGTGTTGGTGTAATTTTATCAGCAACTGACCTTCATGGTTGGTTTACTACTAACTCGCAGGTGTAATGAAGAGATCAGACTTGTCTCAGATCTTCCGAAGCGAGCGCTTCCCAGCTAATCTCATGAGCCAGTATATAAACCTGTTAAGCAAGTTTGAGGTGGCGCTACCATGGAGTGCCGAGTTTCTACTTGTACCCTCCCTACTCCCTGACAGTCAGCAAGACACAAACCAGCCCGTGGCAGCCGGTGTTAGTAGTGCTGTGGCACAGGCTATGAATATGACTGCTTATACCAAGAGCAGAGTGCTGCGGAGACAGTATGTCATGTCTTATGTGCCCAGTGGGTTCTGGCCTCGTCTGATTACTAGGTAAGAGTGAAGAAGGTACCGTATCAGTATGGCACGAAATTGTTACAAGCTTTAACCCTTAAAGCCCTAACAGTGACAAAAATGAAATGTTCTTTACATTATCAATACTTGTTCAAACATTCAAGTGACGAGAATGAAGAACATAGGCACGCAAAGCGTGCGTGAGCTATTTTGTAGCTGTCAATGAGAGGTACGGAAATGGTTATTGAATGAACGTGCGTGTACCAAGGTACACTACTGTGATGTTGGTTATTTGAGTAGCGTTGAGCATTCGAAAAGTATTGGTTTTTAGACAGAGTTTACCTTATAAGTGGAGCTGTGTCCGATATTGTGCAACCTCGTTCCCAGGGCTTCTTACAGATTTGAGGGTGATCAAAGATCAATGTTTGAGTTTATATTAGTGGTTTCGAATTCGTATGCGTCGTTGATCAATAGATGGTACGCTAATGCGTACAAGTGTGGCTTCAAATGACGACAAAACAAGAAGAAAGTGAGATAAAATCTGTAAAATATCTGACAACAGTGTGAATATGGGACAAACAAAATAATACAAAACAGCCCTTTCTGAAGCTCATTCTCAGATGTTTCTCGGCAGCTCAATGGATTGAAATTTAATTTTGTGGCTTTCTAATGGAAAGAATATTTTTCCATGGACAAATATTTTGGATCTAGTAGGAAGCGTAACTTGTCACAAAAATTAATTCTGTAATGTTTGAACCAGAAGAGAATAGCCGATCTTGAGAGTCACGTACGTCTTCTTCTTGCGTGACATCATGCTTGACGAACGTGGCAACTCCCGTATCCAGACAAATATATAGGTAAGCTCTGTTTTATTTTCCACATTATTTCACACGGACTTACATTTAGGAACACACGGCTAAAATCGAGTAATAAGCGTGCCTTGTTAGAAAAGATCATGCCATTGTGTGTCTTGTGCAAGTCTTGCGTGACTAGTCACGTAGCAAACTGACAAAAAAGCCAGAAACATTGCACGTGCTGACATACCGTGTGGTTGACTGTGGCACTAATTTTTTCGGGATTCAAATTTTTATGATTTTCGCGGATTTTTCACGATCCGCAAAAAAAAGTTCCCGCGGAAAAAAATAATTTCCGCAAAAATTTACTCCATTGTCGAAATTTATATACAAACATCGCCTTTTACATGTCAAGTAATATTATGTTGGTGCCCATTTACTTTAACCGTCTCTTTCGTTCAAAAATAAAACGAAATTAGAAGCAAACCATTCAGAAATAAAACGATGAAATTGCAGTCGGTACATTACAAGTAATAAGCTGTTAAAAGCTTTAAAGAAAAGGATCGTCTGAAGGTACTCCATTGATTAACTGATTTAACATGTTATACATCTGCATGTTGTCCACCTGCATTCGATTGTTTATACTCAAAAAACGAGAATGTTATAATTACAAATAGAAGGCGGCTTCCGGAAAATCGCAAAAATTAATTCCAAGAAGAATAAACAGTTTCCCCAATCGCAAAGATTAGTCCTGCAAAACACACAAAAAAAAATCACCATTCACAAAATTAAACTCCCGCAAAAATATTGGTGCCACACGGTAGTGGTCTCAGCTTCGCTGAAGCTACATAATAATCAGTGGTTGTGTTTAGCGAATAAATTTTGTTTTGATGAGCGTTTTGATGTGAAAGTAAGATACAAAATTGGGTGAAAATAATATCAAAGGATGTTTTGTTATGTAGAGAGGTGGTAATGGGCAAAGGAATCGTTGGAATTTTAAATGAGCGAATTCGAGAATAATGGAGTGGTTGGCCTGTGTGGTAAACAACGTGAATTTTATCAGGTGGAGTACACGTGATCAACTCAAGGCCAAATTGTGCTTTAATAGGTCCGGGGGGGATTTTATCGTAGGGCCAGGCAGTCATGTGATGATGTTTAGTGTGGGTCGTTTCACGTGTAAAGAACGTGTTATGTTGATTGAGCGTGAGATCAGATTACTGTTTTGTGTAAACAAGTGGTGTTTTGTCACGTACAAACATGTGATGAGACAAAGTTCAATGGCGAGTCACGAGACTTTCAGGAGACTGTCATAAGTTCGTTTTCGGCGCTTTTTATTGGCTTTCGTGGCAGCTAGAGTTGAGTAAAACTTAAAAGGAAGCGGGGAATGAGTAAATTTGTGCGTTTTTCGTAATCTGAAAAAGGCTATCTCTAAAATAGGGAACGGGGAATCGAGGAACGGGGAACGGGGAACGGGGAACGGGGAACGGGGAATCTCTAAAATAGGGAATATCTAAAACAGGGAATCTCTAAAATAGGGAATCTCTAAAATGGGGAATCTCTAAAATAGGGAATCTCTAAAACGGGGAATCTCTAAAATAGGGAATCTCTAAAACGGGGAATCTCTAAAATAGGGAATCTCTAAAACGGGGAATCTCTAAAATAGGGAATCTCTAAAACGGGGAATCTCTACAACGGGGAATCTCTAAAATAGGGAATCTCTAAAACGGGGAATCTCTAAAATAGGGAATCTCTAAAACGGGGAATCTCTAAAACGGGGAATCTCTAAAATAGGGAATCTCTAAAATAGGGAATCTCTAAAACGGGGAATCTCTAAAACGGGGAATCTCTAAAACAGGGAATCTCTAAAACGGGGAATCTCTAAAACGGGGAATCTCTAAAATAGGGAATCTCTAAAACGGGGAATCTCTAAAATAGGGAATCTCTAAAATAGGGAATCTCTAAAACGGGGAATCTCTAAAACGGGGAATCTCTAAAATAGGGAATCTCTAAATCCACAAGCCCGAACTAAAATCTCATGTCTGTTTTTCTCTCTACCATAATTTGGAAAGGATAGATAACCCAAGGGACCCCATAAACGCGTTGCGTGACCAACTCGTCACACATCCCTTTAATAAGGCACCGTAATTGCAGATTGAAGAGAGGTATCTTTTTCGGTGTAATAAAATTGAGTGAACTGAAATAAATCACATCCTGCTGATTGTGATACAATTTATTTTTGTGTGTTGACTGCCGATACTACTTGCAACGCTTCTTTAAGTCTTATTCCACGCTCCAGTTTCTCATTACTGTCACCTGTATTTTGATTGAACTGGTTAGCATTTGTATTACAATAAGAAGATACTGCACAGCTAAGTCGCGGAAACGCACACAGGAACGTTGTTGGCCAGATTCCATCCCCACTTTCCTGTTTACCTTTCAAATAAAGAGTTTATGTTTGCTACACGTAGAAGAGAGTCAGAACACCTCGACTTCTCATTCTGAACAGTGCGTAAGGTATTTGATGCAAACTGACGGACCCGTGAGGAAACCGAAACTAAATAGGATCCAAACCCACCAATGGCAGTTCACGTTTGTAATGGGAATTCTTTGGATAATTTTTTCATGGCCAATCAAAGAAAACGTAATGATAACTTTGTACAAGTGGCATCGGAACGGCGCGCAGCACTGTAACAGAAAAGCGCTGCTTTGATTGCGAATTGCCGAGTCGACCAAGCCGTGTTCCACCGTGGAAAGGTAAGCAAACATCACCACCCGTGATACCCTGCTAACAGAGACTTTTCGTTTTGTATTCACGATAAACAAAAGAACTAAGCGAAATACGAGAGACGCGAACATCATCATACATGCTAAGAAAACTTTCCAGAAAGAAACACTCTGCTAGCAGGGTATACCTATAAACTGTAAACTGTTAAGCACGTTTTCGAATTTTCATATGAACGGTAACAATACCTATGTTATATTATTTTACTGTAAGCAAACGAAAAAAATGTACAACAGCCTCATTTTACCAATAACTAATAAAGGAGCCATTTACGCTGGCTTTGCGCCTCGAGCCAACAACATGTGACTGTGATGTCGTGACCTTTTACGTCTCGACTGTGATGGCGTGACTTTTGACATCTTGAGCCAAAAACATGTTGCGTTTTGAGCGGTGACTGTTATTGTCTAGACTTGTTCCAGATATACCTTATTTTTACTTATTTTCGCGCGTCTTAATTTTAGCGAATTGAAAAAAAAATTGAGAAATTAAAGGCCAGCACAAAAAATCCTCTCAAAATTTACACACGCAGAATGTAATACACTCGTGAGAAATTTACATAATCAAACATATGAATCAATAAATGTAAGAGCGATTTTCGTTTGACCTTGAAGTAACTACGTGCGAACAAACAACAAAGGAATCAAACAATGGCAATTTAATTTAATTGGTTTAGAGAACAGACACAAACGCATACGGCTTTTGGTTGGTTTAGCGAACATCAAGCATTTTCCACCTAGTAAAGAGCTTTCATGTACCTCTGTATTCAGCAATACGATTGCACAATGGAACAATGCTTTACCCATATTAGGGTTCTCTTCAGCGGTAAAGGAACGAGGTCTTGTTTTCACATTTTTAACTGGTGGCTGATGAAACAAATAACGAACGCTTACGGAAACACTTTTTCAAGGTCAAACGAAAATCGCTCTTATATTTATTGATTCATATGTTTGATTATGTAAATTTCTCACGAGTGTATTACATTCTGCGTGTGTAAATTTTGAGAGGATTTTTTGTGCTGGCCTTTAATTTCTCAATTTTTTTTTTCAATTCGCTAAAATTAAGACGCGCGAAAATAAGTAAAAATAAGGTATATCTGGAACAAGTCTAGACAATAACAGTCACCTCTCAAAACGCAACATGTTTTTGGCTCAAGATGTCAAAAATCACGCCATCACAGTCGAGACATAAAAGGTCACGACATCACAGTCACATGTTGTTGGCTCGAGGCGCAAAGCCAGCGTAAATGGCTCCTTTATTAGTTATTGGTAAAATGAGGCTGTTGTACATTTTTTTCGTTTGCTTACAGTAAAATAATATAACATAGGTATTGTTACCGTTCATATGAAAATTCGAAAACGTGCTTAACAGTTTACAGTTTATAGGTATACCCTGCTAGCAGAGTGTTTCTTTCTGGAAAGTTTTCTTAGCATGTATGATGATGTTCGCGTCTCTCGTATTTCGCTTAGTTCTTTTGTTTATCGTGAATACAAAACGAAAAGTCTCTGTTAGCAGGGTATCACGGGTGGTGATGTTTGCTTACCTTTCCACGGTGGAACACGGCTTGGTCGACTCGGCAATTCGCAATCAAAGCAGCGCTTTTCTGTTACAGTGCTGCGCGCCGTTCCGATGCCACTTGTACAAAGTTATCATTACGTTTTCTTTGATTGGCCATGAAAAAATTATCCAAAGAATTCCCATTACAAACGTGAACTGCCATTGGTGGGTTTGGATCCTATTTAGTTTCGGTTTCCTCACGGGTCCGTCAGTTTGCATCAAATACCTTACGCACTGTTCAGAATGAGAAGTCGAGGTGTTCTGACTCTCTTCTACGTGTAGCAAACATAAACTCTTTATTTGAAAGGTAAACAGGAAAGTGGGGATGGAATCTGGCCAACAACGTTCCTGTGTGCGTTTCCGCGACTTAGCTGTGCAGTATCTTCTTATTGTAATACAAATGCTAACCAGTTCAATCAAAATACAGGTGACAGTAATGAGAAACTGGAGCGTGGAATAAGACTTAAAGAAGCGTTGCAAGTAGTATCGGCAGTCAACACACAAAAATAAATTGTATCACAATCAGCAGGATGTGATTTATTTCAGTTCACTCAATTCTATTACACCGAAAAAGATACCTCTCTTCAATCTGCAATTACGGTGCCTTATTAAAGGGATGTGTGACGAGTTGGTCACGCAACGCGTTTATGGGGTCCCTTGGGTTATCTATCCTTTCCAAATTATGGTAGAGAGAAAAACAGACATGAGATTTTAGTTCGGGCTTGTGGATTTAGAGATTCCCTATTTTAGAGATTCCCCGTTTTAGAGATTCCCCGTTTTAGAGATTCCCTATTTTAGAGATTCCCTATTTTAGAGATTCCCCGTTTTAGAGATTCCCTATTTTAGAGATTCCCCGTTTTAGAGATTCCCCGTTTTAGAGATTCCCCGTTTTAGAGATTCCCCGTTTTAGAGATTCCCCGTTTTAGAGATTCCCTATTTTAGAGATTCCCCGTTTTAGAGATTCCCCGTTTTAGAGATTCCCTATTTTAGAGATTCCCTATTTTAGAGATTCCCTATTTTAGAGATTCCCCGTTTTAGAGATTCCCTATTTTAGAGATTCCCTATTTTAGAGATTCCCCGTTTTAGAGATTCCCTATTTTAGAGATTCCCCGTTTTAGAGATTCCCCGTTTTAGAGATTCCCTATTTTAGAGATTCCCTATTTTAGAGATTCCCCGTTTTAGAGATTCCCTATTTTAGAGATTCCCCGTTTTAGAGATTCCCCGTTTTAGAGATTCCCCGTTTTAGAGATTCCCCGTTTTAGAGATTCCCTATTTTAGAGATTCCCCGTTTTAGAGATTCCCCGTTTTAGAGATTCCCTATTTTAGAGATTCCCCGTTTTAGAGATTCCCCGTTTTAGAGATTCCCTGTTTTAGATATTCCCTATTTTAGAGATTCCCCGTTCCCCGTTCCCCGTTCCCCGTTCCCCGTTCCTCGATTCCCCGTTCCCTATTTTAGAGATAGCCATCTGAAAAATGATAACCGATGTTTGTGTCTATAAGACTGTGAAACGAATCTTGCGTAGAGCTGTTGCGTTTTTGTCTTCGTATTGGAGGTGATAATTGTTTTGATTTGATTTGATTTGATTGTCTGCTGATCTTTCCGCTCAAACTTTGTACAAACAATCCCGCTACCGCCACGCAGCCTAACCAGAAACCCATTTCTCTGATAAGTCACCTCTAACTTTGTGCTTAGCAAGTCGCACGTACGAGCAACGTTTATGCCACCCATACAATGTTTTTCCTTGTCGACCTTGTGCCTTTGACGGACCTAGTGATTGAGTGGCATGGGCATTAATTTTAAAACCTACCAAAAGGTGCGAACAATAATTCGTTTTAGTTCGAAATTCACGATTCTGCCCATTTTATACCTTCAAACTATTTGCCATCTATTTACCATCATTTACTATGGGACATCCCTGCAGAGAAGTCATGTTATTTCTCACACTCTAAAGTTGAACCATATAACTCAAAACGTAAGTTGTGCGCATGCGTACAGAGGATTATTTACTAGAACTCGCTTCCGCTCACGTGTAAACCGGGTTTGTGCTGACGATTCGTTTTCTAAGGAAGTCTACCACAAGGAAGCCAGCCATTTCTATTTGATATATAAATATCCAACATCAAGCGAATGAAATCAGGACACTTTTGTAGTGTCGCTTTAGTAGCAGAATTTTCCGTGCGTTCTCATCTGCATTTTTGTTCCGGCCCCGACAACTAGCCTTTCGGTAAAATTCGACAGTCGTCGGGAATGCCGAACATTGGCCACCCAAAAAAGAACCAACCAAAGAACCAACCTTCCCAGAAACTTGAGGCTGCACGCCGACTATGAGGCTATTTTGTAGACAAAATAGCTCAAAAATGATCGCCAAGGATAAGATGTCTTGATATTTAGACAAATTCTCCTTACTACTTCCAGAAGAAATGTCAGGAGAACAGTAAGCAGAATGTGCATTTTTATATCAGGGCTTAAAGGGTAATTGACAATTATTCCACGAGCTTGCGTTGGATATGAGGTGACAAATAAGCAACAAGGCGCATAACGCCGAGTTGGTGATAATCGCTTCATAACCAGCAAGCTTTAGTGGAATAATTACTCTGTTTAATTTAGTCTCAACCTCGATCATCGTTCCTGAATTTTTACCTTAAACATTTACTTCGCGGCGCAAACTTTTGCTTTCCTTCTGTTTTTAGGGTGATCCCGGATGAGCGAATCCGCGATGCAGTAAAGTCATGTTGTCAGCTGTCTCCTAACGGGCCAGTACAGGAGGGTGACAGGGAGAAATTAGCGTCCGTGGCCCAACCCGAGTGGTCATGCTGGAAGACTGGGGTTGAGTTGTCATGTTTTGGTGTGAAGTTGCTCCGCATATGTGAACTGGAAGGAAAAGCTTTTTATGGCGCACCAGGTCAGTTCAGAACGGAGGCAGTAGACACCTTTAGCAACCATAACAGTGACGTCGTGTTCAAAACTTGTGACTCCGCGAACTGAAGTCGAATGTTTGCCTTAACATTGCTTGAAGTAAGACGTGAGACATTATCCGTCTGAAATGTGAGACTAAAATTAAAATGTCATTAGACATGTTGTCCTAGCAGAAGAATTACTCAAATTTTGTCCTCAAGATACTTTTAACTGATTGCTCGCTGAAAACATTAGAAAATAATAACAAGAAGAAAAAAGATGTACAAAAGATGTCCATTGTGAAATTCTTCCATTTTTAACTTCTTATAAGGTGGAGCAAGGATCGGTTGTGCCATTTTAAAGCCAAACGTCATATTTGAATCTATGGAAGCCTAAACATAATGATCCAGTTTTGTTAAAAAATTGCATTTCTTTTGGTGCATGGAAAGTATCAGTTTGGATGGCCAGGGTGAAAATGGTTTCCAACTTAAAAAAACGTCCCGGCGTCTTTAATATTTTCCATTTTGTGGTAGATAAAAATGTTAAAAACTGCTTGTGGCTCGTTGGTGGTCTAGAAGTACTTCTTGTACTGATGAGCAAGGCACTTGATAGATATAAATTTAGCAAAGTTTTGACCCAGAAAAGCAGGAAAATTTCCACGACGCTGCTCCATTGAACAAAAGAGTAAACGTGCGGTGTTTTCAACCAATCAGAACAAAGACAGAAGTAATCAATGTCTGTACTTGGTTTGCACAAGTTTTGCCCGCGTTTTGTACCCGTTGCTTGTTGTTTTAGCCCTGATTTGCTTATCGCGCTACTTTCATCGTTCTTCATTGGCTCAGCGCTACCTGCGCCTTTTATAATTGGTTAGCTTGTTTCAGGCTCTCAGATAGCAGGGACAGCACGAAAATTAGAAAATAACGCGGAAATAAGAATCGCGCTTTCCCCACGATCTCGGAGCCTGGAACAGACTAATAATTGGTCAGATGTGGTTTTGGTTTACGACAGTCCTTAGAAACTGTTCCATTCCCGCTTGCATTTCAGATGACATCGCCAATCCATTGCACTACAGACGTGAGGTCCACGACACTACACGCTACTCCACTATTGAAGTTGTCACGCCCTGCGTCGATATCAGCATGGAAAAGTTTGAACAGCGAAAGAAAATGGCGCCAAAAAGGGCGAACCGAGGAAGAGCAGATGACGGTGAGGATGTCTTCGTTTATTTTTACTTGGGGACGGAGATGTTTAAAAACGCCTTCCAAACGTTTGCAGTCATGACTTTTCGTTTGTTTTTGCTTTCCACCCGTAAGGGATTCAAAGCTCTACATTGTGGCTTATTCCGATGTTGTTGGTTTTGTCTTCTTTAAAATCCCTAGTGTTTTATCGTTCATGTGTAGACGAAATATCTAACCGTATAAAAAATACCCAATTTGGCCTCTGACGTCGTTGACCCGTGAACGGTAAATCTTCGTTTTCAATTTTAGCCTCCTTCTCGGTGTGATTCTGATCGTTTTCAATGGTTTTTGTGTGCAGGAAAGGCCTAAGCACGCAAAATTATCCGTTTGCAAATGAAAATGATTGAGAAAGGATCCGTTTGGACTGGGCTCTATCCTTGTTTTATCGCCTTGTGAGGACACCGTTGTCTCTTCTTAGTTCCCCTGAGTGCCACAACAGTTTCTCGCTTCTCGCGATCACGCGCAAGCTTAGTGTCTCATATTTTGCTTTATAGTACAACGCTCAATTTTGGCGTGCTCCCATTGGTCGAAATCGATCAAGTGACGCGATAGTGTTTCTCCTCAGTGGGCGCCTATCAGCGAATAGTGCCTGTTTTTGGCAATTTTCGCTCAAAATTTAGCGTTGTACAATAAAAATAATAGAGTCCTTCTGTCTCAGGCCGTATGTGCGATAGTTTCCCTCGGAAATTTGATGTTCAAACTTCATATAAGCCCTCGAACTTTCTCGGGCAACCTGTCATACCATAGCGCCTTCGACAGAAGAACTCTATTGTTTAAATAGTTACGAGCGGCGTAACTCGATCTTCGGCCGACTACTGCTGCACCAAAGCACGCGAGAGAACCCTCTGGCACCGTGGGTACTTCTTGGCGTCAATGTGATAAACTTGAAACGCTCAGGCAAAAAGGTTTGTCCCTAAATGTTGCTAAGCGATGTATAATGTGGTGTTAATGCCTCTGCTTTCTCACTTGTTTCCACAGACCGCCGGGAGGGATCCAAGCTGATTGGTTTTAAGGTGAAGTCTGTATCAGACAGTAACATTCAGTCGGCCGCTCGCTTGATCGCCATCACTGTGGAACACATGGATACTCTCATCACCGATTGGTTTCCAGGTCTTGACGCTGTCACGGTTCAAGGACATCGCCTGGTTACACGGCTCGTACCCTGCCCCAAGTGCATCATGGCGGTGTGTGGAGTAGATGGAGACGAGAGTGAGAAGGAATATGAGAGTGGTGTTCCTGTGATTCTCTCTTCACAGGACAGCGGTGTACATTTGTCCGCTACCGATGGGAGCAGCACTAGTGCGTCACCATGGCCCAGTCCTGTGCATGTTGCTAGGAAACCAGATGCTAATGGCGAAGGTATTTTCAATCTATTTTTGTTATCAGCTTAAAGACTCTAAAGTCATGGTTGCATTAATGGGAGCTTTATTACGATTCAGTTTTGGATAAAAGGGCTATTGTAGTGCAATGAAGCTATTATTAATTGTGTTGGCGAAGGATGGCCCAAATGGAAATGGTGTCAACTTCAAAAAGTCGAGCAGCATTTTCCAAGTTGCTTCCTTGTATCTTAGATCTGATCAGTAAAAACTGATTGCGGCTTCTTCTTTGTTTGAGAAAATTCACTTGACATTGTTTCCTTTGCGGCCTTGAAGCAATACGCGTGTGGGAAAGGTTCTTAGATTAAAAAAATAACTGTATGCACCAAAAAAATAAAAAAATAAAAAAAATACAAATGAAAAAATAAAAACAGAAAAGCACGTACAGATCCATAACATTCCCCCTGAAAGATACCCACGAAACCAGCCTATGGCGATGACAACACGCTCCTAGAACACCAGTGAATGGAGTGTAATGGCCTTCAGTTAACCAGTGGTCACATAAATTCAAGTACTCATCTTTTTTTCGCAACGTTATACGGGCCGAACGTCGATACAATTTTTATCCTCCTACCTCTCCATCGGCAACGTGTACCTGTTTCGTACGTCTCTTTTATGTGAACCTTTGCTTAGGCTTGCCACCCATATTTTACCTTCACTGGGTAATGACTTTCATTATGATTGGTTTTATTTATAACAAAATAATTTTTTTTACAGTTCGAGTACGAAACTGAGTTTTCTGATGAGCGAAGAGTCAATTCATAGAAAATGCGAACGAGTCATTTAATCAGAGGCCATTTCTGAATTGTCTTGTGCCTCTTTTTCAAAGTGAGGCCTGGTGCACAACCTTTCATGTGAAAATGAGTTTTATTTGCATGTGAATGAAAACTCATTTTCATGTGAAAGGCTATGCACCAATACTTGCTTTGAAAAAGAGGTACAAGACAACTCGCAAATGGCCTATTGTTTTTGTAGACCAATTAAATCATTCCAGTCGGAAAAGGTCGATATTTATGTGGAATGTCTCAAGCATATAGCATGCGCGATTGTCTTATATCAGCGAACAGACAATGAAGATTGAACTGGTCAGATTCTTGTCTTTGCTATAGACCATTGCGAATGTCTACTAATAGGCCGTATTCAGAATGATTTTAAGAAATAAAAGCACATAAACATAGGCATAACCAATGGCTGTGAAAATTTAATTACCTTAAACGTTTGAGCTTTCTTTTGTGTTATTTTAGACATCAAATTTCGCCCCGGTAATTCACTTACGACACATTCTCTTTGTTTTGCCCAGTCCCCTCAAGCAGCCTGTTAACACAGGAGCAGATCCTTGACTCACCCCAGATCCCTCCACGTGGGCGTCTACCCTTGGAGCCTGAAAGATTCACGTTTGGATCCGTGAGCAGTGGACGGGGGACTGAGGAGGAGAGTTCAAGTTGCTTTGACTATACGTCTGACCAGGTGAGTAGATTTTCATTGACTTCATGCCCCGTAAAATAGTGCACTTACTCCTTCACAGTTGTAGGCCGTCAGCAATCGCTTTTCAATAGGGTGATCTTTATTTTCGTCTTGCTATTTGACTTGCTCGTTCGCATAGATTAATCGAAAATTAAATGTAGTCTCGAACTTGTAGATAAAGATAAATTTATCGCAACTGTACCGTTTAGTAACTAGCAAATATGAGAAGAATTAGTTGAGTATTGAATGAAATATTTCGTCAATGTACGGACGTTTGTGTGACAAGAGTTGCTTCCTTTTTATTCTGTTTGACCTTCTTCAGAAGTTCAACCCTCCCCGGTAGTATTTACCGTTGGTTGTATCTAAGCGTGGGAACGTGGCACCAAAGCATGGCCTTTTTTGATATCAGACGTGGCGTGACTGATAATCGATCATTTGAAGCTTGACAAAACGCGAACTTTCGGCGCTCGATGGGTTATTTGTTACTGAAGTTGGATTGAAACTTTTCTTAACCTTGGCCAATGTTAACCTCTTAGCGTTTAAACGAAATGTGTCTATGAACCAAGCACTCTCCTTATCGACAACTGTGGATGCGAAGTTTGCCTACGCGTTTTCCATTTGGTGCCCGAGAATGTGATGTTTGATATTCCTATTTACACCATGTTTTGGCGCCACATATCCACGCTTAGAAGTAACTGACGGTATAGCTCCTTCGAGGAAACGTCTCAACGGTGACGTCCTTTCCTAGCCCTCACTGCAGCGATCCAGGCTTTCCTGGTAATGCTGTGGGAGCTTCGCCAAACCATTTCTATTTCCTTCTTCCGGCGAATAGCCTCTTTCCAGTGACTTTAGCCCAGCTCTCTCCAAGAGATTGGTGTCGCTGTTCCTGCATGTCTGACCACACTCTAGTCTGATTTTCAGACGGCTCGAGGAGAGCAATAGCAAACAATTTCCGACCGTCTGAGAAGCAGGCCAACCATATACCGGCTTATTATTGAATGTTTAAAGCTTTTTCAAGTTTCGGAGTCAAAGGATAGTTAAGGCTTGACGTCGGATTTAAAGTTTACATAGTTTACTCCTTTTTTAGAGCACAGACAGCCGGGGCAGCCGTGGAAGTGAGAGCAGCCGGTCATGCTCTCCCGAGAGGGGTGGTGCCAGGCGACGGAGATCGTCCGGCAGAGAACGCAAGACACGTGACAGCAGTGGGAGTGAAGAAAGTGACGTCAGTGATATGAACACAAAAACCAAGAAATCTTCCCAGGATACAGCCAGCCAGGGTGAACCCAAGAAAGGTGAAGTGCAGTTGCGATACGTGTTATTGTTATATTTGAATTCATTAGAAACCGGCATTTAAATTTAATCATATCAACATGCTGGATTTTCTATGTGGAAAAACGTTACCTAACCGGGGAGATAGGGCCTCCGCATCGGCCGCGCAAAATATTGCAACGGTCATCCAAGAGTAATTATTCATCTTGAGTTATCAGTTTTTTTAAGACCTATCGTTTCCCCTTATGCTATGCGTGTGCTATCATCTTACTTTGTTCGGTTTACTCATGTAGTGTAAATCTGATGGTCTTTATGGCATTTGCGTGATATAAATTTTATCTTCACCGACGCACCCTTGAATTCTATGTTCTGTTGCTTTGTCGTCATGTTTTTCTTCCACTCTTTTAATATTTCCAGAGAGCACTGACAGTGCCGAGAGCTTTAATCGTGGATCTTGTAAGTATGGCTCATTTAGAAAGCGACCCACCAAAGATGACGTGGTCATTTACTCGTTCGAGTTTGAAGAATGCGTCCTTGCTGCCTATAATTCTGAGCCCGTGGAATGCACTGTGCATGGTCAACTGGAGCTCAAAGAGCTGGCCCCAGATGCTGTAAGTGTTAGAGGACTTCAGTTGGTAATTTTAACCCCTCCCCCCCCCCCAACACCCCCAAAGAAAAAAAAGAACTAATTTAACAAACGAAGCCGCCTTCTCACGACAAGCATAAGTTGCAAACTCATTGATTGACTCCAAAAAGTTGGCAGACTCGCGATTTTACAAGCCAGACCTCCACATTGATTTAAGAAATGTTTATTTAAATCTGAGTTGGTGGTAATTGCTTCCATGTTTCTATTTTTGGCATTCTTGTCCTTGTATAACCTACCAAAGGAATGCCCCATATTAGACAGTTCAAGCGAGCCACTTTCGATCAGGTGAAAAGGTTGTCTGCGCTTCTCTTTGGCGGACGCCACTGATTTGTTCAGTTGACGTATGATCATGTGAAGAGAAACGAGATTTGATTGCTTGAAACTTGAAAGTGAATCGAACGCGTGTTTGACAAATGTTCACATATCAAATGCAAGTTTGGCAACACAAAAAAGTTAGTGAAAAAATTGTCGAGAATAGAGACCACTCATATTTTTCCCATATTTGTTGACCAATACGTTTGCAAACTTAGTTTGCGATGTGAAGGTGCCTTGAGATTTCTACAGAGCTAAATTCCATTGCATTTTAAACTTGTAATTTAAAGAACAGTACATGTGGTGCGCATAATCTACCGAAAACTAAAAAAAACTGAAAAAATGTTGTTTTGAAAGTTTTTTAATCTGGCTATGGCTTTGGAATGTTTTCCTGCCTACAAAAATCCTCGAAAGATTGCTTGAAGTGCCACTTGAGTTTATTATGCTGACAAGAGCGCGCTCTAAGATTTATTGTATCATTAGATGTTTGAAGACATCGCTCCAAACATGAACGTCCAAGCGTCCGACATTACACGAGGCAAGTTTCTCGGCAAAGGAACGTTTGGTTCAGTATTCCGCGGGGAACTGAGGCAGGCATCCGGGAAATCAATAACTGTTGCCATGAAGATGCCGCTGAACAATGAAGTTGGAGAAGATGCGTGCCCGGAAGAATTACAGATGGCTGAAGCGGCTAGAAAACGGTTGAATGCGAACCCAACCACGGAACTAAATGACGCCTATAGGTGAGACTGCTGGGGTTTTCTTCTCTGGGGTTTTCTTTCGCGGTTAGGGTTACGAAAAATGGGCCCATGAATGGATTCTCGTTCTGTATTTAGCGAAAATGCAAAATTTTATTAAGATTCAGTTCAAACTCGAGGAAACATAGCAGTTTGAATTTCACGATTTTTACAAAGAAATGCGTGGTCTGCAGGCAAGTGACTGACTGACTAGCTGGCTTACGGATGAATTTATTGCCTGATTATTCGACCGATTGATTAAGTGATTGATGACTGACTGAATGACTGATCGACGAACTGACTGACTGACTGACTGACTGACTGATTGATTGATTGATTCATTGATTGATTGTAGATCGATTGATTGATTGATTGGTTGATTGATTGATTGACTGACTGACTGACTGACTGACTGATTGAGTGATTAACTGATTGATAGATTGTTTGATTAATTGGTTGGTTGGTTAATTAACTGATCAATTGAAAGGCCGATTAATTTATTGATTGATTGATTGATTAATTGTTGATTTACGTTTTTTCACCAAAGGACCGTTCGTCAGGAGATGTCCATCCTTCTCCCCTTGAGGCATCAGAACATCGTCTCGTTGCTTGGTTACTGTCTCAATCCGTTCTGTATGATCTTGGAATTTGCACCGCAGGGGGCCTTGGACCGAGTGCTCGCCAACTATAAGAGGGCTGGAGTTCGACTGAATGCTTACGTCATGCAGAAATGTATTGTGCAGGTATTTAATTTTTCATGTTTTTTTTGTTGAGTTTACTGCCAATTTTCCTTAATTGTCACGAATTCCAAATAGCGCATAAGTAAAAGGCGTTATGGCTGTAAACTATCAAAAACTTGTAAACCCCAAACCCAGATCTTACCAATACGGCGACCATACTGATTTTTCTTCCCCCCGCGGCGATCAACGCATTAAAAGTGTTTTGTTCATTATCACAATATAAAGCAGTATTGGGTTCCCATGGGGGAAATTCAATATGGCCGCCGTATTGCAAGAAAGGTGTGAGGAGAAACCGGAAAACTCAACCCATGATGTGTCCAATTCTGGGTTCATACTGGTGAGAAGCCGTGAGTCTAGAGTCAGACGATAAGTTATGGATTTTTGTTTATAATTAAATCTGTCGAAAGAAATCCTAGCTTGTCTATTAGTTAGCAGCGCATTCCTGTGGTACTGTTGATTATGTTGTACAAGTGGGTTTCAAGTTTTAAGTCTGTGGACAATTCAGATGAAGGCGCTGAGCAGTACTTGAAGCTGTACAAGCTATGTGTTTTGATCTTTTTGGTTTTGAATTTTGATGATTTTCCTTCTTTTTTAACATTGCCACTCTTGGGAGACAGAGTGTTGAAATTTTTTTTTTCTTCTGTTCTCTAGTGTGCTTCAGCCTTGAAATATTTGCACCGCCATCACATCATATACCGGGACCTCAAGTCGGAGAACATTTTAGTATGGTCATTTCCAGCTCCCTTCAGCCCAGACCAGACAAATCACCAAGTCATTATCAAACTAGCAGACTATGGTATCAGCCGGTCAGCGGCCTTGGCTGGAATGAAGGGACTGGGTGGGACTCCTGGTTTTATGGCCCCCGAGATCGAAAAGTATGTCGGAAAGGAACTCTACACAGACAAAGTGGACTCGTTTTCGTTTGGAATGTACATTTATGAGTTGGTGACGCTTCATCAACCGTTTTATGACCTCAACCCAGCCCAGGTTAAACAGTTAATTGTGGATGGGCACCGACCACCATTAACAGCTAAGGTTGGTCCATTATAAGTGCTGTGTTTTATTTCATAATACGCTTATTTAACGGGCGTTCCCGTAAAAAATTGAGCGTATTTTCCCATGCCGGCAGTAATAGATTTTCATGAAGAGAATGCCAGTGTTAACTTCTTCTTTAAATAGAATGACTTCGCCGGGCTATCGAAGTCCTCAAGTCAAAGAAATCTTCCCAACTTCATAAGCGTAAATCTTTTTCCAGAACTGGGTAAACGTTTTTTTTATTCCAAACGGCCAAAATTCACCGTAAATTGATCCAATGAGTTGCTTTTTGTGAATTAAACGTAGGCTGAATTGATCTTGCGCACTTGTTGGTGGGTGGCAAAATCCGTGACCTGACGCCACGTCAATGTGCTCCTATAGACCTGGTTCTCAGCCCCGCAGGGGGTGGGGTACTCCCAGATAAAAGGGACGGTGGTGCTCATCAGAAAATTAGAATTAAGCCCCTAAAGGATACCAATCTGGGCGTGGCTCAGGCTTAATTTAACCCCTAAGAGAGACCATGCTAAAACAGACAAGCAAATAAGAGATATAGTGATTGAGAAATGTGAACAACAGAAATGTATAAATGTTGTGTCCTTTTTTAATATGATAGACATTTCTTGTTTTTTAATATATAGATTTCTTTATGCACAACCCTAAGCGATACCTGTATGGGTAAAAATATTGGCTTTCTGCCCTGAACACCCTCAGTGAGACAAAAAACTGCAATTTATATCCCTAAGGGAGACGACGAGCATCTCCGTCACTTTCATATGGGAGTCATCCCCCCCCCGGGTTCTCGGCTTAGGTGCGTGCGAGGTATTTTACAGTTATTGTGAGGATTTTATATATACTGCGTAAGCGCCCACAGTGTTAAGCTTCTCGTTTGGTTACCTTTAAGTTGTCCTTACTACCCACAAACGGACACTTTCCATAAGTGCTGACTCCTCTCCAGTCGACTCTTGTAGCAAGCGAAGGGTCACGAGAAGTCTCCAACGACTCTCACTCCCATAAAAGAAACAAGAGACGACTAGGAACGAGTCAGCCATAAGTGTGCAATTGATCATGGTATCGATGTGCTCGCTTATGAAAGGATTTATTGTTTACAACTGGAAAATTAAATTTTTTTCTAGGACAAGAAAGCGCCAGTGTTTGCGCTGGATCTCATGGCGTGGTGCTGGCAGCATGAGGCAGAACGCAGACCACCTTCACATCACATTTCAGTGCTCGCTTCCACAACCGAGTTTCCTCGCCTCTCTGATGTCATCACATTTGATAAACAGGTCAGTCCTAGTAGGGATCAAGATGTTATTTCTCCTTACCTTGTAATATTTACATTGTCGTGATACCAACATGACAGAAGCAACCGCCGTTTGTCTCCTGTATTATCGGGGCTTTTAATCCCAGTTTGACCCCTGTGAAATCTGTGTTGTATTTAAAATAAGTTACGCTCTTTCTTTAGCGCTTATTCTGTGTAGAATGTTGTCTTATCTTTTATCCCTTCTTTCATTTTTAGCTTGGCTTAAACTGCGCAGTCACGGCTGGGTCACGTGTCAGTCAAAGCTATGGGGCGGACGGCAGGGCCAGTGTGGGGTCCGAGGTGTGGCTCTGTCGGAACGAGGTGAATGCTGGGATAGGTACAGGAAAGATCAGCGTCTTAAGCTACAGTGGGGACCGATGTTACCATAAAAAGGTTAGTACGTCGTTGACAGTTGCTAAATTGCTAGTCAAAAGCTCATTCGCGATCGTCCCGCGATCGGTCACTTAGATACGGGAAATGAGATGGTCTTCACATATTTGAAGAGTTTAAAGCCAATGTTTAGCGATCTTATGCGCCATCGTCGGCTTTCATTTGCAAGCCTGACTTAAAAGTGTAAATGCTTTGTTTTTCTTTTGTACCTTTCAAGAAAATTGTCATAGTAGGACTTGAAAGAGTCGACAACCTGGTGCAATATGTATCTTGGTGACAAATTTTAGTAGTAACTTTAACAGCCCAATAAACGGCGCCACAACACTGCACTCAACAGTTGCTTTTCGCCAGTATTTTTTGTGGTTCTATATTTGAAGTCTGGAGACGAAATGCTTAAATGTGACTATTCAAATGGAAGATATTGAGCGGTACTTTCCAGTGGTGCTGTTATTGTTTTATCTGTGTCTATGGATCAAATCCTAGTGTGACCTCTTAGATGAAGGCTACTAATCATTATTATACTACCATACGTCCCTGCAGACGCAATTCTGTAGAAAAAACATTGGCGATCTGACGTGTGTAGGGCCGGACGGGTTGACGCGAACCGGTCCCGAAAAAGCTGTCCGGCCCCGCACACGTCATCTGTTCATTAAACGCGCGCACTCAAACTTTCATTACGAATTCAAAAGCACCTTTTCAAAATTTCTCTATAAAATTGATCATAGCAAAGGTAGTGTGATAAAATACTTATTGACTGAGTTAGGTTGGGCTGGACGGGAAAATATTTGGCTCTCAGTCATGGCACATGGACCTCGCTGCGCTTGGTCCGTGCGCCATAAACTCGAGCCAAATATTTTCTCGCCCGGCCCTCCTGCTCAGTCAATAAGTGCATAGTGCTTTCATTTGGTGCTGTTTATTATGTGTATATGAGGTGGTTCTAACCTTTGAGTGTGTGGACGACATCCTGCACCGAAACAAAAGCTACAGAGCAGTACTTTCGTGTAGTGCTGTCTACAATACCGTGCAAAGTAGTCCTAGTCCGTGGATGACATCCTCAAGTGAAAGCATTCACACCAAAGTTATTGAGCGTTACTTCCCAGTGGTACTCTTTATTATATTGTGCTAGGTGTGACTCTGCGGGTGAAGTGTCGTAGTTCATATGACCTTGGAGTTGCTTGCTGAGTAGAGTTAGTGCTGCTAATTTCTAATGAATTGTTTTTTGAAGCATTGTTCTGTATTGATGTTTTTGTCTCACGCAGGAGTTTTCCGTTGGCAAGTCGCAAATTCGGGTGGCTTGTAGTGTTGGAAGTACGGTGTGGCTTGGTACCGAAGCTGGGACATTGCATGTGTTTTGCGGCATGACCTACAAACAGCTTTGCCAGGGAGCAATCCGAAACAGGTGTCTTAATATTACTGTATTCTCTTTAATATTGCGGCACATCGTTAAGGAGGGTCTTCATTCTGGTGTCAAAAATAAGTACGTATGGACGTGGATTTGACTGGCTTTACGTGTGTAAATAGAATTAGAGACGATGTATGAACGGCTTACGTTTACATAAAAAACAGCTGAGCGCTGTTCAAGTGTTTACGTTCATACATCGCCTTTTGTTTCGTAAAGCCAGTTAAATTCAGGTCCTTACGCACGTAACATTTACCCGACAGTAGAAGTCCACCTATAATCGTCCTCAGATTCTGTTTTGTTTCCTTGTATTTTTCGCTAAATCAGTTCAGGTTTTCCAGTTGAAAGATAACACGGTCACACACGGGCTGCTAGCAGCTCAGACGTGTAGCGATGAGCAAGCGACTAGGAGTAGGAGTAATATTACTCCCCCCTTGATGGAAAGGAAGTCCATCGCAGGGCTACCCCACAGCATTTATGTTAGACTTCCCTAACCGTTTGCCGTAGTAATAAGTTAAGTGTTGTAATTAGTTATTTTACTGATTGTTCCTGAAAAGCCCCTTTGGGGAGGAGACAATAAAGTATGTATGTAGGTAGGTAGGTAGCTAGCTAGCTAACTAGCTAGCTAGGTAGGTAGGTAGGTAGGTAGGTAGGGAGGAAGGGAGGGAGGGAGGGAGGGAGGTAGGGAGGTAGGGAGGTAGGGAGGTAGGGAGGTAGGTAGGTAGGTGGTAGGTAGGTAGGTAGGTAGGTATTAGTTAGAGAGAGACAAGGAGGGACAAAGTGTCTTGTCGAAGAAACCTGGAATGATTACAAGTCGAACGTCCGACGCACTGTTTCCGTGGTCAAACTATATCAGACAATTATTCCACGGCTAATATCAGTTTGTGAACTACGAGCTTGAATTGCTTCTATATAGACAATGCCTAGATTACGAGAAAAGGTATTGTCTTGTCAAAAGAAATTTTAAAGGGACTATGTCACGCTATTCTAGTATCTTTTTAGAAAGCTAAAAGTGTCTTCGCATCAACTGAATTCCAAAACTAATGGTCTAGCTTTGTTATCATTAAAGACTATCTTACGGCACTGAAACTGTTTCCTGTCGTCTGTTGCTACTGATGGCAAGGATGGAAATGGATTGAAAGCAATTTTTTTTCAAGTTTTGATGCTATCAAGCCAAAAAAATTACTATGGTTAGCTGTCGCTGATAAAGTTCATTTGATATCTTCTTCAAAGTATTACAGGAGCACTTTGTGTAGGAGTAACGGCACTAAGTTATGATCAGTTTAGCACGGAATTGATCTGAAATAGCAAAATCCTCGTGACGTAGCCCCTTTAAATATCTTGTTCGACTTGTCTACTCCAAGATGTGAGCTGATAGCCCTGTTAGTCGTAGGCCAGTCAGAACGCTTGCTTGTTCATATCTAGAATTAGTTTTTCGAACAATCCTCATCCTTTGCCATATCACGTAGGTACATCATGACCATGATCCATGTTCCACGAGCAAACTGGGTTTTAGTGGCGTTGGCCGACGGCTCCGTGCTTGCGTACAACGACAACATTTCCAACCACTATCATTACTCCGACCCCGCGGGAAAGTCCACGGTACACGAGTTGATCCCTAACCGGGTCTACACCGGCAACGGAAACCGTATTCACTGCATGGCCGCATTGGCGCTGAAGAAACCCCAGGCAAGCAAAGCACGATCACCGGAGGCTGGTGATTCGTCGGAGGACTCCGACGATCGGAGTAGTCCTCGTGATGAATACCTCTGTGAAGTGTGGTGCGGGCAGGAGAGGGGGAAGATCACGATTCTTGACGGTGAAGAACTGCAGGTGATTTGTAGCAAATCTGCTGAGGACAGTGAACCAGACTCGTTGTCCCAAAGGGAGCACGGTGTCTCACATCTAGAGACTTTTCAGACCACCGGGGTTTCTGTCGCCGGAGAAAGTGACCCCGTCAGCAGCTCCGTATGGGTTGCCTTGTTCCCAGGGACGCGGGTGTTCCGGTGGGATGCCCGGGAGAAGAAGATTGTGCGCAGTGTAGATTGTTCCCAGTATCGACCAAAGTTTGAAGGTAACTTTAGTTATTTGCACTTATTGTGATTAAGTCAGTGGACACATCGCTGACCGCCAGTTTGCCAAAGTGAGTGAAAAAGTTGCAAACGTTTACTAGATAATGTGCATAATGATCGCCAACAAACGTATCGTGGAAACACTCTGGCGGGTAAACAGCCCCTTAAAGCTAGCCCAGCTTGATATTCAATCAGGCTTTAGACCCAAGGTTTGTATACTTTTCCAAACACACCACCCTTAGGCAAGTGCCATTTTCCAAGTTCCATTGTGTTATTAAAACAACAAAACTCGATCACTGCACAGCCACTTATGGTCCTATTTCCAACAAGCTGGCGATCATATCTAACTGATGATCCCCAACCACCACTTTTTGTGTTAACACATGATTGGTAAATTTTTGGTCAGTGAATTTTACATTATTATGGGAGATATTTCTATCGCTGTCAATCGTGTTCAATCGTCCGTGCGTTTCTTATGATTGAAGTTTCGGAAAGTACTGAAGTAACGGACTCAGCAATCGTTAGCAGTACCCTAGGGAAAACTGGGCTATCTCCTCTAAGCTTGCCGGTAATAGCCTTTTTTTCCTTGAAGGTCCAAAAGGAAAGGTTCCCGTGAGAAGAGGTGCTGACCAGAATCCTTTGAGCGGTGAGTAACAGACAATTATGTGGTTACATTATCTCGCTTAGCTATCGTTTTCGCAATTATTTTCGATCACAAGAGATATTATACCTTCCGCCAGCGATCCTGCTGTTATTAATTTTAAGCCTTGTAAAATACTTTTCCATAACAATGACTGTTTGCTTGCGTAGTGTAAACTGTTCATTGGTAATTTGGTGCAAACCAATGGACTTTGCTTCTCTTTTTGCATTTGCTAGTATCAATTTTTGCAAGATACATTTGTTGATTTAAACACCTATTTGTCTTCGTTACCATGCTTAAATTGTACTCTGAAATTGCTGATTTCGCTAATGCTCGCTACGACAAGCGGTAAAAGGGCTTTACATTGCACTCGAAACTTGCCAGGCAGAATTTATTCAAGCCCAGTGACAGAAACTATCTGTTTAGACGTGTTCAATAACCGTGTCACTTTGTTCTTAGCTTCCCGCGCCCAAGTTAATTCCCTCCTAGCTGTGGACAAAGAACTGTACATCGGCACAAGCTGGGGGTGTATCCTGGTCTGCAACAATCTCTCGCTAATGGTTTATACCGTGATACGCTGTCATGATGAATCCGTCAAGAATCTCCTTCCCTTGGTAACCACGCCTGTTGCCTCTCCGCACTCCACAGGCGAACAGACAAAGGCACTGGTGCTGAGTATCGGGCGAGGTTACCGCAGTCTCGGCGCCAGTCTCTATGGGCACACATCATACCCGAGTCGTCGCAGTGGAAAGACTTCGCTGAAGAATGAGACGGCTATTTTAGTTTGGCTCGCTGACAGTTGGGAAAGTTGATGGTGGTAGAGTGGCCGAAGATTTAAAATCTTTCCTAGATTTAAACGAAAAAGATATTACATTCGAAATGCCCTCACTGTGGGGCAGTGTGAGATGAGGGTGGCGGTATTGTTATTAGTGAAAAATGTCTGAAGATACGTCTTGTAGCATTTAAAGGAGCTTTAAAATACCCTGACACTTAAGAAATTGTACCGTCAATTTGACGGTTTTCAGTTCACTAAAAATGTGCAAAATGTGATTCGGAGATCACACAGTAACAGGGTCAAGGTTTCAATGACTAAATGTTAAAATTATGCGCATAGCATACCTTGGTTTTATGTGTGCCGAGCTCTTATTGGTTTTAAAACTTCGTGCCAATTGATCGTTTAGATCATAGCAAACTGGCTGTCTTTGCAGCCAGTCAGCAGCGTAAACAAAAACAATCTCAGGTCGGCAATCTCGCGGTTTCCCGCCTTTTAAACAAGTTGCATGTTTTCCCGCCCTTTGAACCCGTTGCATGTTTTCCCGTGCTTGAAGATTTCGTTATTTGGGTGTAAACCAAACTAAGTTAAATTACTGCTTTATTGCTTTAGTTTATTTCGGTTTTACGACCGTCACTTGAGACAAAGAGACAAATAGATGTCGAAGTAGATCTCATTTCTGTTTTCGCAAAACTAGTTTCTGATAGACTTGTTTTGGCTACATCTATAACTCATAAATTGATTACTTTGATCAGATATCAGAATCCATATTTAGCCAAAGGCTTTTAATATATCGTAATTATGCAACAGATCCTATCTTACTGGTCCATATACAAAAAGATAACGTCGTATTTGCATTACAAAATAAATTAACAATTATTATAATAATATTATGTATAGGTGTACGGTTCAAATGCTCAGAATGTTAGTCTCGCACAAATGTTGTTCAGAGCTATGAAAAGTCGATTTTCCCATGTCCTTGATTAACTGTTGTTAACTTGAAGCTTGTTGTTCGAAAGACGATTCCGTGAAATCCATTGTAGTCATTTACAAGTCAGTACTTTTCCACGCTTTCGCGTGCGCGTACGCGTTTCCGCGGCCGTTTCAGTGTACACGGGTGTTAATTCAAGAAGGCGTGAAAATCAATCAGATTTGAAGTAAGTTTACGTTAAACTCGCTATCAACTATTGTGTTAAAAGTATGAAAAAGACTGGTTAAAAAATCGTCTTTTATGGTCTATATTAATTTCAAAATCACATTCAAAATGCAATGGATCCAGTCTCGAGTATTTTTTGATACCATTCTTTATTGTCGCATTTTCCGTTTTCTGAATTTTGTACTAGAACTCCTGAATTGATCGAATTTTTAAATGAATTTATTTTACGAATGTGCTGCTATAGCAGTATTCACTTTACACCATCTACGTCGCTTTGTTTTTAGAATATTTTTTTGAAAGTTTTTAATGGCTTATTTTAAACTTGTGAAAGAAGATATAGAAATTCTCTAACAATAAAATTCGATAAAACTGAAAACTAGCTTGCTTGTCATTGCTTTTACTATCCATCTCGCGTAATTACTTCAACTTAACGAAAGGAATTCAGAAATTTGTTTTTTACAGATAATGATAAGGCCACCCCTGTGAATGCTTCGTTTTTCAACCCCCAACCAATCCAAGATCTACCCTCCGCTTTGTTCTTCGCTGTTTGTATTTCTCTTTTATTTCTTTGTATAGGCATCTACGGCGTGACGCTCAAGAGGTGTGACTGCGTTTCGTGATTAATTCAATCCAATTAGTCCAGTCAGAATCCAGGGATAGCTTTTAGAAATCCCACTCAAGTTCAGTCCGATAACTAGGAGTGGTTCCCCTTTTGCGCGTCGCAGAATATCACCCTCAACTCCTTGGTCATTGTGATGACATCTCGCTACAAAACTTGAGTCCCGAGTAGACTGCGAACAGTTTTCCCAGTTTCCACAAATTCCACTCGCGAGCGGAAAAGTTTAGAAAAGAGATAGACCGCTAACAGTCTTATTCTAAAGAAAAGTATGACCGCAGGCGTCCGGTTGCTACTCTTTCTGATTTTCTTTTTCGCACTGACAGACCGACCTTTACGAGACAGGGGGTGATAAAAACGAAGCATCTTGTTAGGATGGTCATGCAAGTCACGCGTTCCGACAGGAAAATCTCTAGTATCTTTACATTTCACACTGAAAAACTAAACATGGCTGGTCACGGCTGACGAAATGTACGTACTTTACTACCATTCTTGCCAACTCGGGTGTTGTGTTCGCCTTGTAGAAGCATGACTGGGCAGGCGAAGAGTTTAATTTCGTTTAATGTCCTTTTCTTTCTTGCACCCAGCACCCTGTCCGAGTTTATGTTTGTCTTTCTTGTAGCACTTAAGCTTTTTGATTTAACCCTTTCTCTATTGTGGCCTTAAAAATTAAAGGAAAAAGAAAAAACAGAAACAACCCATGCCATAGGAGACTACTGCACAAATGGGCACATGGGAACAGGAATCCAGTTGTCACCTCGAATTTTGTGTACAACAGCATGCGCCATGGTAGGACTTAAATGTTCAAATTGTGGAGCCTTTTTATGTGAAGAGTACGCGAGATTTGATGAAAGTTGATGAAAAAATTGGCGAGAAGCGTGTTTGCTAACAAGTTTGACGGCCAACTATTGTGTCGCTTAAGCGTACACTTGCTTTCAAACGTTTAAATCTTAAGAACGCCTTGTAATTGCCTCTATTTAAGGGAGAAAACACACATACACACACACACACACACACACACACACACACACACACACACACACACACGGCGGTTTCTCCGATCATTACAATCATCATCTATTAAATTGTTTTATATTTTCGTCATTGTTTTTTGTTCCCAGCCCCTTGTCACCTGTCTACGTAATGATTATGCTGCGATATTTTTAAGGCAAATTGGTTGAAGAAAAATTACGCTTTGTTTGAAAACCATCTGCCTTGAACGTCAAAGCAGCTGTAAGTGAACTAAATAATAAAACGCATCCAAGATTGTAATCCATGCGTATGTAACTCTTGTTTTCAAAGACGCAGCATGAATTCTAATGAAGTCACCCGCGCAGCTTTACATGGCAGAATTCAACACCAGTCAGTCATTTTCACTCCGCCCTTGGGGAAGTCTGAAGCTTTGGAAACACTGCATATAAACTGTTCTTCTGTTTTGCTTTCATAATCGAAACTGCGGTTTTTCGGACACTTTTTTCCATTTATTTCCGGCGAAGCTTTCGCGACACTGATGTTGCTGCGATACAGGTTCTCTTGTTAATTGATAATTCTTATCTCAGTTTCGTGTCGTCAACTCGTGAAATACCTGCAGCTACTCGAGTAATTCATGGCGAATTTTTTTCAAAGTTTTGATTATCGACTAAACAGTACTACTTAGTAACCCCACGAATGCTCCACTGGACACTGAATACTCGCGCAATCTATGATGATGGACAAAGTTTAGTTATCTGTCTGTCAGCTATCTTTTTAATATACGTTTCCTTAAGTTTAGTTCCTTTCCAACCAATCACTTTAACTTATGAATCCAAGCTTTATCAGTTTCATCACTTGTTCCCCCCGGTATGCATGTTAATAACAAATCATTTTGCGGCACCGCAGCGCAAAATATCTTTTCCCCATCTCTTGTAGTTTAAATGTTTCATGACTATTGCACATATTTTTATAGAGTATAGTTATACAGTTTAGTTAGACAACTTAGGGCTTCTGTTGATAACAGGGATGCTTTGTAAGCTCCCTGAATGGACTACCTGAGTAATACAGGTATATATATTTTTTAAAATGTATTTCTCTAAATAAAGGCGTCTATTATTTTGTCCGCATAAGATGAACCCTCCCAAGACTGACAACGGTTACGATCTATTAGCCTTTGATTTGAAGAGAGTCCGAGAACTAAGCATATACCCCGAAATCGCCTTCCCGAGAAAAACTTCACAGTAACTAACGTCTCTATTGCTAAAATTTGCACAGATGAAAAAAAGTTCCCCAGAATAGAATTTTGCGGACAATGGCATCGTATCCGGTGACAAGGTCATCATTACAAACATTAGTCCAATTCACCAAAAAAAAAAAAACAATTACCAAAACAAGTATAGGAAATTTTCATGACCCCTTATTCCGTGAATTTCGGAGAGCCTTGTTTAGACAATGGAAACTAATTTTCGCAAGCGAAGAATTTGTATCAGACTTCATCGCCCTTCTCTTACACCCCTGCAGAATCGTGGGCTGCAGAACTTACCGGAATCTATCCAGGGGTGGGTGGGAAAGGAAGTAAATGACTTACTTTTCACCTCTCCCAACGCAGGGGATGAGCCAAGCTTAATTTAGGCGAATAATGAGAGATACTCTTTTCACATCCCTTCGGTACTCAAAGACACCACTTCCTGCAGCCTGTCAACAGGCAAAGAGCGAAGAAAACAAAGGTCGAAATGGAACAGACGTCCTCTTCCCCAGTCTACGCTCGGCTCCCTTCATTCGCTAATTTATGTTCGCGCTTTTTCCCCGCACTGTGGAGCCTGTTCACAGGCTACACTCCCGGCAGCACCCATCCTCTCTGAGCCAACGATTGAGCTCCCACACTCCTCTGCTACGACACCTCTCCCTCGGCGGGGCTGAGCAAAAGATTAATAAACCAGTGAGGAAGCGAGATGGGATGGGTAGTAAGGTAAAGGTATCTCCAACAATCCTCCCTTGGCAGAGAATGAGCTAAGGTTTAATCGGGCGGGCACGTACCGAGGGAAGGGTCGATTGCATCTCCTTGTCCTCCTTACCGAATGGTTATTGTAATCCACACAATTTATATGCACATTGCGGTGTCAGTAAAGTAGAACGGAATTCGAAGCAAACATACCGAAACGTTTGCCTCCAGGTAAGTTTCATTGCCTAGAAGGGCGATGAACAGTGATTTATTATATCCTGACCTATTTGGTGTTTCATAATTTTTTTTTTCTATTTCAGGCAAACACTGTATTCCCTCGAAACATTTTTCTGCATGATAGATCATTTTATGAAGGCATGAATTAGCTTAAACTTCCAGAATCCTTTAGTATGTTGTTCTCTTTCGTAGCCGTTTTTGTTTTCGGCTCCTCACGCAGTGCTCCTGTGTAGGATACTATTAATAGTAAAGTAGAGCTATTATCATTCAAACCTTACACCAGTGGGGTTACAAAATTTAAATAAGAAAGGATAAACGACATAATTCTAGTACTAATCCTTATGGTAAAATAAATCCATCGTAAAAATGGTCCATTTCTCTTTAAAATTTTTAATCACCCCTACATACAAGAAGTATACGGTGGCCTCTATTGTACGGGGCCTCAGTGATAGTTTGACTGGTTCTCCAGCTAGATATCTCGTTTCTCGAAATAGATATGACGACTTCAAAATGTGGCCACAACAAAACATATTTGCCAAAATAATCACTGTTATTTTAATAGACATGTGAGAACGCAAATGTTATGAACAATGCCTCATTAGAATTCGATGATTTCATTAATTATTGAATATGACCTGAAGTTTCCAGCCCTCTTTCATGGGGTGGCAAGTACGTTAACATGTTTTCTCGATTTTGTGATGCGTGCATACCACAGGACTCTGGCCTACGCATTCGTCAGTTAACGCTAATGAGATTGTTTCACTGTTTTAAATAACTTTTCCGTTTACGAATGCCGAGCGAATAGAACGAGCGAGAAACGTGTGCGTCTCGAGAGGAAAACCGCACGAACGTTTACGGGCGCGCTTCAGTTTATTTACAAAGAAAAATGCTCGTACTTTAAAATCTAATTACCTTGTTCAACATTTTTAGACCTCAATGTAAGTTTTGTTCCCGTAAATTGGTCTTGGTCCACAAAAGAATTAATTTGTTTCTTTCTTCACTTTGTTTTCGCGCGCGAATTATTTGCCCTTTTTACCTTAGTTACGTGTTGGAAAAGTTTGTTTTCTGTAAACATCACCAAGACCATGAAAATCCATGGACGCCAAAGTAAAATACTAAAACTATTGTAGGGGCATTTGCGTCACAGCGCGTAATAACAAAAGTATTTCTGTCCGCGAAAAATTTTAATTACTGGAAACCTAATTTTCCCGCAATGAAGCCCTGACAACAGTAGGAAAACAAGCATAATGGTGTGGCTGTCATATTTTTGTTGTGTGCTCGTCGGAAACAGTTTCGTTGCTTCAATTGAGAACTAAGAATTAAAATTTCCGACAAATTCTTCTTCAAATACGCAAGTAGAGTTCAAATCTAAGCTTCTGTACATTCGTTATGTTTGCGCGTTGCTAACAGTAGCCAATGCGAGACACAACTTGGCTGAAGAGACATAAGTTATGAATGGTTAATATGAAGGCAGATGTTTGCTTGAAGAAAATAAAAAGAATTTGATCGCTTGCAGCATTTCCATAAATTCTTGTAACCTTCTGAAATCGAAAAAAATGACATGTGCTCGATATCTGGACACTGAGAAGTAAAAGAAGGCTGACGATTTTTACCTTCGAAAACACAACACATGTATAATTATTAATTCTAATGTGTGGTTTTGGATTATCTTTTGTCAATTCCTTTCGCTTTGTAGGTCGTTATAACATAACATTCTTTAACAAGTAGCTCTTTCCGCGCTCAAAAATTTAACACACGAGGTGTCGGCCCCGCGCAAGGAGTTTCGCAATGTCCAATTACGAAAAAGACTTACGCCTACATTCGAATAATAATTTGCATATTACTTTTCAAGATTACAATATGGCGCTGATATGACCGATCTGGGAGAACGAATAGTTAGCCCATTCAAATCGGGATCAATTCTACATTCCCAAGAGAGTTGTGTGAAAGGTTTTCCACAAGGTATTGCAAATCAAGTATTCAAAAATACGAAAGATCCGTATTACAGTTAATTAGAAATTCTGCTCCACCGAACGGTCGTTACCACAACACAAATCCGCCCGCAACCGACATTTCACCGTTGCAGATTCAGTAAAACAGAAGTAAAAGCAGAATAGCGACAACACTGCTAATTATGAATTGGTCCGTATTCCGTCTTGTTTCTCTGCGTTGGCGGTTTGCGGAATTCGACCTTTGCTCCCTTTACACACAAAAAAGCGCGTCAGCAATCAAGCTCAGCTAGAAAATCTCTTCCGTGCTGTGCATTAGAAAATATTTCAATCTCTCTGTACGATTACTGAGCGGTTGGTCTTTCACAACGAATTCAAATTGGAAATTGCTCTAATGAGAGAATTCAAATTCACACACCCATTTCTTCGCGGCGGAGCCGAAAAGTAGCGAAGACATCTGTGTTAGTGGCCAAGTACACAGATCAAACAAGAGCGGTTGCGAGCATGTTTAAGCATATTTTTTCCTGGTCCATTGCGAATCTCAGAGTGCAATTTTTCGCTTATCGATCGAGAAGCGAGCGACCGAGCGTAAGCCAACAAACAACAAGAACACGTGCTAGTAAGCCAACAAATTTATTGCAATGAACTTTAAATTACGAAAGTCGAACATAAGGAAAGGTAATTTCTTACAAATAAGTGAAAAATTCTGATCTGACAAACAGTTCCTTGCTCTAGAAAGCCGAGGTTCAAAGCCGCTAGACAGCGCCCTAATTTCGAAGCGCAAGTATTTTTCCGAGATAAACAATCATGGAAAATACACACAGCATGACAACACGAGTGACGAAGGACAGCAAACGAATCTAAATAATTTTGAGTCCTTACTGTTTTCACAATACTCACACAAAGCAAACATCTACTCAAACTTGCCGAAACACATGCCGCAAGGCGAAAGATAAGTCAAATTTTTTTCTTTACAAAATGGAAAAGCTAACAAAGAAAAGTATTTTCTAATGCTGACAAAATAAATAGCCCGATTTAAATTTAAATATCAGTGAGGTCTCGACAAATACTGAAGATGAAGAAAGCTTACAGTTCGTTAGGTTGTCTTGCATTGCCGGCTCCGTGTTGTGTTGGCCACGCCATGTTCATGCGTTCGCCAAGTCCTCTAATTCAAACCACGCCATATGGTCCAGAAATGTCTTTGCAAATGTAAAACGTGAAGTGAACGAATAACGGTCTGTCACGGGAAAGAGAGATTCAGTCCTCACTGAAAGAAAAGTCCAGAGCATGCTTAAGTCAACTAAACGCTTGAAAAGTTCTTCAGATTAGGTAGGTGTGGCCGGCAACTGATTTTGGAAGCGAAATTTACTTGAAAGCGGCAAAAAGGAGAACCACGGCCATAACCAGAACGGACGGCACAACGTTACGGCCAGAGCTTGTTGGTTTCGCGGTCGTTTCTGATGTTGGTTGTTGTGTAACTGATGCTGTTGCTGCTTCAGGAGTAGAAGTTGCGGCGACAGAACCAGCTTGAGAAGCGGCGGCGGTGTTAGTTGCAGACGGAGCAACAGTCGTAGTTGTTGCACTGCTGTAAGCAACCATCAAGGCCAAGACAACCACAGCAACGGAGAGTACTAAGCACTTCATTATTGGTTTCGTTTGCAAAGTCTTGATTCAACCTTGGAATGGGGAAGAAATACAGCTACAAACCACTCTCAAGCAGCAACTATTAAACCGCGGTAAAGTGAATGAACTCAAAGCAGCTCCTCCACATGAAATACTCTGAAATTGACAAGTACGTCAACGATACTCATCTTTTGATTGGCTGATTTGGCAAATTCAAAATTTCAACCAATCAAAGATGTTTCTAGCACGTGGTAAACATGTGGTGGAAAGCCTCGATTTCGCTCTTCGGCAGCTGCCAAGTCTACTATCCAAAATGGCGTCGATTGTCATTGCAAAGGAGTACGGCTATGTTGTTCTTACAACCGTTTCTTCGGGATTTATGATGATGTACCTTGCGATGAACGTGGGGAAAGCAAGGAAGAAGTACGGTGTACATGTATGTCTGTTGTTTTATTGTTTTATATTGAGGACAGCAAAAAAAGTGATATTTTTGCTTCCTCCTCAAGCGTAAACTTACAAGTAAGTTTTAGCTTGCATTACATTTAGCTTCTTATTCAGTACGAATAAGTCATGCGGCTGGTCCATGTGGTTACCTGTAAAATACATATTCATTTGAGATTTTAGATTCATGGGCGGTATATTATGATCTTACTTGTAGTCTAGCTTACCACGTGCAAAATGCTTGGAGAAATTTAACTTATAAGGTTAACTACTGCCCAAGTTTAACTGTAGATGAGCTTAAGTTATATATAATTTTTCAGAAGATACATGTAGTTGGATAGGGAGCTAATGTGAGCTTAAGCTTACCTAAGATGCTGTGGTTTTCATGACATAATTTATGCCATGCATATATATTTTCTAAATTAAATCTCTAGTAGTCAATTCAAATTTATTTATTTAGTATAGACCTTTGAACTGAGAAGTTGATAAGTGACATGTTTTGCTATTGTCAAAAATTCAAACTTAGCTTTAATTTTTCCAACCACTCAAAGCAGAGCTGCTGTCATCTGTTATAATTTATTTATTATTTTATCCTTAGCTGTGGGATTTTATGACCAAAATTGGTAAAAATGCATTGTTACCATTATTGTAGACTCACAGACACCCACCTGGGATATGACTGACTTACTTTAGTCTTTCAGGAAATAATCATATTTTTTATGATATCGCCCATTACAAGCACAGACTTCTCATGCAAGCAGTTTATGTCTTGACTAAAGAGTCCATGTAATTTATTTACCATGATGCGAAAGTGAAATTGAAATTGAAGAAAGATTACTGTGGTTTTGTACATGTTCAAAGGTTGATTTATTTGGCATTGTTTTCTTTTACATGTGCCAAACATTGCCTTTACTCCTTTATCAGCTTTATTACTACTCCAAAATAAAATTAATGTCATGTCACTGACACTTTTAGCTGGTAAATTTATTTCTCTAGGAATTTAAAAGTAGCCACTACTGTATCATTTACAGCTTCAGAAAGATGGTTTAAGGACTAGGTTCGTTCTAGGAAGAGAATGTGTTCAGGTAGTTAAAATTATTAAAGTTGTGAGTTTAGAGGCTTTCAAGGTATCCTACTTTCAAGTAAGTTAATGAAATTAAATCCTAAAGAATGTAATGAGTGAATTGATGGATGAGATAAAACAATAAAGCCAAACACTTAAACATAAGCTAGAATAGCTGTCGTGTCTCTCTCACTTGTGTTGAAGAGAGGTACAAAGTGGTTTTAACCAACTTCCTGCAGTTTAACGAAATCCTCATATCCCATACTTCCCTAGCAGAGGTCATCCATGAACATGTCCATTGTGAAACAAACTTAATTTTCTGTTTGAGTTTGTGGAGAATGTAATGTAATTTTTTGTAGAATCATTTTGGCAAACTTGTGTTTGTGCAAATATAAACAGGTTGTTGAAATCTCACTTTGCAAGGCCTGGATACCTTTGAAGAAATGCCCCATGTTCAATAGTGAAGGTTAATCTTCTTAAGTAAACTGAATAGTTGTGCAGCATTATTTACATACAACACTGACATTTTTTCGTTTTCTGCTCTGTAATGTGATCAGTGTTCATTGGCCCTGGTTACATTAATTGAACTGTAACTCTGTACATGTAATGTTAGCACTTTTTAGTTAAAAATGAGTGTGTGTAAAAATCTTTCACATATAGGCTATCAATCATCGTTTTCACGTGAGAACATGGTAAATAAATAAATTTATTCCAATTTGTAAGATAGTCAAGCTAAACATCTTACAGTCTTACTGTTCATGAGTTTTCAACTGGTATTTGTTTATTTATTTTATATATTTATTTTTTATTTATTTATTTATTTTTATTTATTTATTTATTTATTTCTTCTTTTCGTCTCTTTTTATTGACTAATTAATTGCTTTCACCAAGCTTTAGTGCCAACCTACCTCCTGTACCTAAACATTACTTAGTTTTACTCAGCTCGATTAGCTTTATAGTTATCCTGAGTAAACATTACCTCTTTTTTGTATTAATATATTATATTGTAAAGTTTAACTTTTTTTTTCTTTTTCTATTTGGTAATAAAAGCTTGTTGTTGTAGTCATGCACTTTTATTTTAGTGCACTCTACAGTCTACAATGACGAGTGTCTAGCAATTGTAGAGTAAAGTGAACTTTGCATTGGTTTTATATTAAGCCTAGTTCCTGTTTGCTTATGGCTGGAGACTCCCTTTCACTCCCAGAGTCAGCTATAGAGACATTTAAGGTGTTTCTAACTTTTGATTCTGTGGTTGAGATCCCATGGTGTAACCATTAAAATAAAACTTCTTCAGCAGAACTTTCAAATGGTACTATTTATTGTTAAGTATTGTTTAAAATGAAATTTGGGATTTGTCTTGAATTTGATTTTAGACACTCTTGGGAGTAAAAGGGTCAAGGCCTCTTGTGGATACAATGACTATTTAAATGGATAGCTAACAATTATCGTTATCCTACCATATTTAACATACTGCAGCCTCGTTTGGTACTTCTGTAAGGGCTCTGACAGGAGAAAACTTGAGAGGGTCAATAAACGTGGTGTAGGAGCTGTTTTTTGGGATTTGAGATCCTCATATAACGAGCTACTTGCGCGTGCATGGATGACAAGTCTTTGTAACAGGTGGCTGCAGGATATTGCAATCCTCATGTGCAAAGTAAAATTTAAGTTATTACCCACAAATGTTATCAGTCTTTTTAATGCATCTTCGTCTAGTTACAACCTACGAAAGTCAGACTTTTTTATTCCCAGGTTTAGCACTGTACGTTGTGGCAAACACTCTCTTAGATACTTCGGACCGCTCTTATGGTCCAAATTGTCTGACAAGGACAGGGGCCTAGCCTTATTATCCGCTTTTAAAACAAATATTAGGAAGAAGGACCTTTCCAGTCTTATAGATGACAACAAATGTACAAACTGCCACTTGTGCAATACTTGAGGCCCTCTTTACTGAATTAAAGCTTTTGCTTACTTGCAGATTGATCAGAGTAATTACTATTTTATTGTAACAATCATTCAACGTTTTCTTTACTATTAGTGTAACTTCATTTAATTCTTATTTGATCTTTTACATAGTCTATTATTATTTTTATTTAGGTAGGAAAATTTAATAACCATTTTTTATTACTGAATGCAATCTTATGCTTAATTAACTATTAGGTGTCCCCAATTAGAAGGCTACATATAGCCAGCTATAAGACTCGACACACTAATAAAGTTGTTTATTCATTAAACAACATCTAAAAAGGATAGCTTAAAACGTTAGATGATGTAACAAAATATTTAAACATATAATTTAAAATGTGAAATGGTTGAGCAAAGTTGACATGAAACAGATGGCAAAATTGCTAAACTTCCAATAGATTTTTCGCAGTGCTCCAGCAACTTCAAAATAGGACTGCAAGGATTATTACGCTATCTAAGTATGAAATACAATCCAGTGATCTATTGGATGAGCTAGGCAGGTAAAACAGGAATGCAAGAGAATGCTCTTTTCTGTTTGCATTGGAGTACATTGTATGTAAGCACTTGTGACATTTTGTTTTTTCTATTGTAGTCAACCGAGGTTATGTAAATCTGCATAATTTATGATGCATTACCTTTTCATTATGACTTTTTTACAGTACCCAAAGATGTATGATGAAAAGGAGCCCATGTTTAACTGTATTCAAAGAGCACATTTGAATGCGTAAGATTAACAAGTTTGTTACCTGTTAGATACTTCATTTGAAATATGTATCTCCATGTGTGTGTTTTTCTGTTTTTTCTTTGTTTTTTTTTGTTTTTTTTGTAAACTGGGCTGTAAATAATTTTGTTCTTCTTGAAGGACAGACATTCAACTAAATTATCCAAATTGTCTCCATTTTGGTTGGACTAAGAAAAAGGGGCCTTAATCGTATTTATGTTGAAGTTAATTTCCTTAGATTACTGTTAATGCAGCAGTTCACAGTAAAAGTTTCAGTACCTTGTGCAAGAAATTTCATGTGCTGAAGGTTGATTTTTTTCTTCAGCATATTGTTTGCACTAAAAATATTGGTCAATGCATTGAGTCTGACCAGGCTTGGAATGTTATTGAACATCGGTAACTAATCTTGAGCCTCTGTCCACTAACCAACTGCTTTTTCTAGCTCTGGTTAAGTTAGTAACTTCAATTCTAGATTTGTCAAATTGATTTTGGTTTGAGTCCTTTGGTAAGGAGCAAAAGGGGTAAGGTTGTAGGACATTAGTAAACCCTCTTCCACATCTCTTTACCAATGTGATAATTTTGGGTATCATTATGTAGCTTTTCTTTGTACTTCTCCCCTGTAATTAAATGTTAAGTCTTAAATTTTGTGTCCTTGTTTGCTTTAGGGTTGAAAACTATCCTCAGTTTTTGTATCTTTTGCTCCTTGGAGGACTGGAACATCCTGTAAGTGAAATCAAGATATATTTAATTTCACACTGAATGTGTGAATCAGCGTTGGTCTGTACAGCTGTAGGTGTCACCAGCACAGTGCACAAACTTGTAACACTTAGGAGCTGTTTACCAGTATCTCAACATGACAAAAGCTAGTGAAACCTTGCACTGCACAAATAGGTCATGAAACCCAAACAAAAGCTTTGTTTCCAGATTTAAAGGCCCCATTCTCCTAATGATTCAGGTTAGCTCACTCCTTTCAATATGTTTTCCTGCCCTTACCAGCACTCTTGTTAGAAATTGTTGTTATAAATTTAGTAGCGTACAATGCAGGCCAGAAATGTTCACTCTACTCCAGTTAACAACTCTCATCAGGAGTGCAATATTCCAGAAGCCCTTCAAAATCCATGCTGTTTGTTACAGTTCAGACTACAATCTTCATCAATAATTTTGGAACACCTTTTACATTTCTGTAATTGATACAAATGTGATGGCAAATACCACTGAGCTTAGTAGAGTACTGCTAGAAGCACTGGTACCATCTGGACTAGTAACCAGAAGGTCACAGGTTCGACTCCTGTTGGGAGAACTCGGATTTTTCCGCTGGATCGCCTGTGTCACTAACAGAATAAAAACATCTTTCTCGTTTCTGTAATTGTCAAGGGAAATTCTTTTAAAAAACCTGCCCCCCCCCCCCCCCATTCACTCTAAAAGTTTTGTTACTGGAATTTGTGGAACATGGTTTGTACATGGCAAACTGCAGACTTTTTGAGCCTTACTCCCTGACAGAGTGTTATTTGGAAAATTAATACATCAAAGATTTTTCTTTTTTTTTTTCTTTTTTTTTAATAAAATTTTTAAGTTACATATTTTCTGAGAAAATTTAAACAGTATAACTTGATAAGAAGGATACTCCGGCATGATGTAACTCAAGCGGGGGTACTTCGAGTTTCAAACTGACGGGGATGATCGAATGGGGGCAAAAATCAAAACCCAAAAAAATCCTTAGGGCTTCCAACAAAACCCAAAAGAATCCCTGGATGAAAAACTAACCCCCAAAAAATCCCATGTCAAATTTCCGAGCCTTAAAAATTTCTAGAAAGGATGAAATGATATAACACAAAAAAGACACTAGAAATTGAATGTTTGCTTTTGTTTAAATTCAGCATACCACCTGGTTTTATCTTTTCCACATCTGGTAGTCATTCTAACAACACTAGGGACACCCAAGAACATCTTCTGTTTCAGCAATAACATTGAGTGACAACTCTAAACAAGACAACCTGGGCAAGAATAAGTTTGGTTGTACTTTATTCACAGAACTATGCGGCCGGGATATGTGGCCACTACCATGAATCTTCAGATTGTTTTGAATACCCAAAACAATCCCTACTTAAATCAAGCCACCCAAAAAAATACTTGCCAAATTTTCCTACCCAAAAAATCCCGGAATAGAAAATTTCAGGCCAAAAAAATCCTTCGATCATCCCCATCACTTGAAATCCAGAGTACCCCCCCTGGGGATGTGACTCTCAATTTTTACTTCTGTGTTCTTGTCCATTCTGTTTATTGGTGTGTTATTAATGTTGGGATGGACACATCTTTTTGTTGGGTTGTGATAGTGTAGAAACTCTATAATTAAGATTTTGTCGTGCAGCATGTTTCATTGAGTGTGGGATGTGGTTTTATAACCACAAAGCCAATATGAGTTGCATTCCTGGACAAGACATTGTACTCTCAAAGTGCCTGCACTGTAGCTATATCCAGCTTTGCATTTGCTAAATGTGTTTAAACTACAAAAACATGGTATCGTTTGCATAACAGCTATTTTCTTGTTATTGTTTTTTGCATGCAGGTTGTGTGCTCTGTGGCTGGATTGGTGTGGGTTGTTTCCAGGATTTTCTATGCTCATGGATATTACACTGGAGGTATGTACTGTAATATAACAGATTGACATGCCTATAGTTTTTCCTGGTTTGTACGGGAGTTGTTGTTGTTGGTTGAATTTACATGTAATTATTGGTAACCCACGCTATTTACCAGTAGGACATTTGCACAATGGCGTTATTTGTTTATGAATGACAGAATTTTTTCTGTCGTTTTTCCTTTTCTTTCTTTCTTGTAACCCTGGTAAGCCCTAATTCAGATGTATAAAGTGGTTCTGGCTTTTGAGTCTGTGGATGGAATTCTCGTGTTTTTCTTCCCTTGAAGGTTCTTGCACAGTTCTGTTCTGTGGTGCTTTTTGTTGGCAGTTATGCTGAGCAAAACTTTTGAGCTGTTTTAATGTGGTGTAACTGGTTTTCATCTATTTCGTTAGACAAATATTTGTAAATTGGCTTTCTTCATTACCAGGTGAAGGGTGAACTGGTTTGTGTTTTATTATTTCAGATCCCACAAAGCGCATGCGGGGTGGCTTTGGCTACCTGGGACTCATCACAATGCTGGGTTGCACTGTGAAGCTTGGACTCCGTTTGCTTGGTGCTATCACCGTCTAGAAAAACAAGACAAAGTAACTTTGTCATGTCAAAGATTCAGGAGAGTAATGCATGACAGACAAAATGTAACTGACGGCAGAATGTGCAGTACCTGAATGCAGATGTGATTTTAGTCTGGCACTGAACTTTCTTCGGTTAAGAGGTGGTATCTGCTTTTGTTAAGATCTAGAAGATATCTCTTCAAAGTAGTGTTTTGAATGTTGAGCTGTAACTGACCAGTAGTTAGTTAAACTAGATATTAAAGTATAAGCAAACTTTTTAAAACTGCCTTGTCTTTTTTAACATTTGTCTGTTTTAGTTTGGAAATAATTACTAAGTTTGGATATGATTTTTTTAACTGCCTTGTCCTGTGTTGATTTTTGTTAGTCTATTTACCGGGTCTAGTTGGAAATATTTGCCACAGACTGACAAATTCGAGGGAACAGTCCAGTTGACAAATAATTGGCTAGTGTCTTGTATGGCAACTAAGACCAACAATATATTTACAGAGCTAAATGTTTTTTTTTTAATTCCTGGTATTTTTAGGCCGGAAAGTCTATACCCTATTTTTAGAGTAGTAGGCAAAATACACGTTTACCCTCCTTATTGAGACCTAAAGGGTTCAGCATACTTCTAGAGCGTAAAAACTTTCATAGCCCTTTAATCAGTTTAAAAAGCGAATGTCATTTTTCCAAACCCTGTCCCTATGAAAGGAGGCTGTGCTTTTGGGAAAAAGGCAGGAATAGTGTAGAGAAGAAGGGCGTCCAGTACCTCTCTCCCCCCGCTCCGCCCCAAAAATAGTCGACAGGCGATAGCCTACATAATTGACAATAATTATACACCGAAGTGGAGGTGTATTGTGGTGAATATTTGCCGAGCAGCGAAGAGGCGAGGTCACCGACACCGAGTATATACCAAACCAGTGGGTAGTCAGCACCAAATAGTTCCTTTAAACTCAGAACTTATTGTTCAAAATTTACTCTGAAATTTTTTTATTTTTTGTCGTGGGCCTGCGAATATAGCCGCCTCTTGGGCGAAGGTGTTCGCGGGCTACCGACAAAGTGGTAAGCGGGTCGGTCGAGTCTCCACGCGGACAGGTGATTTTCACGCGGGCTCTCGTGTGTTCCACGAAAGAAGACAGCGACTGGATGTAGTGAAGAAACAGTTGTAAAACGCTGAAAGCCGCGCGCTTCGGAGGATGTTTAACAATAAAAAGCAACAGAACTCAGAATGCAGAAAATGCGTTTATTGGAGATGTGTTGGCAGCTGTCATGAGCTTTGCGTCGTTTGCCACGTGAGGCTATAAAGACCACGTGCACCGGAGATCCTAGAAACAGAGGATGTACTGTTTAATAGCTTTCATTTGAACTGGCACACTCAAAAGTTAGGATTTTATTCACCGACCCAAAAGCTGAAACCATATTATTTATCTCATGGTCAAGGTTAGACTCTAGCGGGCTGCACTTCCTGAAACTTGACCTGTGGAAGCTGTTTCGAAACCGGCTCTACAGACACCGGGCGCTTTACTCTCTTTGTTGATCAAAACAATTGCCGGCCTTGACTTGAAAGCCGACAATTTCTAGTCTCCCACTAAGAGTTCATTCAACTAAAACAATATTTGCAAGTAGTTATTGCTTGTCATTGTTCAATTAGTATATGATTTACATTTAAATGAATCTACTCGGCAACACGTGCTGCGAGCAAACACTGCCGTTAAAATTACTTATTTTACTTAATTTATTTGAACAAACAAGATTGTAAGGTGGTGTGGATCTCGCACAAGCTGTGTAGACTGTAAATCGATAATGCTTTGCTCTTAATCCAAATTGAGAAAACAGTAAACCTCGGATACTGAAAACCGGAGTTCAAAGACCAGTGAAATAGATTTCAATCGAACTGATCCAAATCGTTTTCTACACCGGATGCTGTAAATGTATTAGTGATAGCCGATTACTTCGAACAAAAGGCGCAAAACTAATTTTGATTTGTATTAAAATCAACAGGGGCCGGCTGTGTTTCAAGCCTCGAAAAATTTCCCACTGTTTTTTAAAATAGTATGGGGTAACTTCAGCCGGGTGTGAATCACGCACAGAAGGAAACAGGCGTTCACACAAACTGGTCGTAAATAGTCTACTGCTCTTATGATATCGCTTCAGTTATTGCTCCAAAACTTATTATTTTTGTAATAGTACTGGGACTCCTATTAGTATTGTTAGATTTACATAGCGAGACAGTTTTGGGATTAGTTTGCCCATAAAAATCATAAAAGATTTATCTCGTGGCAATTTTTTTCAAGTACTCAGGTCAACCGAAAATAGTTCCAAGAGCAAAAAAAAAAATGGCATCGCGCCATGATTTCTTAACCTTTCCAGACGGAATGACGCTATTATTTCAATATCCAACAATTTTAAACACTTCTTAAATTTTATAATTCATCAATGAAAAGAAAACGTTTTAAGCAATTAATAAGGAATTGTTATCATATTAATTTCGCCCGTGTTAATGACAGCCCAATATGGTTTCTTTGCCTTTAAGGCCGGATACCCGAAAATTAGCAGCCGGACATGTGATGGTTTAAATGCTGACGGAAGATTATCAACAGAACAGAAGAACTAATTTTAACAATATTCTTGTCGAATTTAAAATACTTACAACAATTTGAAATTGTCTACCCCTTAAATAAATCATATTAAAAACAAGTCCATTAAAAAGCAATTCTTATAGTGCTGCATATATACACAGGGGCATAGCAAGTGCTGATTTTGCAAGTGCTTAGAACTGTGTTTTACCACCGGTAGGAGAGTAGGTTATCAGAAATCCTTTTCGACCAACAGAGGAGTTATCAGAGTGGCCAGACAGATTGGCTAAAAATCTTTGCATTTAAACTAGCTCATAAAATGTACAAGATTTTTGCTAAGTATGCATGTATCTATTTGTTTTTTTTTCCATTTCTCTTTTCTTTCTACTCCTTTCCTTTCCTCTCCTCTCCTTTCTTTTCACTTCATTTCATTTGCTTTCTTGTTCTTCCATTTCATTTTCCTTCATTTCATTTCTTTTTATTTCTAATCCTGTCCTTTCCTTTCTTTTATTTTCTTTTGTCTTCGTTTCTTTTTTCCTTTTTTCCTTTTTATCATTTTTTTCTTTAAATTCAGTAATACAGTGGTAAGTTTATTCAATAGATCGATAATTAGTTTGTCTTTATTAACCTTTTTTGTAGTACTATAGCATTTTAATTGTAGATACCTGAAGGAAATGCGTGAATAAATAAAATTTTACCTTGCCTTTCCTTACCTTTACTTTGGGAAAGGGATTGGGGGGAGGGGAGGGTGCGGTGGTACAGATAACAGAATCCCACTTAAGACCTGTGGCCTTCGGTTCAGTGTTTATCAACTGATTCTACACAATCCGTGTACATTCGGCTGAAAATAAAAGAACCCTGAACTGTTTGAAACGGGCATTTCAAAACATGGGTTTGGATTTAAATTCTTGTTAATAACGAAGCAACATGCCTTCCCCCTGACGACTTTCACCACATCATTGTTTCAGAAAAAATCATGAAACTCAATTTGTTGTTTTTGTCGGTCCTTTACTGAGTTAAACCAATTGTAGAAACCTAACCTTCCCCAGTTGAATCATTATATCCCGTTTGAGCTCATTATATCAGGTACAAACGTGTCTGCACCTAACTAATCAAGGAAACGGTTTGAGTCCTCATTAAATTAAGCTTATTACAGTAATTGGACCAATCTTACAATTGAGACTCTATCTAATATCATGCGGTTAGTATGATTTTCAGTTTGTGAATTTCGTCTCAGCAATACCTCCCGCTTTTTCTTTAAATATTTAAAACCCTCATCTATCGCCTTTAAGTTTTAATTTAGTCCAGAGATTTCATCTTTTTAGTGTACCTCTTCCACTAACGATGACGTCCAAGACATTTTTGGCTCAAGTGGCATTTTGCGCCATCATTTTTAAAACAGGTAAGAATTTCCAGTTAATAAATGTTAACAAAGATATGGTTCAGATGTTCTGGCTACCGGGGAACACTAAACAAGTATCAATTAGATCGAGAAGCGTAGCAAGAGACGTTTTTAATATGCGTGGAATAAACAAGGTATTCTTCAGATTCGACGATCCAAGTTTTCTGTGGAATCCAGCTCGTTTCATGATTTTTTTGTTTTGTTTTATATTCAAGCTAGTAACGTCACTGAAAAGAAAACAAGCTTTAAGTCTCAAATTGATCCTACCCGAAAAACTTGACAGATTTAGCACTTTTAAAAAGTTATCCACTTCTTCAGTAAGGCCTGGATTTTACGTCGCACAGTCATCGGATATAATTCACATGAACTTTACCGATTAAACGACGTTAATTGCATTTAATTTTTGCTTTTTCTGTGCCCTTCGTTAAAGACAAATGTGCGAGTACACTGAACCTGTGCGCATCTCAAGTTTTATAGCTATTTTTTTATATTTAGTTTTCAATGCTGAATTTCCGTGGGATTGGACTTTTTCTCTTCCTTTCTAATTACATGAACTACTTCCAAAGAAAGGAGTGAAAAGAGTAGTCGTTGGTACACTGTTAACAGCTATGTAATGGTTAGAATTAAGCTTTTTTTTACTTTGATAAGAATTTCCTTCAAAACAGAGATTAAATGATACCTTTATGTGTTGGAAACAAAGTGGAAACTAAGGAAGCTGATAACCAAACAAAGTTGTTCTAGACTGAATATACATCACGTAATAGATATGGAGTGATTTTAATATACAGTATGCATGTTTCTTTAGCTTGTTAAGATTCACAGTCATACTTAAACTTAGGGGATTTACACAAGCAAAGATAAGATAAATAAATTATAATTATCCCAGTTAGCACTTGATTATGAATTCAACTAAGATTTTAAATGAATTTCGTATGATAAACAAATGTTGTATGCTAAAACCAATGCTATGTAACAAAACTAGCCAATCAGGATTGTTAAATGAAACAGCGCAGACAGAAAGAAAGAAAGAAAGAAAGAAAGAAAAGAAGGAAGGAAGGAAGGAAGGAAGGAAGGAAGGAAAAAGGAAGAAAGAAAGAAAGTAAGGAAGGAAGGACGGAAGGAAGGAAGAAAGAAAGAAAGAAAGAAAGAAAGAAAGAAAGAAAGAAAGAAAGGAAGGAAGGACGGAAGGAAGGAAAAAGGAAGAAAGAGGAACTGAAAGAAAGGGGGAGAGCTAGAGATTCAAAGATTGGAATAGTGTAAGAAGGAAAGAAGTAAAACAAAATTGAAGTAAATTCAGAACATAACAAGTAGAATTTGCATGATTAGTGCTTGCAATCACTAAAGTGTTGGTTTGAATACACCAGGGTACAATGAATTACATATACATATTATTATTTTTTTCGACAGTATTTAGATCCGAAGCTGCTTTAGATGAGCGTTACACGCGAGAGAAGCGCGCAGCTGTACAGGTGAATGGCATATAAATCAGTATTCAAAGGGGAGTGGGGAGGGATTCCCGGATTTGATAAACACACACACACACACACACACACACACACACACACACACACACACACACACACACACACACACAGCGCGCAGAATTATCGAACTAGGCACTTAGTCCATCCATCCATCCATTCATTATGACACGAGCCCAAGAGTCTCCCAGTGGCTCAGAGGTCAGAGCGTTCGACCGGTGTACGGAGGGACGTGGGCTCGATTCCCTTCGGGTTTTTTTTCTTTGACCCACGCTCGCGACAAGTTGAATATAACATCTTTCTTATTTACTCACCTAGCTTGAAACTTACCATGTTTATTTATTTATCACTCAAGTATTGTCTTTTTAATAGCTTAAGATCAAGCAAAAAGAACAATATTGACGATGTGGAATATCTCTTTATTCCCCAGGCTCCCGTGCTTACCATGGACGTAGACTATGTGAACGTGACCGATTACCTAAGACATGGGTATGACCATAAATAAAAGCATCATTGGAATTGTAACTAAACCTAATCTGTTCCCCAGCCCCCCCCCCCCCCCCCAGGCTCGTTAGACTAGTGTTTAGAGACTAGTGTTACCTGGGTCTAGCTGCCAGGCGACGCCAGCCTATGAGTAACGAGCCAATGGGAGGACTGGGAAGCAGACTCAACCAAACCCTTCTACTGGGGACTTATCTAGTGTGTTTGCAAAAGTTGGGCTTTTTGTTTGCTTCCGTTCTTCGGTGTTCTTTGCAGGTTGTCGTTGTTATTATCGAATTGATGACAGTGCCACATCGGATGACTGAAAGTTCGCGTTCGCGTATTGTCGAAGAAAACGATCAACTTGAATCCTATCTACCTAATGTATAGGATGATCATAGCTTTGCTCTTTCTTTTGAAGACATTTTCTATAAAACTTCCTTCCTTCTTCTGTGGATAAACTTATTTACAAACTACATTGATCATTATTACCTTTCGAAGTGGTGCATCATACATCTGTATCTGAGAAAGAACGGCATATAACTGTGATTTGAATGCTATAGTTCGGCTGAAGAATCTACGCCGTATCGCCCACCTGTCTCATGCAGTCCTTAGCTCAACTACTGAGTTTCCAAGCGGAACTCTTCGTCCAAGTTTTTGCTAATTTTCGAAATACATTCGAAGGTTATCATACATGGGCATTTATTCAGTTGAAAAAAGCCCACGCGGTACGTGTCCAGGGGCCGGTGTGCCATATCAAAGCGATAGAGTTCTCTTCGTTCCTTCCAGGGTTATAATTCTCGTTTCAGTGTCGCCGATTAGGGTGTTAAAATATAAAATGACCACTGCGAGAATTATTCTGGTACCTTTCGGGGTCGAAGCTGGAAAAACAGAGGTCCCAAATGGATTTAGGGCTCCACGGATCCGGGCTAAAAATGCAGGGCTCCAGTGCTCCAAATATAAGAAAAATAGGGGCTCCAGGGATCCATAGCTTTACTATAGGGTTTCATTTAGCCTCCAAGTGGAGAAAGGCTTCGGACCCTGGGCTCCAGGGCAAAAAATGTGCGTTTTATAGGGGTCAAAGATCCTCATTTATGACCCTGAAAAAACATGAAAACGCAGAATCTCCTTAGTCTTTGGAGGATTGATAATCTCCCATTACTTTTATTCTATGCATCCTGTAGTAGAGTGAAAAGATTGAAATCTTTGTTTCTTTATCACCATAGCGACCGATATGGATACGTCACCACCCTTAAACACTCAGATCCAGCTTCGCAGGCAGACGCCAAGGGTGTGCACGTGACATGGATGTTAGCACCCTTCATCAAGTTTCGTGGTGTGGTATCATTCTTTGGACCCATTCTCCCAAAGATTGTGCACAGAGACGACAGCGTCACTCTAAAGGTATGCTTCCACGTCAACGAACAACTACGTTTCACTACCCTTTGTACGGTCAACCTGCCCTAAGCGGGCAAGCTTGGGATCATAACCAAGTGACCGCTTGGAAGAGGTTTCCGGTTATGGGATTATTTAAGATGTAGGGATTTTATGTGGTATGAGACCGTGACTGAGTGCCCACGTTAGATAGGTATCTTTACATTGAGTACATACCAAACCAGTAGATAAAGTGTTTTTCGCGAGCTCTGATTGGCTACTCAAACTTGGGATAGCATCTGTTATTCACCTCCCGGCATTGTCCTGGGTTTCCTGTGCGAATTTTCCTCATTTCTCAGAAAAAAAAAACTATTTAGCGCTGGCTATCCACTGCTTTGGTATATACTAAGACAATTTTTTTCCTTAGTGTCGGTGAAGGATGGGAAATATTTATTCGCCCCTTCACAGCTCGGCAAATATCCACCACTATGGCTATTCACCTTTACTTCGGTGAATAATTGTTAAATGTACATCGAAACATATACATACTTAATTTAAACACGATCAAAACATTCGTTAAAAGAAAGGAAAATAGATCTACATGGTTGCCGTTGTGCCGGAAGCACGAGACATTATGCCACTGAACGCGTTTTTAAACGTTATGTGAGGTTATAATTAACAAATAGCTTCCATGTTGCCGTGTGTCTGTTCAGTAATAGATCACAGATGACCTCAAAATGTGGTAAGAGCGAAAAAGTGTATCACTGATCTTCTCACCACATTTTGACGTCATCTGTGATGTATCCACCGACTGAACAATAAAAAAGCGCGTATAATTCAGCATATTATATAACATCTGGTAGCTTTGAACATTAGGTGTAAGACTATTCCATAGTACTTCCCCACTGAAGCAAAAACTGCGTTTTAAAAAGTCAGTACAGGGCTTGGGCAGAGATCATTTGTTTTCTTTGTCTGTAACTCCATAGACTGTGCTGAATGGTTTGAACAAGTCTAGCAAGTACTATGTCGCTTCTTTATTCATAGTTCGAAATATTTTTTTTTGCTAAGTGTCCATGTTATCTATTTTTGTTTTCGTCTTATCTCAAAAGCTTGACGAGTTGGCCTGGGGTGCAGAATACACTGTTACTTTTGCAGTCGAATTTGATCCTGAAAAAAGTATGAAGCCGGCAAACTATAGCGTGGTGACTCCAGTTCAACTACTCTACTATGACGAGTACAGTGAGAATTCCGAGGGGGAGGTACTGAGTAAGGGAAACTACTTCAGCCACCCCCTCCAAAAAGTTGCTTTTAACGTCGAATTGCCAGGTAAGCTTTCTGCCATCTCCTCCCCTTTCCTGCGCCTGTCACACATAAACTAACAAACTACGGGCAAACCTGCAGATTGAATACAATTTGAAAGTGAAGAAGATGGTAAAAAAGATGATGAAGATGTGACTATATAGCGCGCATATAAACTACATCTAGTGGCTCAGAGATTTGTGCGTCATCGGGGCTTCTTTTGTTGTGGCTCACTTATTACACTTAAGTCCCACGTGCTAATGAGATCCATTGGACGGCAGCTTTAATCAGCCACCCTCAATCAGATGTCATCTCAGCTACTCTAACCCCCCCCCCTCCCCCTCCCATCCCCGCCCATATGATCGTACCGAACGACCTGACAGCAATTTACAGATGCAAGTAATTGCATATCTCCTTCCTCGAAAATAATTCGCTAAAATAAATTTGGGGTGACGTCATAGATATGATATTTCACCTCTCTGGTTCAAGACGTAAACTGTTCGAATATCGAACCTCGCACTTCTTCCCATAGTTCACAGCAAGTAGATCGTCTGTTTATGCCGGTGTCGTTGAGTTCACTGGCCTTTTTTTAACCAGAATCGCATCATGCGTCTGTATAAGCAGCGTTAGATTGTCCTGTTTACAAGACTTATAGTTCGCCTGTATATAAAAGATGGACGCCAGCAGAAGTTTGCGTCCCACCCTGCTTAGTTTTTTTTTTTTATCAGGCGCTCGCTGAAAACGACAATTCGTGTGAACACTTAATCCATTATAATTCAGACACAAAAAAACGTGTAAGTTGCATAAAAATAAGCTGTTACTCTTTGTTACTCTTCAGGTTGCTCTGAGGCTTTGGGAATGAAAAGCAAGAGGATCAGTGACTATCAGATCACTGCTTCCTCCAGCTATGATGAGTCTCAACCATCAAAAGCTCGCGAAAGTAAGTACAAAGGCAATATATTTTCGGGATTTGGAGCACTAAAACTATTTGGCATTTTTTCATGACATGTGGTATTGCAGAAGTGGAATATGCAAGCAAAGCTTGCTCATAGACAGTCAGTGTCTCTTTTTCATTTGAACTGATATTCATGCACGCCGTCTCGTGTTGTCGTTTCGTCTCCCACACAGTTGGCTGATCATGAAAACATGCTCAGCTCGAAGCAATAGATAGTACTAAACTATTACTAACCCTAACCCTAACCACATCCAGAAAAGTGCTCTTCAACAGCTTTTATTTGAATAGTCACACAGAACTAGCCATTCTCGAAAAAAAATTACCACGTATTTTATCAAGACTTTACGCAACCTCGTTTCCAGGGCTTCTCCCCTTCTGTTACAGGAGCATAATCCCTGTCCATGGTTCCTGTTTGTAAACAGATGTGGTGGAAAGAGTACAATCAGAAGTTCAATTATTTTTTCAGACCCTGAGGGGTCAAGGGCAGTCTAGAGGTCATTTCCCAGCTTAGTCACCAGGCGTTCTCGTCCTCTCTTTGGGAGCGTCTCGGTATTAAGCTGGTCTTGATAACTTAAATGTTACCTCGGTTTTAAAACGAGACCAGGTGAAAAGCATTGATTTTTTTGCATCAGGCATTGACTTGAAGTAGAGGTGACTCGAGATTGACTTATTATTACATGGAGCAAAAGTTGAAGTATGTCAGCGTTAAGTGACCTGTGACTTGTTTTTACAGCTGAAGATGCTTGGTGTGCTAAGACACAAGACAAGAATCAATACATTCAGGTGGATTTCCTGATAAGAACCCGCGTGACACGCGTGGGCATTCTGCGCCGTCAAACAAAAGATCACTGGGTTTCCGAGTACAGCCTGCAGTATAGTGACGACGATATCACTTGGATTGATTATATGGAAAATGGTCACGTGAAGGTGAGTGAAGATAGCCTTCTCTTAAATAGAGAAAGGGGGGGGGGAGAATGCGTGCACCATTAAGCTTCTGTTTGTTACGTTATCTTCCCTTGTAAAACAAAATAACAGGCTGACACAATTAGTCGGGGAAACAAACGTTATTTGAGTGTTAGTGAATGTACGTATTTTGGCAAATGACCAGCCGGTTGCTCAGATATATCAGGGCCTCGAGGCCTCGATTAAGGTCTCGTTCGCATCAATCACCCGAGGAAAAATGGTTCTATTTTAAAACAAGGCGAGGGTCAGCTTATTTTGTTGTTTCTAAAAGCGGCTAATTCTAACCTTCGAAGAAAAAGCGGTCCTTTTGAAAAAAAATCATCAGGACAAACTACGTGCAGCTGTACGTGCTCATTTAAATTGGGCCGCATCTACTTTTTTATGATAGGTTGCACAGGTAAGGGCGTAATTTGTACCAAGAGAGGATGAAGAGGTGAGAGAGTTAATCTCCCATATAGGCCCTATTCCCCTCCTAATTTAGTAACAAAATTCAAATTTCAAAACGTTATATCTTCTGAGTGGATAAAAATATTTCATTATTTGTTTCAGTTTCGTGATCTGTGTAACAAGTTCATTCAGAAACCGACATAAGATATCCCATAATACTTAAAGCAAAATTTGGCGCTAACTTTGTGACGTCATTTTGCCGACGAAAAATGTCAAAATCGGAATGGCAAGTTCTATATTGCTTCAAAAATTTAGGGCAATTGCTTTAAAACTCAGTAAGTTATTTGAAATTTGAATTTCCTACGATTTGTTACCAACAATAACTTAAGAGGGATTAGTATGGGGATAGAGGCTCTATGGGGGAGTGGCTCTCTTACCACTTCATTCTCTCTTGTTTGTACTCAGATGTCAACAATCTCGAGCGTTGAATGGATGGGGAGAAACTAGCCTTCTCCTGCCAAACACTGATTGCTATCAAAGACAACGCTATTGCTTTCGTGCTATTACGAGGTTTGTGCATAACCCGTTGTTTGGATCGGACTTACATAAGCTCATGGATTCAGACTCGAATTGTCAATTTTCAACTTTGTTACCATGTCAGTCTTGATAATGATGTCAGCGACATCGAAATCTCGACGTCGAATCGTTTAAATTCAGCAATCGTTAGATTGTTTATGAAACCAAGAATTATGAGCTAAAAGAATCCGTACAGTGTGTTGCCCAGTTTTCGTACACTTTAGTTTGTAATCGCTATACCTTTTCGTCTGTGAGACGAAAATTTCTGAATTTTCTATTAAAGATAGCCCATTTACTTACCTTCAATATATAAAACGATTGGCCGCTTGATCGACGTACGTTCAAAATTATGCCATTTTTCCCGAAACTCCTAAGTTGCCCAGTCTTCGTACACCTGGCCCAGTTTTCGTACATCGACAAAACAACATTTCTCCACGAAAACGCTCGACGCAAACTGATGTGTCAGCCACCCTGCTGAGTGCTTATCGTGTTTTCTCTTCGGTTTGTGAATAAATATCGGCTTAGCGACCAAAATTTGGCGTACAAAGCAAATGGTTATTCGGGGGGTGGATGTTTAATCGATCCTGTAGTGTTGATTTTTTGGTCCCTCACTTTTGGGCGGCTTTTCTTACGCTCAATCCACTGTCTCGTACGTCATTTACTGCCTTGGTTAAGGTAGTTGACAGGTTACTATTCTGCGTATTACAACTCTTAAGAAAAGGCCTGTGTAAGATTCGACGTTTTCCTTCCGTTTCCGCTAACGCCTTTAGAATAGCAAACTCTTTACTTCCGTTTCCGCTTACGCTTGCTTTTCTTACCTACTTTTGTAAATGTTTATTAGAATCGCAACGGAGTGACAAAAATCAGTAAAACCGGCAAGCTAACGATATTTCACGGTGTATGTCAACATTCTATGCATAGACATCTACCTTAGTTAATTATTTGACGATTTAGATTGTTTGCGTGGGATTACGTTTATTTTAAAATATTCGTGACCTCGGCGTGACCTGGATGTAAAGCGTCGCTGTTATACCACAACAAATACATGTGGTGTATCGTACTTTGCAAGGATTGTTGTGTAATCTTTGCTGCACTTGCGACCTATTTTTAGGGGCCGTTCACATGATACCGGAATGACTTTCATTCCAGAACGAGTTCATTCCATCCCCATATATTTCTTTGTATCTGTTTACATGATACCGAGACGAAAGTTAGGTTCCGCACAAGTCATTCCGGAATGAGTTCATTCCGGTTTTCAATCCGAATGAAATTCTCGTTCTGGTATGACATTTCATTCTGGTATCATGTAAACTGAAAACGAACTCCGTTCCGTGATGAAAACGCAATCCGCGTAGTCTGGGGCGAGTGGCGCATGCGTATCGTTTTCAAGTTGGTGGATAAAACGGTCGTTTTCAAGATGGCTGAGTCGGTCGATTTTGTCATGTGAATACAGTACGAACTTCATTCTGGAACGAAACTCATTCCGGAGTGAAACTCATTCTGGTATCATGTGAACAGCCCCTTAGTTTTCGAACAGTAAAGTTTAAAATTCAGTTCTTTAACTTATCTAAAAATAGGTTTTGAGAAAGGCGCAGCTAAGTGTACGAAAACTGGCACAGTAGGTCAAAATGTATGCGAAGATTCTCACCGCTAAAATTCAGGAGCAGTTAAATTTAAGCTGGCGTTGAAAGTTTTTCCATTCACTTTCATCTTTTGTCTATCATCTGTCCAAAAATCATGAAGTTCCTTGCAAAATTACCAGCAAAACGGGCTATTTGTTCATCTACAATACCTTTACTGTGCAGTGAAAAGTGCAAATATTAGCCGCTAAACTTTTACTCACCTCGAAAGAAATTGTCCGCACTGACCTGCCTCTTCGTCAAAAAGCCCGGCAAAACCGGCAATTTATAACTGAGATGTTCCTTTTACTTTTGGAATTCTTCGGTTGACGAAGATTTAAATGACCGACGAAAATAATCAAATAAAGTTCTTTTTGTACGAAAACTGGGCCCGTACGAAAACTGGGCAACATACTGTAGCCGAAGGATAAATTTTGATGTCCGATTAGCGAGAGCAAAACCGTCGATTAACGCTAATGGGTTATCTAGGAAACAGAGCCTGTGTTTGAACTCGCACCGGCTGTGGTGGAGGACAAATTTTAAAAACTATTGGAATCCGCCCTCGTCATTTTTCTTGTTTACTGGTATGTTTTTTTTTTGCAAATGCAAGGAAATGGGGAAAGTGGGCAGAAAACGGTGTCTTACATAAACAAAGAAGGCTACGGAACCACAACTTGAACTCCTGCATGAATCGATTTCTTTTTGTTTCTCTTCTTGGTCAGTCTTGAAGAGTATCATGAGAAGAAGGGTCTCATTTCTCAAAATGACACTTCCGACGACTAAATCTTCATTAACTAAGTGAACTTTATGAGAAATGTAAGCTTAAGCTTAACTAAGATAAACCTATGGAAATCTTTCTGCTCCATGTCAAAGGCGTCCATTTGCGACAAACACTAGCCAAAAGCGCTATACAGATCTTTAACCATTAACAGTCACCCACAAATTTCGCCTGATTTTCCATCAGCCAAAACGTTTCTCTAAGTGTAGTCTGCAGATTCATCCTTGCTCGAGTACATGCAGTAAACATGGTAAAGATCTTTTGTTCCTGAAACCAGCTGCTAATTATTCTCTTCGCTCTTTACACAATCTCTTCTGTTTGTTCCTAAAGTCAACTGTTCCACACCTAATGATCGCCCCTCCGCTCATGCTGCACCTGTTTCATGAAACGCGTGGCCATTAACTAGAAGAACAAGTAGCAGCCTCGCCATTGTTAAAAAAGCAACTGAAAACATTTCTTTTTAAGAAAGCCTTTAATTTATGAATAATTATAACTCTCTGATGTCAAGCGCTTTTGAATATACTTATATAGTATTAGCGCTATATAAATTTATTATTATTATTATTATTATAATCGTATGTATGACAAAATGCTCGATTGTGATTGGTTCTCCGCGCGCCTATTTGATACGTAATTGGAGGTTGATCACGTGGGTGTCCAATTACAGCTGTCCAATCTGAACTTTTTGTAACTGGATCGCTGTAATCGGACAGCTACGCTGCGCGCGCGTCAATCAGGTGCACTGAAATGGATTTTTTTAATAGCTGTTTCTCCACTGCTTGCAAAACTGATAATTAAAAATATATCCCCTAAGGGCACGTAAATTTCTAATCTCGGATTTTGTTAAAGATACGATTAATTGGTAATTGGACTTCGTGTCGTACAATTTAGGGGTAATCTAATCGTGCTCGTAATTTCAAATCGTCCTCGCCCTACGCGCTCGGCTGATTTAAAATTACTCGCCCGATAACTCCCTGAATTGTACTCCACTCAGTCCAATTACCATTACTTATTATTATGATGATGATGATGATGATTATTAAAACTGGGAAAAACATGCCTGTTTCTTTTTTTTTTGGGGGGGGGGGGCTTCGTATTTCTTTTTGATTAGACAAATTAAGTGGAAGCCTTTTCGGGCCCCTTCAGGCAACAACAACAATAGCTTTATTTGATGAGTATAGGTTATTACAGTATTGCAAAAGTATACAACTCAACAAAAAGAACTTATAATGTAACAATTATATAAGGAGATGAGAATTAAGTTACATCAGTATGAATTGATAATAAATTATTTCGTAAATTTAAGCATTATAGAATGAATCTCAGTAATCGAATGTTTACAAGATAATTATCAGAATTCATTAATTCTTTTGTAGCTTCCAATGTAGACAATCGTTTTATATATGGTAGGTGATACTCTAGTTTCCTGTAAAACCTGTCTCTAAAAATTGAGTATTTAGGACAGTGAAAAAGTGAATTTCATCCTCGATTTGATTAGATCCGCAAGTAGGGCAAATTCTATTAACTCTCTGGATTTGACTATATCTACCAGTTTGAATCATTAGTTTGTGATTACCTATTCTGAATTTTACTAATTCTTTCTTTTCATTTAACTTGCTTGTAAGTTCTAGATAACAAGAAGGTGTGTATTCGTATTTAAAAGTGTTATAAAATTCTAGTTTCTTTGAGTGTTGAATAGAATTTTGTCAGTGTAGGATATATTTGCGTTGCATTAGGCTTATATAGTGTTTGATCTCAGACTTATTTAAGACATTGACAACAACAAGCTTTATTTGCATGACTACATAGAAATTTGGTAGTATTGCAAAAGCTACTTAAATTTAATTACATATTATTTCATTAACTAAGATAATTAGTAAAGTAGAAAATAACATAACATAACAAAGAAAAAAAATATTATATATAATATATGAAACAATTACTAACAATAATTGTTCATTTAACTGTTCGAAGTGGTGATCATTGTAACGAGATTGTCTCTCAATTCAAAGCATGCCGAGATAAATGAGATTAGCTTAATGTTTACAAAGTAGTCAGTGGAATTCATAAGAGGTGATAATAGAGTTTCGCGTGGTAGTAGTCGTAGTAATGGAAGTTTGGATTCTATTTTAGAAAAGAATATGCCGCGTACCTGAGAATAAGCTGGGCAATCTAACAAAAAATGAGTTTCATCTTCAATTTTGTTGCAATTGCAGAAGTTGCATATTCTTTCATTACGAGGTATATTGTCGTATCTACCTGTTTCGATCCTAAGTTTGTGACAGCTTATTCTCAGTTTTACTAATGTTTTCCTTAAAGGGTTCTTCCTTGTTAAATCTAAGTAGGTAGAAGGGCTATAATTATTTTTAATAGTGTTATAAAAACTAAGTTTTTGCGAGTTTTGTAGGGTCTGATTCCAATGTGAAATATACTTCTGTTTCATGATATTAATATACTGTTTAATTTTACAATCATTTAATGAACTATAGTTAAAGTGATTAAAATTATAGTATTCATTTATTTTCATGACACTAGAGTAGAAACTATTTTTTCCGTTATCATAAAGATAAATCGATATTTTTAAGGCTTGTCTGACTATAGAGTTTTCATCCTTTTGGTGTAAGTAATTTAGATAACTTAGTATCTTCTTATTTATATCAATGATCAGAGGGAATTTACCAAGTTCGGCTCTGCATGCAATATTGGATGCCTTGTTATGTACTTCTAAGTATCGTTTACAAAACTGCAAGTGAGTTTTCTCAATTGGGGAAAGGTCCCACGACTTAAAGTCTGATTTCACAAAGGCACCCCAAACTTCACTGTTGTAGGTTAAGATTGGTAAGATTTTTGAGTCGAAAATTTTGCATGCTATTGAAGGTTTAAGTTTATTGAAATCTGTGTGCCGTCTTAGACTAAAGAAAGCATGAAGAGCTTTTTGTCGTAGATGTTCAAGTGAGAGTGTAAAATTTCCTGAAGAAGAGATGCGAGTCCCTAAATAGGTATAGTCTTGAACAATGTCTATTTTTTCACTGCCCACATGAAAAGCATAATCAGATCGTTTTTCACGTCGTTGAAAAATCATTAATTTTTGTTTTCTTAGGGTTTATGCTTAGCATCCAGGAGTTGCAATATGAAGATAACTTGTTAAGACAATTTTGTAATCCTAGTTTTGATCGTGATAAAATAATTAAGTCGTCTGCATAAAAAAGGGAGTTGAGTTTGGTGCCATTTGGCAGTATAAACGGATCAGATAGAACATTGTTAAAAGAAAAAGCTAAATCGTTAACGTATAGGTTAAAGAGCAAAGGACTTAAAAGCAAAGGACATTGAGTTTTATTTAAGACATTGACATTTATTTATTGACATTTATTTAAGACATTAAGTAATTAAATCAGGCAAATTATAGTATTCAGACATCCTCATAACACTAGAGTAGAAACTACTTTTACCAGAGGAATGAGGATCTGCCGACATTAAAAAGATCTGTTTAAAGATCTGTTTAGAGTCATTCCCCTTATTATGAAGATCTAAAAAGTAATTAATTATTTTCTGATTAATAGCTATAATAAGAGGAAATCTTCCAAGTTCAGCTCTACATGCCATATTTGATGCTTTATTGCTTACTTGTAGATAACGTTTGCAGAACTGAAGATGAGTTTTTTCAATCTGCGAACTGTCCCGAGACTTGAAATCAAATTTACATATACACCCCGGATTTCGCTGTTATATGTTAAAATTGGAGAGATCACCATGTCAAAGATTTTAGTTTCAAAGAGTGGACACAATTTGCTTATATTCGTATGTTTTCTAAGACTAAAAAGAGTGTGGAGGGCCTTCCCTTTCAACTTGTCAAGTGCCATTGAAAAGTTACCCGTTGAAGAGATTTACATACCTAGATAGGAGTAGATGGGGTATAAAGACGAGAATTGACATAGGCATAGAAGAGGCATAGAAGAGGCATAGAGACGAGAACTGACTTAGAGTAGTACTTGTCCTCCCAACTGAAATAAAGGACGCTGGGAAAAGCAAATTCGAAACTAAGTCTGCACAATCAGGTACACTCAGATTCTTGGCTTAAGAAGGTTGCAGCCGCTGTGTTAAGGAAAGGGGAGAAGGTCTACTGTTAAAATAACTGGCTAAAACCGACGTGGAAGGGCTTTTTGAGAGAGGGGAGGCCATAAATAGGGAAGACTAAAAAGGCTAAAAAAGGAGAGGAGAAAATCTGTGTTGAGGTTGTAAGTAGGAATCGAATGTGATTTACTGCGTGCAGTCCTGACTTTTTAACTTGATAAGTACTACCTGGGGCAAGAAAATATGATCATGAATAGCCTGCTATAAGGCCGAATTTTAGCAGCCTTCTCATATTCTCTTACGTGGGTCGCTCTATAAAGTTGGGTTATATTTTTCGTTCGGCGTTTACCGCGGGAATGGTATACCAAGCGAAACAAAAATAGAACCTGATCGCAGGTTAGATCATGAATCCCTTGGGAGTAATATTGTTCAGAACATTATTGTATTCTTCTACGTATTGTTAATGACCCCTATTTTTTCTGAATAGTATACGTTTCTCTGAACTACACTGATATTTGCTCAAGACGCATGGTTTTTCGTTTTTGCTTTTCATTAAGGTATTCAAGGGTCCGCAGACTTCCTCTGACAAAAATCTTATCATCCACTATCTCCGTCACCCAGTCGAGGCTAATAATATCCGGCTGCGCCCGCTGACATGGGTTCAGCAGATTTGCTTACGGATGGAGCTGTATGGCTGTGATATACCAGGATCACCAGGTAAACAATAACGTTGCAGGTGAACTTCTCACAAGCAACACCTTTGGGAACCTTTGTGTCCGCGTCCTAATGTATCGTCTTAGTCCACCGCTCTAGTTGTCGTTAGTGCACCCTGCATGTATGTTCAGGCAGAACGCGTTTACACAATTTAATTTAATACAGTTACATATATTAAAGATAATCGAATGCGACACCGGGTGTCGACCTTAACAGGAAGTTCATGCGCTGTGACCCAAACCTCCCTCTTGGAGCTCCCTTTGAAAGCTAAGCGCGTTTAGTCCAGAGAACGAGGTTGCCATTGTGGGATATGTTCTCTTGCTGGGAGTTATCATTGTTGTGCTCTTGTGTAGCTAGTTTACTGTACATTTTCCTCTTGTGGAAACTGTCTGCATAAAAGAGGTGTTTTCCGGTAACGTATTAAATGTGTCCTCTTAAGGGACATGGAATAATTCCTCCTTCACAGGAGGCAGCGTGGCCGAGTGGTCGGCGCGTTAGAGTCGGTACTCGGAGGTCCCGAGTTCGAGTCTCGCTCCGACCACTAGCTGGATTTGTTTCTTGGTAGTCCCGAGTTCAACTCCTTGGTCACGCTTGGCATATAGCCAACTGGTTTGCCTCCCGCCAGCTGGAGTATTAACCTTCTTTATGTTTAATTTGATTATTTGTTTATGATTAGTTCAGTGGAGTGTATGTGAACTAGGTGTATTAGTTAAGTGCACTTCTACTTTAAATAATAGCGTTTACCAAATAGCATACGAGATGTTCCCAAGCCGGTAGTGAGTACCCAAAATAAGTAAAGGTCGGTGGTCGGTTTTACCAGGCAAAATGTCGCAGATCGGAGTACTGGTGATGTAATGATTTCGTCAACAACAAGGACAACATTAAGGGGGACAATCTTAACTCTGTAAATGGTTTGACCAGTGAGTCAAATCACAAGTCGGTGGAGTAAACGAGAAACTAGAAATGGTGAAAGCTGGTCAAGTTATAAATCTGCAAAAAATCAAGTGAATGAAGCGATAAAACTGGCTAAATCCTCCTATTATAATGCATATTTTGCCGCCAACTGTGGAAATATTAAGAATTCTTGGAAAGGGATAAATCTTATTATGGCTAAAACACCACAGTTAACTAAAATTAACGCTCTCAAAATTGGTGACGTTTCTTATTCGTCCCCCCGAGAAATTAGTGATGTTTTAAACAATCATTTCTGAAATGTAGGACCATTACTTGCGAGCGAAATTCCTCCAGTCAGTATTGACTTTAGCGACTATATCAATCCTGTATCACATGCCTTTACTTTGACAGAGACGAGCATCGATACTGTTCTAAAACTAATTAACTCACTCCCGTTAAATAAGGCTTGTGGTCTTGATGGAATATCCTGTCGTTTACTAAAAGAGGCAGCACCTATTGTCGCTCCGTCCTTAACCCACAAAATAAATTTGTCTATCATTACTGGTATCTTCCCGGATGAGTGGAAACTGGCGAGAGTATCGCCCATTTACAAAGAAGGGGCGAAAAGTGACCCGAATAACTACAGGCCAATTTCTGTTTTACCTGTGATCAGCAAACTAATAGAAAGAGTAGTTTTCGACCAGTTCTATGAGTATCTTATAGTTCACGATCTCTTAGCCGACACTCAGTATGGTTTTAGACCTCGGCACTCAACTCAAACTGCCCTTCTAGAAGCTACTAATGAGTGGTACCTAAACATAGACAATGGTCTTCATAAATGGGGTTCTATTTCTCGATCTCAAAAAAGATTTCGACACTGTAGATCACCGGATCTTACTACAGAAACTTCAACTTTATGGGGTGGATTCCCACACTTTAATGTGGTTTAAGTCATACTTAACTGACCGTAAACAGAAAACATTTGTAAACGGCCAGATGTCAGACTTTTGCCCCATTATTTGTGGTGTCCCACAGGGATCGATCCTGGGAACTCTGTTGTTCTTAATCTACATAAATGACCTCCCCGCGTGCCACCTACACTCTGTGCCAAGAATGTATGCCGACGACACAACTCTTACTCTAAGCTCGAGTGATCCAGTCGATTTACAATCCAAATTAAATCATGACTTAGCTCAGATTCAGACCTGGCTACAAGCTAATAAACTTAGTCTTAATGTCAAAAAAACCAAATTTTCTATTATTGGTAGCCATAACAAGTTGGCTAATTAAAACCATCAGTTTGATGTAAAAATCAATGAACACTATCTAGAAAGAGCTAAAACCTACAAATATCTTGGCATTGATTTGGATGAGAGCTTATCGTCGGACTCCCATATTGACAGTGTTGTCAAAAAAGCGTCTGCCGGCCTCGGGGCTATCAAACGCGTCAGGAACTTAGTTCCCCGTGAAGCCCTAATAACTATCTATAAAGCTCTCGTCCAACCGTACTTTGATTATTGTAGCTCCGTATGGGGCAGCATAGGTGTGTGCCAGTCTGAGAGGCTCCAAAAACTCCAAAATAGGGCTGCACGTTTAATCACCTTCTCAGACCTAAATGTTAGATCTTCAATTTTACTCGGTGACCTCGGTTGGGACTGTCTGGAGCGAAGGCGTTCAAAGCAACTAGCGATTAATCTGTTTAAGGCTCTCCACAATCTTTCTCCGATTCGTTTAACAAGCATCTTTAAAACTACATCCAGTGTTCACTCACATAACCTACGAAATTCAAAATATAACCTCTTTGTCCCTAGACCGAGCACTGAAGCAGGAAAACGAAGCTTCCAATATCGTGGTTCTGTTCTCTGGAACAGCTTGCCTTTGAGCACTAAGACACAGCCCACTCTCGGCTCTTTTAAATCGTCTCTATGTCATTAAATAATAGTTAATAAAGATAATCTTGTACAGATAGGTAATTTAGTTGGATATTTTAATTAGTTAATTGATTAATTTAGACACGGCTCGATGGAAGAGCATGTAACATGAATGGATTCCGTGTATAAATAAAGTTTTACCTACCTACCTACATTGCTGAACACCATTTACAAATAAACTAAAGAATCGACTGGAAATCTGCTAAATGCGCTACCTACAATACGGACTACTATCAACGAAACTATCAACGAATCACTCTGGAAAGAAAAAACACCACTGAACCGTTGCCAACAACCGCCTGCAAGTTACAAACGACTTATTGACGCCACCAACAAGACAGACAAAGAAAAGACAACCTGACTTATTTTACTAGCCACAGATTAGCGGACATTTGACTAACAAAAGACGGATCGAAAAGCACCAGCAACGTTTTAGACTGTACTTCTTTTTTTCTTCAGCCAACTGCATCTCGCCGTTGGGCCTGGAGTCCGGTGACATAAAAGACGAAGCTTTGTCAGACAGCCTACCCCCTGGGGAGTCCAAGCCACAATTCATTCGCCTCAATATGGTGGTCCCAGATTTCCCGTTTGGATGGAAGGCTAGATTTGCCAAGGTTCCTCCAGATTATCTCCAGGTAATCTTATTCTTACCATTTCCTTATTCGTTTATGTCTTCATAATAGCTAACACAAATACCATCTGGCTCAATCTCGTTTATTGAATTTCCCGCTTTCTCACTGGCTTACCGCACACAGGCTGTCAGCAAATAACCTTAGAAGGAATTATAGTACAACGCTAAATTTTGGCGTGATCCCATTGGTCGAAATTGATCACGTGACGCGATAGTGTCTCTCCTCAGCGGGCGACCATCACCGCATAGTGCCCGTTATTGGCAATTTTCGCTCAAAATTTAGCTTAGTGCAATAAAAACGATAGAGTTCTTCTGTCGAAGGCACTATAGTGTGATAGGTGGCCCGAGGAAATTTAATGTTCACAACAAATCGAGGGCTTATATGAAGTTTAAACATCAAATTTCCGAGGGAATCTATCACACAGAGGGCCTGACAACCTTATAAGGAATTAGATACTTTGTCAAGTGCCACGGAGTTCCAACGTTTTTCCCCCTTTCCCCTCCCCCCAAAAGAAAAGAAAGGAAGAAAGAAAGGAAGACAGACATGGATCAACGATTACCGCAAAGTTGAGAATTTAATGAAAGAATTATCCTAATCTTCCCTGATGGATGTGAGGTAAGGTATGTACAGTCGCAAACGGGCCAAGGAGGCCCACACAGCCGGAGCTTATCCCGGTTCCTGTAGCATGGAGCAACTGAGAGTATTGCTACTCCCCCCTGGATGGGATGCTAGTCCATCGCAGGGTTACCCCCAGCAGTATGTCACTGGTACCCATTTTATACACCTGGGTGGAGAGAGACAATGTGGGGTAAAGTTTCTGGTCTAAGGAAACGACACAATGGCATTGACTGGGCATTGAACCACCGACCTTCAGATCTGGATATGAGGTGATTTAAGAAAACTCATAATCTCTGGGGTGATTATACCAAACCAGGAACGCATGAGTTTCTGACCAACGATGTCATCAACTCGGCGCTACAGTCCTCGTATGCTATTTATTACGTCATATTCAACGCCTGCTTGTAGAATAATTTTTAATCCTTTAAAGGCTGATATGAAAATGCATATTTTCCAAATCGTTCTCCATACATTTCTTATGGAACTAGTAAGGAGAATTTGTCTAAATTTGGAGACAGCTTGTCCTTGGTAATCACTCCCTTTATTCTCATAAACTCTTCTCCAAGCGTAGGAACCCAATTTTTTACATTTTACTTCCCAAGCGTTCCTTCCCACTGACTCACCTATGACCGACGCAAATTTACGACATCACCAAATTCAAACAAGAAAGGGATTAAAGGTAGGGGCAGGCGGTGGCAACCATTTGCACGGATTTATAGCGCCAGATTTATAACACCCATCCATTGAATATTTTAAATCAGATTGACTTTGGTTCGTTGAGGAATATTACAAGAGTGGCAACCATGGGAGCCCATAGCATCAGCTCGTTTTACGTTAAAACGTATAAGCTCGAGTACAGCAACAATGGTTTGACTTGGAAGCAATATCGAGAAAATGGACAGGTCAAGGTATGGAGTTCAACATTCATTCCATGCCAAATTTGAAATATAATTACACATCAAGTACAGTGACAGATGAAGAGGCACATCCTCTTCACCGTTCGGACAAAAAGATTTCGGACGTTTTAAGGCATTTTGTGGACTTTATTTCGCACATTTTCTGGATCACCGAACCTCAGTTGCTATTTTGTTAATTTCTCCAATATTGTCTCTGTACTATCTCACTTATGCAGCTTTTCAGCCTTTTGAGTGCCTTTTTTTTTGCTAAAATGGATTTGCTTGACGGCGGTTCTTATCCTTTCTTTAGGATGTAAGAGGGCCGCAAAGCGAGTTTGAAGCCAAATACGCTGTACTTGCCAAGCTTGCTGAGCCGTTCGTGGCGCGTTACCTTCGGATTATTCCAAACGATGCTGGGAGTAATTTCAAAGTTATGAGAGCGGAAATTTACGGATGTTTTGCTGAAGAGCTTCCACCTTACAATGGTAGGTTCATGCGCTTAGGCCACATTACAGCGCGTCCCGCTTTGATCTCTTTAATTGACTTGGCATACTTACGTAGAAGCCACCATTCGAAAAGCTTTGTTTCAGTAATCACAGAGTTAGCTTTCCTTGCAAACTGATGTAATAATTAAAAAACAACACTAGCCTGCGTAGCAGGCGTAAACGGGGAAGGGGAAAGGAAGCGAGAACGGAGGAAAATATGGGGGTCTGGAGGCTAAAACAACACGTACATTTCTACATCTCGCAAAGTAGTCAAAATGAGTGAGTGATCCGAGTGAGTGAGATTCGAAGAACTCGATGGTCTGTGTAAACACAGTGTGTCAGATTCTTTGCTTTCTGGTAGCTAGGTGTTAGTACGCCAGAGTGTTACTAAATGTTGCTTAGTACGCCAGATTCTGAGTGAACTTAGTGTCGAATCTTTTTTCATCTGTGTTACTAGATGTTCCCGAGTACGCCAGACGTTCATTCCTGTTGGATCCTATCACTGACCGCTTTTTCACTTGCATGTATTCCGCTGAAGAGTAAGTAGGACGACTGCTGCATCATCACTTTGAAATCCTTGGTTGTAATAAAGTTTTTAATGTGTGACCGAAAGGATAGATACTTAAGACCAACTAGGCAAGGACGAAATTGAGCATACACGTTAAGGTTGTCTGCTTACGCGTCTTATAGTCTGTCTGTATAAAATTGGTGCAAGAAATATGCGCCCGGACAATCTATTTGGTTTAGTGACACATTAAGTGAATGGAATCATAATCAGCTCTTTATGCAGACGAATTATGAGATGCGCAGCCAGAATAGCTAATCTTTTCTAAGTGCATTTGAGACGGAATGTCTAGTATAAAAGTGCAAGTGAAGGCGAATTGTATTAGTGTTTTTTATATTTCATGCACCCTTCATATCGAAAGAGATATAGGCTATAGTCCTGGCACATCACTCTTATCCAGTCGTCATTTATTTCATTTTGGGCTAAGGGAAGATTGGGGTGTTTACCATTGAACCAAAATTTTGGAAAATTCCGGTTGGAAACAAATGGTAAGGGTATTTTTTAAGAACTTCCATCCGGACATTTTGGCCAAGCTTTACAGGTGAGAAAGAAACGATCTCAAATTAGCTAAATCTCTGATCTTTTTCTTGGTTCAAGTCTTCCGCTAAAGAAAAGTGGCGTAAAATTCGTTACGCGGGCTCTGCAAACGATCCTGCGTAAATGGTTGGTCACATGTAAAAAACGGTAAATTTATTACGATTAAATGCATTCATCGGGTGATTCCAATCGGTAAATGGTAAGGACCTGGGTATGAGTCAAACGACCCGCGCGGGGCGCCCTGGGCGTTAGCTTATTTTTGCTTCTTTCCTTCCTGTAGCAGTCCGCTCGCTTCCCCTTATCCAACGTTCCTTTTACCAAAAATCAACTGGAAATAACGACTGACATGGGTGCAAGATAGTGCGCTCCAGTGCGTTCCTCTACTCAGGCCCAGGTTGTTCAAGCTCAATAAGTGCCAATTTTGACTTCCAAATTCCCAGTGAATCCCTTTTAGGGTAAGCCCGCTCTCGAACAACTGTCAGACTTTGCCACCCTGTCACTCCAGCTACAAGACCTGAAAGAGGTATATGTATCGTAGTTATCAATCTGCTCACGTTCGGTTCTTAAACCATAAACTTTACTGTTTGTTATCCTAGAGATGAAAGCAGCTGTTTTTCAACTGTGGATGGAATAGAATGGACTTGTATGTTATTTTATCTCTTTAATTTAAAGTAAAGTACATACAAAATCAATGTTCATAATTAATGTCTGTTGTCTTACAGTCAAAACTATTTCTTGCACTTGACCTCTGGTATCGTACAAAAGACTAAATTTTCAGCTCAAACGCATAGGATGGTTCGTACTTGCAAGAAAGGAATTTGTTGTTGCTGTCGTTGCCGTTTTTGTTTACTTGAATCTTCAGTGTTCAGAAAACTGCCGTTTCTAGAAGCCCTCCAAAAGTTTCCGATAAGCATCTTTTTCAGAGGCATCAAAGTCTCTCATTTTCTCATTTAAAACGAGGCCAAAAGCGGTAGCAGGTCTTATGGACACGATTTTGTTTCGCATCCAAATAGAACTCGTTTTCAAATGAAAGCCTAACTTGCATTAGGCCTCACTTTGAAACTGGGACTAAAGAAACGATAATGTTCGACTAATCATGGTTTCCTGTACCGTTAACTGTGACGCTATTTTGAAAGCGGAGAAAGCCTGGGGTGGACGTTTCAATTGGTTGCATTGACAAGGTAGTAAGATTAATTAGGTTTTCAGAGAGAAAGATGATTGAGCACTTGCAATTGTCTGGAATACAAACAATTTGTCGTGACAAAAGGTAGTAAAGTCGCACACGAGCCAAGGAAGCCCACACGGCCGGAGCTCAACCCGGTTTCTCTAGTATGAAGCAACTGAGAGTATTGCTCCTCCCCCTGGATGAGATGCTAGTCCATCGTAAGGTTACCCCTAGAGGTATGTCGATGGTACCCATAATACACCTGGGTGGAGAGAGATGTGTTGGGTAAAGTTCCTTGTCTAAGGAAACCACACTGTGGCAGCTGAGGGACTGGGCTTTGAACAACCGAACTTCAGATCAGGGGCGAGTTGCATAAAACTTAAGGTCCAGCCTAACTTCAACGGAGTTGTCGTAATGCAGAATTTTTCTGGGCGTCTTACTTGGTATTTTCTTTTTTGTTTTTTATTAGCTATTAAACCTTTAATAATCAGCATAACAGCTGCTTGTCCCACCCGTAAAGAACTTTATGGCCTGGATCGGAGAATGAACTTCCACTGCAGTCGTGACTCTGGTGAAACGTGGCGACAGATTACTAATGCTTACTTGAAGGAAGTAAACAAAGGCGCCAGTTTGGTGCACGCCACGCCACTCCCGGAAACGCTTGTATCCGAGGTGCCCACGGCTAATTTGACAGCGGTCGCCAATTCTACTGGTGTCACTTGGGGCGGTAAGTGCAATCAATAAAAGCTATATTTTTGCTCATTGGTTTTATTTTCAGTATGGAGGTTGATGCTTCTAGTAGACAAGGAAGTAGAAGTAAACTAAAAAGCACTATTTTCTCAGGTATTGAAACTTTGACACGTGTCTATGCTCTTTCGCACTAGTCTAATAGCCCCAATGAGAAGACATTTTAATTATCTACACTTTAAGAAATGACGGCTTATTACATGCATACGCAAAATTAGCCTCCCACGCAGTCGTTTTTAGTGAAGTCGGATGGGAGGAGGGTGATCCGACTCCACTAAAAACGACTGCGTGGGAGGCTAACACAAAATAACTCTCAGTTCTGAAAAAGACTATAATAATGCACTGTTCTTTGATTTGATTATTGTAGTGTCTGGTTCTGGCATCCATGTGATGGCCCATGGAGGCGATTCTTGGACTATGGTGGGCACATGGAAATGTTGCGGAATGTAACTACAATGGCTGGGCCCAACAAGCATCACTCTGCATTGTACATACATGTTATAATACCAAACAATCACTTTCCGAAGGGAACAAAGAGAACGGAGAGGGGAGGGGAGGGGGGCAATTTCAAAAAAAGAAAGACGAATAGGGAGTTCCGAATAAATTCTATTTGTAAAGCGGCTTGAGATGGGGTGCCTGTTGTCAATAAGTGTTGTTTTGTTCACCTTGGTACCCTGGGGGGGTACTCCCTAATATGGCCTATACGGGGACGTGCCGCTGGACAGGGTATGGTTTTCCTCCTCTCCTCCTCTCTGTCCTGAACAGGGTATATAATTTTACGCGAGTCTGTCCTAAAGAGGGTATGGTCGCACGATTGTCGTCGTTAAGTATGGCTTAGATCGGAGACGTTTGTTGGTCTTCAAAACACCTTAAAATTGTGAAAAACAAGAGAGTCTGCATTTTGTACTTTTTGCTAAACAGAGACCTAAAATGGAGGGTATTTTCCTAAGCAGGGTGGGTATTTTAGGTCTATTTTGGTCCTAAACAGGGTAGGGTTTCCGACCCTCAGCCGCACCCCTCCACCCAAACATGAGTCAAGTGCCCCCCCTCCCCCCACCTGGGCTTGGTGCCTGAAGCACCCAGCGTGAAGGCCAGCTGATGTTTTCTCCTATATCCCATTGTGGAACACTCAAATGAACCTAAAACACACAGTATTGCATGTAAAATCATGTCAGTTTACTTGCAATTATTTCACGAAGGTTCCTTTTGAATGTGAGGTGACAAATAAGCAACGAAGCGAGTGCATCGAGCTGACCCAACAAGCGGGAGTAGAATAATTGTTTTATTAAGTTCTCAACCTCTATTATCGATGCGGATTTTTTCCCCATATTTTTTCTTTGCAAATAAAAATAACACGGGGTCCAATTTCCACGTAAAGCTAAAAGCAGGGTTATTCGCAGGCATTCTGCGTGTGTGAAGCAATGAAAAAACTAGAAAGATAATAACCGAGTTTGAGAATTTAATTACCCCAAGTATTCCCCTTCACTGAGAGTAGTGATACGATGTATTCAAGCAATATGCATAGTGAAAAACAGGCAAGAAAGAAGTAACTCTATAAGTGCACGAGACGCTAATTCGCGCGGCTGCAGAGTCCTCTAAACAACGACGCTAAAAATTCCTTACTGTTGACTCAGTAACATTCAAATTTGAGTTAGTGTCTCTGACTTGTTCCTTAACAATTTCATCTTTACAGATAACAACAGAAATACTATCAAGCTAGTTTCCTACACATTTCTTTCCTGGAAAACACAGCGTGGGGGGCACGAAACACCATTTGTATTTTCGAAATATTAAATCGTAGGGAGCTAAAGGCAAAGTGGGCGAACCAAAAGACCTGTCAATTGCATATGGTAAACAAAGCCATACACTTTAAGTGTTTCAAAAAAGGGATCGTTATCAAAAGAACTATAAATGTCTTCCATTTTTTGGTAGGGAAAAACTTTTATCACTCTTTTGGAGGAAAAATAGACATTTTATAGTTTTTAAGTTTGCTTTCCGAGCTCCTTATCGCTTTCTTGTTAGTAGTATGATGGTTTTTATTGGCTAAGATCATTTCACAACTTCTAATCAACCACTAATAGAAACCGTTTTTCTTCTTTATTAGCGATTTTTTGAGTACGTACCGATTTTAGAGGTGATTTGTGAACGATTTTCAATCGTCTGTGTTAGGTTTACCAGCGATATCACGGCAATACTCCAGTTTAGAGGTCACCTAGACTAGCTGAATAAGAATGCCAATGACGCAGTTTTACAGCGTAAGTCTCAACCTGAAGTAAAATATGCAAAAATTTCGATAGGAAAGTTCTCAATTCTGAAATAAAACAATGCACAGAGATGCGAATAGTTCATCTTCTCGCTGATATATGTGTGTGTTTTAGTCAGTTTGTCGATAATCCTATAAAATGTGTCTTTAGTATTTTTTATTCAGCAATCTTGATAAACTCGAAGCTAGACCAGGAGACTAATAAACTGCAGTTTGAAATGTTTTATACTGGTGGGAGCCCGGCTATGGGATAAACAGATTAAACATGCAATGTCAGCATGAAACTCGTCAAAGCTTCCCCAAGACAGTAAAAGTCAGTAATCAGCTTTGACATCTCTTTACATTAAATTGTTGTGAAATCGCTATAACACAACCGGTAGTTTACAAGAGCGAATTGAAACGCCGTGTAAAATCGTTCTGCAAATCGCATCAAAAATTCAACAGGCCGTTACAATACCCAGTTTAGGTGACTCACGTAAGTTAAATTGCCCTTCTGTTATATCGCATGGAAACGTAAACCATTATTATAATGAACATGCATGCTTTTATCCGTGGAGAGTTTCTGGAAATCTTGACTTGTGGTCTTAAATATGACTGTGAACATATGAGAAATGAGTTAGAAAATAAAACAGCTGTAGAACAAAGGCGTTTGTGCTTGTCATCATCATCATCGTCATCATCATCACCATCTTCATCATCATGGTCATCATCATCATCTCCCCTTTATGTTGTTTCACTTGTATGGAATACTATACTGCGTTGCCATAGTGATAGAAACGACTGAGTCTTTCAGCGAATTGAGGCACGCGTTTACTGAATGCTATTTTCCCAAATTTTAGTTCAATATTGTTTTTTTAGGAAATTTGCTGGTAGCAGAAACCAATAACATCGGCAATTTACATGTGCGACAAAGTGCAAATTAAAGTGCTAGAAATACAACCTCCGCTCCGCTCCGCCTCCGGACATTCCATAACGATGAAAGGTTCTTTCGAGAAACACACAATAATATAATTCTGCCCACTCATCAGTTTCTGAAAATATAGATCAGAAACAGTGGTCTTAGCGGTCGGTATTGCCAAAATGGACCCGTTTTCGTGTCCATTGGAATGAAGTTTATTCTGCTTGCGTCACCTTCAAATGGTGATAATGCATGTCATGCCTTGCAAAGAATAACATTTTATCACGAAAAAGACCTAACCTTTTTGTAGTAGTAGCTTTGTAGCGAGTGTTTTCCGTGGAACGTTTCCTACTTTCGCGCGTCAAAAACTTCAAATTAAAAGCGAAAAACTCTTCCAACACGCGAAAAACACCCACAAAAACGCTTCTACGCAGGCTACTTTGGTAGATATTTCAAAACAATTTCATGTTCGTTTTAGCGCTATGTATCTTCTCATGATAAATTTATCAAGCAATTACTTCTCTAGCTCTAATTGGTCATTGTTAAGTGTTTTAGTGAAATGGCATCGACAAAATAGCGAGCGAACAGTTTCTCTGGTCAGTGAAATGAAAACGATTAACACTTCAAAATGAAGTTTTTGACCAAACAAGTGTCAAGGGTACGTGATAATTTCAAGATTAAATGTATTATCAGGAAAGTTCAGTAATCAGTTTCTCCTACTTCTGATAATCATGCCCGATAATTCTGCAAATGTCTTCCTGGTTACTATGCATTTCGTTAAACGTCAGTAAAGTATATAGATACAAGACTAAATTCAAGGCGGTATGAAATTATATATTTATAAAAAGGGAATGCAGGCACATTAAATATTTCATGCAATTCTCTTGATTCATTAAAAGGCACAAGCCTTTATATTTTAAAGAGCTTTTAACGGCTCAATGCTAACACGATGTTAATTAGTGTGAAAATTGTTTCTTGTGGTATTTTTTGAACAACATTTTGTCGAAAACAATCTTATCTTTTACACTTAACTAAAAACGTTTATCCTCTTGGCCCTCGACAACAACAGTGCCTCCCTCTAAGCAAGCTTGGAGCTGTAGAGGAAACGAATCATGATGGAACTCAAAGCCTTCTTCATGGTTATTATTCTTTCACTACTTTTTCAATCAGGTAAAAAAAAAGATTTGTAATGACATGTAGAAACATTTGTCACTTAAAAATCTTAAAACGAGGAAATTCATAACAAAACTCATTCTTGAACATCAACAATATATATATAGAAAGTTTGCATGTCATAGCATCATCCTTGCGCCTTTGTCAATCATGACATCGAGTGTAATGTCGGATGTGCAACTCCGAGTGGGTATAGAAAACTCTAACGAACTTTCTATATAATTTATTGTAATTACTCAAGAACAACCATTTTCATTCTGACCATTTTCATTTTTGACCAAACAAGTGTCAAGGGTACGTGATAATTTCTAGATTAAATGTATTATCAGGTAATCAGTTTCTCCTACTTCTGATAATCATGCCCGATAATTCTGCAAATGTCTTCCTGTTTACTATGCATGTCGTTAAACATCAGTAAAGTATGTAGATACAAGACTAAATTCAAGGCGGTATGAAATTATATATTTATAAAGAGGGAATGCAGGCACATTAAATATTTCATGCAATTCTCTTGATTCATTAAAAGGTACAAGCCTTTATATTTTAAAGAGCTTTTAACAGCTCAATGCTAACACGATGTTAATTAGTGTGAAAATTGTTTCTTGTGGTATTTTTGAACAACATTTTGCCGAAAAAAATCTTATCTTTTACACTTAACTAAAAACGTTTATCCTCTTGGCCCTCGACAACAACAGTGCCTCCCTCTAAGCAAGCTTGGAGCTGTAGAGGAAACGAATCATGATGGAACTCAAAGCCTTCTTCATGGTTATTATTCTTTCACGGCTTTTTCAATCAGGTAAAAAAAAAAAAGATTTGTAATGACATGTAGAAACATTTGTCACTTAAAAATCTTAAAACAAGGAAATTCATAGCAAAACTCATTCTTGAACATCAACATCCTTGCGCCTTTGTCAATCATGACATTGAGTGTAATGTCGGATGTGCGACTCCGAGTGTGGGTATAGAAAACTCTAACGAACTTTCTATATATTTTATTGTAATTACTCAAGAACAACCATTTTCATTCTGACTCCCTTTTATAGGAATCTCTACTCTGAAAACCATGTTTTTTAATTTGCAACAGACTTTACAACGGGTGAAGGGTGATGGGTATAATTTAGATCGAAAGTTGTTTTAGAGGCCAAGAAACAAGCGCAATATTTTCGTGCAACTTGAGATTGTTTATTGCGCTTAAACTTTTACCTCCGCGCTTAACCAATTTTTTATGTTGCAACGCAACAGTTTATTGCGCGATAAGTTGCACAAATATGTTGCCCTCATTACGTGGTCTTCAATTTATTCGAAAAGTTTTCGAATGTAATTTGAAAGGTTCGTTCATTCTTTAGCAGTTTCTACGCAGAACTCCTGTATCTTTATTGTAAGTTTCCATTTCAGTTCGGGCAGATACCTTTAGAAGGAGCACGTAAAACTAACAAACGCAAGACGTCAGTACCACCATAAAAAAAATCCGCATTTGCTGAAATAATATCTCTGCATCTAGACAAAACATAACACTTGTATTCACGCAGTTTGCTAGCACTGACCTGCGCGCGTCTTCTAGAGGTATAGTTGTTTTCTTTGTTCGAGCCGAAATGCAAGGTGCATTAAAATATTTTTACACGCTCCTATCAGCGTTTCAAAAAACAAAAAACTTTGAAATGGTGGAAAAAACTTATCAGGCAAGTTTTGGAGCAAGTTAGTTTTAAACATGCAATGTGACTGAAAGTGCATTTCCTGGACCCAGATTGTAATCAGTACGCAAGCTTTGCGGGTTCTGGGCTTCTATCAATGTGGTAATATTCTTTTTCATCATTGTAGCTTTGTGCAAAGAACATCAAATCAAACGAAGATCCAACATTGTAAGTAGGACCGCTTCCTTTGAATTTACGTATTCATGAAGCAACAAATGTTCAAAGTACTTCAGTTTGCATTGTTGATATCCTTCTGAACCCTTTCCATTTCCAAGATTGAAAAATTAATTATTTTGTTGTTTGCAGCGGTGGCGTTAAGCGACGAGAGGTTTTAAGTGCTGAAATTTTCTTTGATTTTCTTCGATGCCTTTGTAGTAGGCGTTCTCCAAACTCCTTGTCCACTGTGTATCTTTGGAAATCCGATGATCCCAGGTCCAAGATTCCTATCCCAAGTTTAATAATTTTTCTCTATTTCGGGAGGTGCGTTTAACAAGACTCCTAAAGATATTTAGTGTCAGGAGCCAATGATGGGCTCCTGCTCGTGTCCAAGGACTACACATGATCAGTTTAATGAGTTCTGTTGACTAGAGGCCATATTTTCAATTATGCAAACTAGCTAGCCCGATTTGTCGCATATATGCATTTTCCTCAATAGCAACTGAAAAATATCTCAACAAGCCATCATCGTTTCTTACCATTGCCGGGTGAAAGTCATGTTCCAGACGTGAAATGTTTACAGGAAGTATTCAGAGAAAATTACGACTGAGCCCCTATATCTTCCCGTTTCGACTTCGTGTTGGGGTTTCGAAGGCCGGTCCTTTTACAACTGACAAGGGGGCAGTGTTCACACAGCAGTGGCGGCACTTGCCTGCCATTAGTGTCCAGTTTGATCATCCGGAATTCGGAATCGTATGCGGTTTGCGTTTTGGTATTGAAATTCGTCCTTATATTGTAATTTTGCTTCGGGTGCTCCAGTTTTCCTGCATGCCCGAAAACCAACATTTCTATAAACTCAAATTTAATCTGAAAAAAAAATTGGAGAAGAACACTTTGCGGTTCCGCTGCGAATTCCAATATATTCATTTCATCACTTGTTTATTTATACTCATTTATGTACATTTTTGTTTGTGTGTTTACCAGCAACAAATAGCTCTTGGTGTTTACTTATTATTTAATTAGTAATCGAGGAATGTAACGTAAACAATTTTGTTTTTGTTATAGGGCGATCCTAGTCTACAGATGACAGTTAATCACTTCCTTGACAACAGTCTGAGCATTACGCATGGGTAAGAAAACAACAAAAGGGGCCGCTTAACACCATTTAGTGACAACTTTTTGATGGATTCCATTTTATCTAATCAATCTTGGAATGGAAACCATCAAAAAGATTTTCAAAAATATGTCAAAATTAATCAAAAACTTTGTGCGAGTGGAAGCGGTACAGCGTACGACCGTTTCCTCATCAGACGAGCGGCCGTGAAATTATCCAAAACTAAATTTCTTTGGGCTCGAAACATCAGCTTCTTTATGGCTGCCAACGTAGGCGATGTAAAGGGAGGAAGAAGGGGGGATTGGCGAGTGTGAAGCGCGAGGCGCGAGGGAGCGGAAAATTGGGGAGGCTAGTTAACTTTTTAATTTCATGCAAAATTTTATAGTGTTTTAAGTCCTCACCGACGCAGCATCGCCGCTTCCAAGTTTGATACAGACCACTTATTTTAAACTTTGTTTTTGTCAGATCTGAGTATGCGTACGGCTTTATTGTGAAACATTCCCAGGATTCCCAGTCAGACGCGCTTGGTGTTCACGTGACCTGGATGCTGACACCATTTGTAAAGATGACTGAAGTCACGTCTTCTTCACTCGTGGGATCATATCGACTGGAACACAAACGGGATAGCGTGACTTTCAAGGCAAGTGAACTATAACGGTGATGATGACGATGATGATGATAATAACAATGAACATGACAATGGCGATGAAGACGGTGATGATGATGATAATGTTAATGACAATGATGAGATGATGACAAAGATCAATTGTGTTGACAAATAAAACGATAAAGACGACTTTTCTACCCAATCTTGAGAGTTTTTCCATACGGATCTCTTTTACTGAGGTCAGGAACGAACACGAGAGAGATTAACCCTGTAAAAATGCGTCGCTAGTATTTTATCTCAGCGATTGCTGAACTCGAAACTTTACTTTTTTCTCATTTTATAATTAAATTGTAAATTCATTTCAAAACTTTTAGATTGACCAGATTCCTTGGATGAGTGAGGCTCATATAAACTTCAGTCTAATATTCGACAGCGAACACTTCTTGAAGACCGGCTTGCATCGCGTAGTAACGCCGAGTCAACTGTTGTACTACAAGGAATACAGCGAGGACTTACAAGGTCACGTGATAACAAAAGGGGCTCCCTTCTCCAGTCCCCTGCAGACAGTTTCTATGGAGGTTGAGATTCCTGGTAGGATTTTCCCTATTTGTAATAGTGTTATTAAAAATTAAATTTAAAAATTAAATTAATTAATTATTGCATTTTAGAATATTTTTACTTTACCTTTAGGCTATTTTAGACGCTGATTGTAATTTGTAATTAAGTTATTGCACGAGAGATAATAGCATACGAAACTATTGTCATAGTTTTCGTGCTTAGCTCTCGAAAAAAAAAACAAGAGATTTTCCTCTCTTGACTAGAAATATTGTTGTTACTCTTCCACCTCCGAAGAGTAGTCGGTCGGTTCTCAAAGTCTTCGTCTAATCTATTTCTAGGATGTTCTGCGGCTCTTGGAATGGCGTCTGGTGCAATTAAAGACTACCAACTGACAGCGTCTTCTACATACTCAGAGACACGGCCAAATCAGGCAAGACCAAGTAAGTGTGAACAAGCCAGGGAACCTGGAGCTATGGCATTTTACATCTTGTGTCACAGTGGCCTTACTGCCCCTCAAATTATGGTGGGCATTCAAATACCACCACTTTACGGACACTCGTAGACACCTTTTCATTTACGCTTTTCTTGGGCCCGCAAGAAAGCCCATCAGTGCGGACACCCGGCCGTTAACACGTACAACAGAATCTTTTCCCGCCCATACTGAGATCATCTCGTACAATTTTAACCCTGTTGATTAGTACAGCTTGGGTAATTATAACAATTGAAAATTTGTGAGAAAGCCCTATGCATATGATCTGCCACTGCCCCGTCCTCCATCGCAGGATCACTTTGCGAATAACGCTGAAACAAGGAAGAGGTCTGTCTCTTGAAGCTCTCAGGATTGGCTTCCATCCGTTAAAGCTTATTCCATCCCTCGAAACTTTTGGGCTTCCTTTTAGCTACCTGGATTACATTCCATATCTTGAAGCTCCAGGAAGTGGCTTTGATCTCTTGAAGTTTTTGTGATTAGATTTGTTATCTGATATTTGAACTCTTGAAATGAACTGAATTCTATTCCAAAGACCCTTAAGATTGGTTCTGATGCTTTGACGTTTTAATGAATGGATTAGATCCCTTCAAGCTGTCGCAGTTTGGATTCGAACCCTTGAAGTTCGCGAGATTGAATTCATTGTTGAAGTTATGGGAATCCGATTCCGGCTACCCATTAATACTCACGTACCTGGATTCAAACTTTGAAAAACAACGAAAGAAGAAATATACAAAAACAGTACAGAAAACAAGGAAAATTACTTGCTTCTAATGGTTGATTCTCTTACTCGTGAAAGGTGCTGGTAACGACGCTTGGTGCGCGTTCATCTCGAACACGCTACAGTACATTCAGCTGGATTTTACGAGGAAAACACGCGTGACGCGTATCGTGACATATGGAAGAAGCCAGAAGAAACATTGGGTTAAGAAATACACGTTACAATACAGCGATGATGAAGTAATATGGCAGAACTACACAGAAAATGGATTCATAAAGGTACTAGGCAGTATATATAGCACTTAGGCCTAAAGTTCGTCCTTAAAGATGGCCACAGTGGCTTGAAATGTTCGGCTATGTTTGCTAAGGAATCAATGATGTCATAAGAAATGCATCACAAATTATGTCATTCTGGAAAGTTTTATGCATCGAACACCCTGAAGAGATTCACATGAGAAAATTAACTCTTCCCCCAACCCCCCCCCCCCCATCCGCTACTGTATTGACAACGATGAGTCACTTTATCAACTCACCAAATGATGGGGTAACCCTAAAATTTCACCTAATGTCTTATTATGACCTGATCTTTACCTCAATTTAATTATTTTCTCCTTGTAAATATTAGACAACTAGACAAACTTTAATTTATCCACCTTACGATTAGAAATACAATAGATTTCCGATGACGAAGCTATCTACATATCCGTAAAAGACCATGTAAAACTGCAAGCTGTAAATAAGTATGTCGGTTACAGCCTAGTAACCCTCGGTAAAAAGCTGTATTCTTCTAGTTTATAAAAGAAAACAAGGGCAGTCTTCTTGAGTAAGTTCTATACCAGGACCCGGGGGGGGGGGGAGGCGAGCGGTTCGTAGAGTAAGAAACTAACACTGACAACTGGTGAATCACTTTTGAGAATCTTCACAGCATCATAACTTAACAAGTCAATCAGCGGCAGGGCTCATTAAGCTCTCGTAAGTTAGAATAAATCCTTAGTACCCCTTTTTCTTAACAAAAAGAAATTTGTATTCGAATAGTACTTAGGACAGTTAGAGGGGACTTCTTGAATCCTGCTCCATTTCCATAACCAGAAATTTGACTGTATATTTTTCTTCTGTGATTGCTGAAGGTGAAAAAAACAAACAACAAACAACAAAAAAAAAACAAAAAACAAAAAACAAAAAAACCATTTCAAAATACTTGTTTCCTGCTATGTTATTAGTTTACAGTGTGCAGCATATTTGTGATTAGTTTGTATATGTTTATATGTGATTAGAGTACAACGCTTAAATTTTGGCGTGCTCCCATTGGTCGAAATTGATCACGTGACGCGATAGTGTCTCTCCTCAGCGGGCGACTATCAGCGCATAGTGCCCGTTTTTGGCAATTTTCCCTCAAAATTTTGCATTGTACAATATATAAGAGAGTCCTTCTGTCTCAGGCCCGGTGATAGGTTCCCTCGAAAATTTGATGTTCATACTTCATATAAGCCCTCGAACTACGTTCTCGGGCTAATATTTGTTGTGAACATCAAATTTCCTCGGGCAACCTATCACACGATAGTCCCTTTGACAGAAGAACTCTATTGTTTAATTAGTTTATAGTGTGCAATATATTTAGTTCCAAACAATATCATGCACTGAATTCATCGTCACGCTAACAGTGTGTTGTCTTCAGTAAAGTCAACAACAACTGCACAGAATTAAAATAACCAAATGTTCTTCATACTAAGGTTTAATTTAGCTTTATTAAGTTTACATGAAAAAGTAGAAATTAAAAATACACTGCACCATACAAAGTGGAGAGCGAGGCTACAAAGAAACCGCACTAATGGGGCTCCTTTTCCCCGTTTCCGTCCTTATAACATTTCAGCATTTCTTTTTTTCTCTTGTAGGAATTTGTTGGGAACTCGGACCAATCCACTCCAGTTTCCCACCAACTAAGTAATGAAATCGAGGCTTACAGCCTCCGTCTGAGGCCATTGGACTGGGAGAGACTGATTTGCATGCGCTTTGAGGTGTACGGCTGCTCAGCTGAAGGATCGCGAGGTGCGTCCACAAATTGGGAAAAAATTACACCTAAAAATGACCATGTGATACCTCCCTAGACGACGAGAACACCTTCGCTGATTTTCTGCACTGTGGTTGTGACTTGTCTCGAGGGCGGCAGCACGCAAACGAAAAAAAAGTTGAAATTCATTTGTACCCAGTTCATTACGTGCTTGGTCTCATTGCCCTTTTTAATTATTCATTCATAAGAAAGATTACTGGATGGTCTAAATTGAGGGGGGGGGGGTACCTTTTGGCGGTTAACGGTTAAATTTTAGGCCGTTTGACGGTTGACGATTAAATTTTAGGGATGACGGTTATAACAGGAAATTCCGTCGACGGATATAACTTAAATGTTTACAATTGTTGGCTTTTGGGACAATAAGTCCTAATTTATGTGGTAAGGAATAAGTTGGTGAGACGATTTCTCCTGGTCTAATTGGCGTATTGAGCTCACCTCTGAGAAATGAGAGGATTAATTTTTTTTCTGACGTTTTGGTCACTCTGAGATGTTGATCGCGACGCTTGGACTGTTTATTGCTGGTATTGTTCAGGCGATGATGTCGACCGTATTCGGGTGTACCAATTAATGTGGGTTCCGCTCCAAAAGCTAACCTTTCTTCAAATTGAACGGTGTCGGGTCTCACTAGAGGCTCCAGCACAACGGAGGTTTGTGAACGAGCAAGACGTGTGTTCGTAATTTCACTGTTTTATGCGATTCCACTTAAGAATGTAAAAGAAATCATTTTCTTCATTTGGATTATTTGTTCGCATTTTGCTACTTGAGCCCTGCTGTTACTACCGGTGGATTTGGACGACCTGAACCTTTTAAATCGTCCTTGATTTAAACATGCAGTTACTTTAGCGTTATGATTGACGTGAACTACACTCCGCCCGGGGGGTCCTACCTTATCTGGCCTTAACGGGTCACGGGGCCCGATAGGGTATGGTTTTAACGAAGTTTTTTCTTGAACGGGGTATCGATTTCATCACGTTTTTAAACGGGGTATCCGTACATGACCTAATGGCTTAAAGTGCCTACGAAGTAAAAACTAAGTTAAGCTTATTTGAAAGGCCTTTCAATATGAAGAAAAATGATGAAATCTTTTTTTTAATATCTTCTCTCATTCTAGAGATATTCAAGTTAAAAGAAAATATGTGATGACGGCATGAGTGGACACAGTGTGGAGACAAATCACAAAATCAAGAATATCTCTAGAAATATAGAGGAATTGTAACTGAAACTTGGCACCAGTAATGTAGTTTAAGAGAGACACACATTAACGCAAACGGTGACGTTGCCATGACGATGGCTTAGCTTCCAGGCCTCTTTCTTGCAAGAATGACATTTGCCCTTTTCAGGCCTTACAAACATCGTCCACTCCTTCATTGTTGATGAGGAAACTAACACCACATGGGCATAATGTGTGTTTATAGGACAGGTCCTTTTTTCACTCGTTATAGAGTCACAAATGGTGACATTTTGTTCAAAGCTGAAAGAGACTGGAGCCAAGCTTGTTTCTCATGGCAGCAACGCTATATATCTCACCTTGTGTCTTTCTTAAGGCACAATATTGGTGCCACGTTTCAGTTTCCTTCACCCATTCTTTCCAGAGATATTCTTCATTTTGTGATTTGTCTCATTGCTGTAACCACTTAGGTCGTCATCAATTTTATAATTTGCATAATACAAAAACTTGAATAACTTTGGACTGAGCGAAGATATTGTAAAACTGAAAACACCACCCTTCTTCATCTTGAAAGGCCTTTCAAATAAGCTTAACTTAGTTTTTACTTCGTAGGCACTTTAAACGGGACAAGCGTATACGCAATCACCACAAACAGCTCAGTGACTCCATAAAGCTGTAAATAGATTTTTAATTGCCATTGTATTAAAATAAGAACTGAGCTTAACACTACTCCATTGCAGTCTTAAACACGGTATGATTTTGGGTTAAATGTCTCAAAATCGCAGATCTGTGTCGTCAGGGTTTGAGCACCCGGGCCGCACCCTCCTTACTAAAACATCTGCTGTCCCCCGGGCTTGTGCCTCTGTGGCGCCCGCCGCTCAAACAATACCGCTAGCTAGACTAGCTACGTGGGCTGTGCGATAGGCCGCATTCCCGCTCAAGTTTCGTGCGCGTTGTCCGCTTCTCGCTCGTTCGCCCATTCTATACAAATGACATGTTGCCATCAACAAATTCCGCTTTATTTAAATTTCAAGTTTGCATTTTCTTAAGCGCACATGAGCTATAAGTCAGTAATCGATCCGTCCGGCGGTGTTGCGCAAGGATGACACGCAAATTCGTGAAGCGTTCCAAATTTTTTTCTTCTTTGCAACTACTGATGAATTATTTTGACTTGGCACCTGTCGATTTTTCCAGTAGTTTTGACAAAACAACTTTTAAGACCCAAAAACACATTGTGACATCAAGCACAACATTTCTCACAACTATACTGCAGCATGTATCCATTCATGATACTACTTCATTGTGATTCTACTTCGAAACTGGAGAACGTAAGGCTTTGCGCAAACAGTTTCTGTGGTTGTTATAAGGTCACTCTTGAATTTAACTGAATTGCGCGTTGAAATCGGCCACTCGCTGTCGCGTCGCGGCTCGTACGCAAACATAAATTCCTGCCACCTACGCAGGCTAATTGAGAACTCTGATTTCACTGATCGAATCAATTTGACTTTCCACTTGAAACTTCGCTAATAGTTATTACAAGACTTACATGTGCGTTCACGAATGACGAGGCCGGTGTCTTGATCTCAGAGAGTTGCCGCAGTGAAAGTGGTCAGCGGTCGATGATTTGTAACTTCCTCTTTACCTTTGTTTTGTTTTTGTTTTGAATTTAAAATTGTGCTTCGAAATCGGCCACTCGCTGTCGCGGCTCGCCGCGCAAACATAAATTCCTGCCTGCTACGCAGGCTAATTGAGCATTCTCGTCCACAGCGCTGCGATCCTTTTGGCCAGCGCCACGTATCGTGAGCTCTGGCGGGGGCCCAGAGCCAGAGTCCACTGGCTTTTTGGTCAGCGGGTGGTCACTAGTAGAGACTCTGGGATAATGGAATTTTTCATCCCACAAATCGTGGGATTCCGGTTTTAGTGCGCATGCTTCAGTTCAAAACGGAAGTCAAATGTCGTAAAATGGCAGCCATGCGATCCGTGTACAGTATCTATTTTGTGTGTTTGTAAGAATCAAAACGTTTTAAGGGTTTAATCAGAGGCTTAGCTTTGATTATATTTTGCGTGTTTATGTATAACGAAACGTTTTAAGCGTGTAATCAGTACAGAGGCTTAGATTTGGTTATATTTTGTTCAGACTGTTACTGATGTGTATCGCCCAATGAATGAAAGTTTGGTTTGAAGTTAATTGTTAGAATAAAAAATTGTCCAGTTTCCATCAACATCTTCTGCAAAGTACGTGCCTAACAATGTGCCACAATTTTATCGATCGTGATTGAGGAAACCAGTAAAGTCAGTTCTGATAAATGTTTCTTTTTTTGTGTGGGTAACATTGTGTTACAATAAATTTAATACAATTCAATTTATGTATGTTATACGTTTTGGCGGTACTAGAGATTTTTCACTGCATCCGAAGTTCAGTGATCTTGAATGGTAGTTGTGCTTTAATTTATATTTGTTAACTGTTCTTGAAATCTTGTGATTGCATGGAAACTGGTTGACGGGCCTGCAAGATGTGCATAGTTTGGCAATGCAAATACTGCATTTTTCAATTTATTTAACTCTCAACTTCAGCATCCCAGTTTTGTTCAGGGCCCTGAACATTAAAACGAGAAACACTTCTTTTCCTAGCCTGTTCCAGGTTCTCAGATAGTAGGGATGGCAAAAATTAGAAAGGTAACCCCAAAATAAGTTGAGCCGATTTGGAGAAAAGGGGGCTCTTTCTTTATTCGGTTTTCCTTCTATCTTGGAGACTGTGACTCGCTCTCTTCGTAGCAGGTCTTTAATCAAAGGTAGCTGATGACCCTTCAGTACCTGTGATTCATGTAGAGTCACCTGGGCTGTGTACTGCAGGGGCGTAGCCAGGATTTTTATAGAGGTACGCATAATTTTCCAAATCCCCCCCCCCCTCACTTAAGCCCTAAATTTTTCCACTAGCCTTGATTAAAGTTTCTTTATCATCACTGTTGTGAAGTTTTGCGTTAAGAGTAAGCGTTCTTACTTGTATGAAATGACAACCAAGTCATAAAATTCTTCGTAAGTTGTTTTTTTGGGATCTGTTACCGACGACCTTTCGCTCGGTAAATAGCTTCAAAATCCAAGAGTAAACCACATGTATAGCTGGCAGAATTACAGATTCTTTAATTTCCTCAGCAGGATACAGACAGAACCGTAAAACTTTGTCCAGCGACGAGGGTAATGGACTGGATAAAATCTTAAGAATCTAAACAAAACGCTTGATTTCCAACGAAACTAGCGAGATAACTTTGACTAATCTGACGATCGCAAGCACACGTGTTTCAACTGAACGCGCGCTAAGTCTCATGGGAAATTTCCCAAGGGTCTCTTGTGGCTTATATTTCGCTACATGGCTCCCCAACAGTGGGAATCCACTGTTCAAACATACAGAAAAAACTCATAAGAAAACAATCTAGTCAATTCCGGTCAGAAAGAATAACATGACAAAGTCCTTGATAGTTCTCAATGTTCCTTTGACACTAAGCTTCTGATTCTGCAGGCTCCTCGACGGGGAATTCCCGGTCTTGAGGTAAAATCAATACCAACTTGTGAACTGGTCTTTCCAAGTGCTGAACGTCTTGTGTCCTTCTTCCATGATTGTCCAGAAGTCGTGTTCCCATAGCTAAGACCACCTTTCGAACAAAACCATCATCGCTAGGGAGGGTCTGCTCGACTCGAGCTAGCTTCCACTCATTCCTTGGGAGGTGATCATCCTTCACCACAACTATGTCTCCAACAGCAAGGTTTCTTTGCGGTTTGACCCACCTTTGACGCGTTTGCAGCGTGTGCAGAAATTCCCTTCTCCATCTATTCCAAAATTCATTGGCGAGATGCTGTACTCTTCGCCATCTCTTCTTTGAGTAAAGATCTTCTCTTAAGAACACACCAGGAGGAGGCATTAGAACCTTAACCTTCATTGTGATAAGATGATTAGGGGTCAGTGGCTCTGGGGCACCTGGAGACATCATGTCGTTTACAGAGAGTGGTCTTGAATTCACGATGTTCTGAACTTCCTTCATAAGTGTGCGAAAGCTTTCATCATCCAACTGGGATCCGGACTCTTGAAGCAATACTGAGAGAACATTTCTCACAGTCCTTATTTGCCGCTCCCAACTTCCGCCCATATGGCTGGCTGCAGGGACATTCATTTCCATGTCAATCCAGTCGCAATTCTCCTTTAATAAATGACTCTTGACTTTCTCGTGATCCATCTCATTTAAGGCTTCTGCTAGTTCACGCTTGGCTCCGACGAAGTTCGTGCCACGGTCAGATCTGATTTGGCGAACAGGGCCACGTTCAGCCAGGAAACGGCGTAATGCGTTTATGTAGGAGTCAGTCTCAAGTGTATTGGAGGTTTCAATGTGGACTGCCCGTGACGACATGCAGGTAAACAACACCCCATACCTCTTAACTTCTTTACGACCCTCCTTTATAAAGAAGGGACCGAAATAATCCACCGCGCTGTAAGTAAAGGGAGGAACTGGCTCTGTTCGGTCCTTAGGCAGGTCTGCCATTTTCTGGACTTGTGGGGGTGCCCTGAATCTTCTGCAAACGGTACACTTTGAGACGAAACATCCGACCGCGGACGTACCACCAATCACCCAATATCCACGCTGGCGGAGCTCATTATGGGTCATCCCACTGCCTTGATGTTTTATGGCATGGTGGCAATCTTGTATTATCAACTCAGTGATGTGAGATCTTTTCGGTAGTATGACTGGGTGCTTGACACTTTCTGGCATGTTGGCTCTTCTGAGGCGACCGCCAACTCGCAGAATTCCATCGGCATCGAGATAGGGGTCAAGACGGTACATACAGCTGGTCTTCTTCAGACTTGTGTCGCGCTGTTTTGCAGCTTCTCTACTCAGGAATTCTCCCTTAGTATCCAATGAGTGCAGTGTTTTGATTTCTTCCTTAAAGTGTTCATGCTGCAGGCTGTGAATGATTTCTAACTCTGCTTGGGCTAAATCTTCTACCTTTGGTTTCTGACGCTGAGATTTGGACACTTCTTTCGACTTGCTTCTGAGAGCTCGTGGACTCTCTTTAACTTTTCCTTCCATTAGGCGCCTCTTTAGTTGTAAACATAATGCTACTGCATTTTTGGCCTTGAACCAGTCAGAGAAGCTATCCAATCTGCTAATCTCAAAGTGGCCAGGAAATCTTTCCACGGTCTGCGTAACAAGGGCGGAGACCCTTTTCACTTCTGGGTCCTGTGAATCAAGGGGACCAGGCTTGCAACATACTTGTACTGGATGAACATTTGAACTCCACAGAAACTCCGGGCCCTTCAGCCACCGTGAATTGTGTACAAGTTGATGGGCTGTGAGGCCACGTGAAGCAGCATCAGCTGGGTTAGAATCAGTTTCCACATAGTGCCATTGATCAGGTTTGGTGCAGTTGTGTATCTCTTGTACACGATTGGCCACGAATGTGTGAAAACGCCTCGCTTCATTGTTTATGTATCCTATCACTACTTGACTATCGGTCCAAAACAATTCGACGACATCTTGATAGTCTAATTCTTGCTTGAGGCACTGGCTTACTTTGGTCGAGACTACTGCTGCGGTTAGTTCCAGTCGAGGGATGGTAATTGACTTTAAGGGTGCCACTCGAGCCTTGCCCATGACAAATGAGACATGTGCTTGGTCCTGTTGGTTTATCAAGCGAAGGTAGCTACACTGACCATATCCGCTCTGGCTCGCGTCTGAGAAGTGATGCAATTCAACACTCTTTACTTTTCCAAAATCTTTAGGTTTGAAACATCTTGGGATCTCCAGTTGCTCTAACACGTGCAGTTCATTTCTCCACCTTTCCCATCCAGGTCGCACATTGTCAGGGATTGGTTCATCCCAGTCTACATTCCCACGACAAAGTTCCTGAAGAATTTGTTTCCCGACCAGGATAAGCGGAGCTACGAATCCAAGAGGGTCGTACACTGAACATACAGTAGAGAGAACACCTCTTCTGGTTAACGGTCGTTCTTGAATGACGATCCGGAATTTGAAACAATCAGTCTCAATGCACCACATGATACCCAATGTGCGTTCAATGGGAAGCTGGTCGAACTTTAGATCCAAATCTTGCAGTCCAACAGCTCTGTCTTCGGGAGGAATCGCCTTGAGAACTTCTTTGGTGTTGCTGACAAACTTGTGTAAGCGGATACCAGCTTTAGCGCACATGGCTTGACTGTTCTGGATTAACCTTGTAGTGGCGGGGACTGTACTGAGCGACTTCAAGCCATCATCGACATAGAAGTTACGACATATGAAGTCAGCAGCCTCAGATCCAAATTCTTCTTCTCCATCATTTGCTGCTTGCTTGAATCCAAAATTGGCACATCCAGGTGATGAACCGGCTCCAAATAAATGGACCTTCATCCTGTATTCAATGGGTGCTGTATTGAGATCGCCGTTTTCCCACCAGAAAAATCTTAGGAGATCTCTGTCCTCTTCATTCACAAAGAATTGATGAAACATAGACTCAACATCGCAGGAGAATGCTATGGCTTCTTGGCGGAACCTGCACAGAACGCCAACTAAACTGTTCGTAAGATCCGGTCCTTGTAGCAGGTGTTGGTTCAGGGAAGTTCCTGCATAGCGTGCGCTACAATCAAAGACAACTCGGATCTTACCCGGTTTTTTCGGGTGGTACACCCCATGGTGTGGTACATAGTTGACTTTGACAGTTTCTCTAGCACCTTCATCTTCACATCTCTCAGCGCAATCTTCGATAACCTTGTCCATGAATTTCACATAATCCTTGTAATAGCCTGGATTTCTCTTAAAGCGTTCCTTCAGAAGAAAGAGACGTTTGAGAGCAAGGGAACGGTTATTTGGGAGTTCTACTTCTTCTGAGCGTAGAGGTAGTGGCATCTCATAGTGGCCGTCTTCTCGCTTGTGGATTCCTCCACTGAGGATGTTAAGGAACTTCTGGTCTTCAATGGATAGTGACCGCTCATTCTTGCCTCCACATCTCTCTTGAAAATCTAGCTCGAACATCTCATTAACTTGGGCCGGATTCAAGACTTCCTTAACCCGAGAGTTCAGTGCAAATGTTGCACCACAGCGGGGCTTGGCACCTTCATACGTACTTGTTAATTCTTTGGTAATGACCTTGTTAGTCCAAATTTCATAGCCTTCGTTCGAGTCGGGTGAAGAGGAAAGGCAAACCCTGCCAATAATGCCCCAACCAAGATCGGTTTTAATTCCGTACGGATCGTTGTCGGAGCCAGGTAATATTTCTCGAGGTTTGATGGCTCTTGGACAGTTTGTTCCAATGAGCAAGCCAACTTCCATATCCTTCTTGTATGGCAGTAGTTCACTTGCAATGGGCTTCAAATGTTCCCAACACATGGCCACCTCAGGCTTGGGAATCTGTGAACTCTTAAACGGGATCGTCTGCCTCGTGAACACTTGTGGTAAAGGAATACTGTTCTGGTGCTTCATATCCATCACGACTAGGCCCTTCACCTTGCGACTTTCGACGACTTCATTTTCCTTATGCAGGGTAGACAAAAGCAAGTGACTTTGAACTCCTTCAAGTCCAAGTTCCTGTCTTAACTTCTCAGTAACAAATGTTGCGTTTGACTGGCAGTCAATGAGAGCGTATGTCATTTGTTTGTTCATGGGGTTTTCGGAGCTAGATACCCATACCGGAATAATCAAACTCTGATCTTGTCCAGATTCCTGACCTTCAACTCCACATACTGTTGTACACTTGACAGATGCTGGTTCAGAAGTCGGAACAATTAACGGTACAGATGTGGGTTTAGAAGCCTGTTCTGTCTCATCAGACTTGTCCATTTGCTCTTCTCTATGCAGACATGTGGGATGCTGTCATTTGCATGATGCGCACTTCAATCTTGTGGTACACTTATTCTCCTTTGCCATGTGGCCATGCTCTAAACACCTTAAGCAGAATCCCTTCTTGATTAGAAATGATAATCTTTCTTTATAAGGAACTTTCAGAAGTTCTTGGCAAGTGCTCAAGTCATGGGATCCTTTACACCATGGGCATGGTTTGCCGTTAGGTTTCTTGGGATTAGCTGAAGTTTCTCTGGCTCCTGTTAACAGTGAATTAATTGGGGTTCGCCCTCCATGACCAGGGCTTCTCCTACGGTTTCTGCTCTTGTCCTCTCTTTCTTGCTTATTGACTTCTACATCTGAAAGTACCGGTAGACACTGTACATCTGCTATCTCAGCAACGAAGTTGACGAAAGCGGAGAAAGGAGGGAAGTTGTTGTCTCCGTGCCTTTGCTGATAGTCGCGAACCTTCGTCCCCCATTTGGGATGAGCCCAGCCAGGGAGGATCCTTACTAATTTCTTGTTGTCGCTTTCCTTATTTAATGTTTCAAGATCCTCGACTGAATTCATTGCTAGTAAGCAAGTACGTAAAAAGTCTGCAAACTCTCTTAAGCCATTTCCATCCTTCGGCGCAATCCTATGCCAGTTTTCCAACCTTTTCCTAAAGGCATCGGCAACAACAGAAGGGTGGCCGAATCGTTTCTCCAAGACATTCTTCGCTGTTTGATAAGCATCGGGTGAAGATAAGAACTGATAACCTTCCACGACCTTTCTTGGAGATCCAGACAAATACTGAAGAAGGTATAGGATCTTTTCACTAGGATTGATGGCCCTTTTCTCTACGACAGTTTCAAATGCACTCTTTCAAGTTGGCCAGTCTAATGGGTTTCCAGTGAAAACTGTCAGATTTGGAGGTGGCATTCGAGCAGCTTGGAAACTTTCTGTGATTGCGTCTGTGATGCTACGCTGGTCTACTGCTGAATGGAGTGGTGTGGAGAATGTCGGCATCGTTGATTGTGCATACAATGGTGAAAAGGGTGTGGCAACTGGTCTGAGCATCGATGTCCCTACTCCAGGAGTTCTGTGTGCAACAGGAGTCGACACTGTGCTGTGGCTAGGAAGCACTGGAGGAACATTACTAAACACAGAAACTGGAATGTTCTGCTGTTGATCCATAATGTTAGACGAGACAATGTCTTGATTAAGAGGTCTTGCAGGAGAACTGGTACTTATCACAGAAACTGGAATGTTCTGTTGCTGATCCATGAGGTTAGACGAGACGAGAGGCATTGCAGGAGAACTGGTGCTTATCACAGAAACTGGAATGTTCTGTTGCTGATCCATGAGGTTAGACGAGACGAGAGGCATTGCAGGAGAACTGGTACTTATCACAGAAACTGGAATGTTCTGTTGCTGATCCATGAGGTTAGACGAGACGAGAGGCATTGCAGGAGAACTGGTACTTATCACCGAAACTGGAATGCTCTGTTGCTGATCCATGAGGTTAGACGAGACGAGAGGCATTGCAGGAGAACTGGTGCTTATCACAGAAACTGGAATGTTCTGTTGCTGATCCATGAGGTTAGACGAGACGAGAGGCATTGCAGGAGAACTGGTACTTATCACAGAAACTGGAATGTTCTGTTGCTGATCCATGAGGTTAGACGAGACGAGAGGCATTGCAGGAGAACTGGTACTTATCACAGAAACTGGAATGTTCTGTTGCTGATCCATGAGGTTAGACGAGACGAGAGGCATTGCAGGAGAACTGGTACTTATCACCGAAACTGGAATGTTCTGTTGCTGATCCATGAGGTTAGACGAGACGAGAGGCATTGCAGGAGAACTGGTGCTTATCACAGAAACTGGAATGTTCTGTTGCTGATCCATGAGGTTAGACGAGACGAGAGGCATTGCAGGAGAACTGGTACTTATCACCGAAACTGGAATGTTCTGCTGCTGATCCATTGGGTTAGGTGAGCCTGTGTTGATGTGAATAGAGCTAGTAGGAATCGATGAAAGATATTGACGCACTTGCTGTTCCTTATCAATTGTGCAAGGAATGCTATCTAAACTATCAGGTATGTGTTTCTCATTTTTCTCTTCTTCATCTTCGACCTTAGCCAGGGCGGCGACTTCAGCCTCAGCTCTTTCATAATCCTTCTTCTTCTGCATTTCTTCTATTTCACACTCCTTCATCTTTAATTCAAGCTTCTTCTGCATTTCTAGCTTAGCATATTGCCATTCGACTTTCCTTTTTGCTGCCTCTATGACTGCCTTTGCTCTTATCTCTGAGACATTCGAGTTTCTTGTTTTCTTTGAAGAAGATGATCTAGCCGTTGAACGAGACTTGATCTCATCTTTTTCTAATGCGAAAATCCGTTCACCAGCATTTTTTCTTAGTTGCACAGTCCGCTTCAGTAGATCAGAAGATTCACTACAGAGTTGTTGCAATTCTTCTTCCGATAAAAAGGGTGCATACCCAGATTGTGCTATTTCAAAGGCCTGTCGACTTTCTTCTAATTCATTTCTAAGCTGGTGAAGTTCATCAATCTCACTTGCATCCGTCCATAACATATCAACCTTGTCAACACAGTTCCTTAATTTAGTTAAGGCATCTTCATAACTCTTCTTCTTAAATGGCAACTGATACTCAAAACCCTTTTCTGTTAGAGTACGTTTCCTACCTTCCAATTCACCAGATATCGGTTGAGCATCCTGCATTTCCTGTGTATCCTTTGCTGTATCATCTTCATTCGGTTCGTTTATCTGTGCGGACGACGAAATACTCATCTTGAGATAATCCGAGATCCAATGTCCTTGTGTCCAGTCCACGGACTCGCATCCAAAGTTTTACTGTTACCGACGACCTTTCGCTCGGTAAATAGCTTCAAAATCCAAGAGTAAACCACATGTATAGCTGGCAGAATTACAGATTCTTTAATTTCCTCAGCAGGATACAGACAGAACCGTAAAACTTTGTCCAGCGACGAGGGTAATGGACTGGATAAAATCTTAAGAATCTAAACAAAACGCTTGATTTCCAACGAAACTAGCGAGATAACTTTGACTAATCTGACGATCGCAAGCACACGTGTTTCAACTGAACGCGCGCTAAGTCTCATGGGAAATTTCCCAAGGGTCTCTTGTGGCTTATATTTCGCTACAGGATCATTGAAGCACTCAGATCGCTCATTAGGCGGCACGACGCGCCGACTCATAAAATGGACGTTCTTTTTTTCGTCAGTTCACTTAGTCTTCTTGGGTTCGCTCGGCCTGTGAACAATGGCTTACTGTTATAGTGACGTCGATTTTATCAGATTGAAAATCAATCTCTCAAGTACCAGACATTCTCGTCGTGACATGACCTTTGCTGAAGAGTTTTCAACAACAACAACAACAACAACAACAATTTATTTGCATTCCATCGATGGTGTTGCATAAAGAAAAAGGAAAAGAATGATAGGAGTAATTATACAACAATGATTTATAAAATAATTAATAGTAATTAAATTACAATCATGATCTTTGGTTTCTTTTCTGGAAAGCCTCGAAAATAAAATATCCTAGTTTCTTACATATAAAAGGGTCTATGTTAATAAAGAGAAATAATATTTTGTCACGTTCACAAAGAGTGTTAAAGACGGGATATTTCAAATTATATCATTAAAAAACGTTTTCCTTATACACTTATATGAATTGCAGTAAAAAAGAAAGTGAATTTCATTTTCTACCTCACTTGACGAACAATTTTGGCAAATTCTTAGGTCTTGAGGGATTTTCGGGACACAATGTCTACCAGTTTCAGTTCTTAAGTCATGATTGCCCGACCTTAACTTTGCAACTGATTGTCTGTGATATACGTTTTGAAGAGAAATACTTTGATCAGTCTTAAACGTAGAATAAAATTGTAGTTTCCTTTTAGACCGTATAATGTCAAATTGGTGATTTTTCAAAGCGATCATGATGTTCTGTTTTATTTTAGGTAAGTTTTTTTTCAACAGTTTGTGCATTATAGTCTACAACATCATGTATTGTTTGTACTCGTTCTCGATTAGTACAACCATATATCTCAAGAATTTCATTTCTTCAGAATTTCTTTTTATTATAGTGTCCATTTTCTCGATTTCGGAAAAGAAGTCACTGCATATGAATATCTGAATTTCCCTGAATTGAATTAACCTTTCATCTGTCATCGGTAATATGCTTGCATACATTTAATTCCTTACATACCGGAAGTGCAAATTGTCCATAACAGGTCACCGGAAACCACGAACTACTAAAGTTTTTTTTTTTAAAGAAACCCTTTTTTCCTTAGGAAAAGGGGAGGGGGGGGGGGTGTGAGAGACTCTCCACTGTAAATTCTTCAGAATTTCTTGTCATTAATAAAGCGAACATGTTTGCGGTATCTCAGAGTTTCTTCTTATACACAAATGAGTGATTTGTGTGCTGTGTGCCATATTGCTTTTGGCCGGCATTGTTTGCCGGTGTTTTTTGAAATAATTATCATTTATTTATTTGCTTTTTCAATTCATTTCATTTTATTTTTCATTTTCGACTTTTTCAGTTATAGACGTGCGTCCGTGCGTACAGGTAGTTACGCTCCTGTGTAGGCATTAGCTAGGTGGTAGTGGGGCATCAATTACTTTTGTCAGAATTAGAAACTGAGTCAGGTCGCCAACATATGACTTCAACTTTGTTTTGACTGCGAGAGACTGTTGCCAAACCAATAACTTTTGAATGCTTGGACAATATGTCTTTTGAGTATGGAGTAACAATTATTGCTCATTGGCACCATAATTATTTGTCAGTGAATGATTACACAAGTTTGAATAAGGCAGGGGAAGAACTCCAACAGCACTCTACTAAACAACACAATGTAACCCTTTCCCTGATCATAACTCTTTGACAACAAATAATTGGTGTAATCTATTTCCTTGAAATACTGGTCTTGTGTCATATTAATTTTAAATTTTGACTTAAAACCATTGATAATAATTTTTGTTAGGATTCTGGAGACAAAGTTGCCAAGTTTCTTTATGACATGATCCTCTAAGCTGCACCTAGATCATTTAGCATGTTTTAGCACGTCATGAGACTGAACCAAACCAAGAGAACTCCACTGTTCAAAGGTCTGAAACACGTATGCGGTACAAATTTTAGTAAAATTGTGTGGTTTCCGGAAAATGTCCATTAACCTTCCATACCTTTAGACTTTGAAACTAAACTGGTATTTCCAGAGGGGTGGGGGAGTGTTCTGCAGGCACTTTCCAGAGGCTTCGGAATGTTGTTTAAGAACAGAGAGACTCTTGTTCTTGCTATGTGCGCGTTTTCCGTCTTCCTCCGTTGCGAGGCAGACTAGATACTGAAGGGGAAACTGCTATTTGCGAGGGACTTAAATCCTTGTTAGAAATTATCTTGAAATTATATTTTCAGTCATTCTACGTGAAGCTACTTTTCCCTTTCTTTGTTATTGCAGATATTGTTGAGTGTCAACCGTTTCAATTATTCCCTTCACTTGATAATAGGATCGGCAAATAGGAGTTGATACAAACCTGTATAAAAACATCAATGTCGTCTTCCTTCGAGGGTGCTAACAGTTTCAGCCAGATTCTATCGGCCTCGGCAATGACCTTCTATCGAAGCTGCTTGCATTTCCACGGTGTTCCACCGCCAAATGACGGCATTGCATAGCAACTTCCCGCACAAAAACGGCTATGGCCGTATAGCGAAACTTAAAAATTTATTCAGATTGGTGCTCCTCCGAAAAATTTAATAACAAACTTTCATATACCCCTTTCGTGTCTAAGTTGGTCGCAGGCTTCCGGTTTTGTTATCCAGGGCTCCGGTTCACCGTTCGTTTGTTTTATGATCAACCAATCAAAAAAATAGATTTTTTCCATTATCCCAGAGTCTCTACTGGCGACCACCCGCTGACCAAAAAGCCAGTGGACTCTGGGTACGAGTTCACCACGGTCAAACGCACGACGCGTGCGCAGCTCACACCATAATTTTACAAAGGAAAAAACAGACAACTGTCGAAGTTTCACTTTAACCGCAAAACTTAACTCCGTTTCTGAAAACTTAAGCTTTTTACGTTGAGTATGTGTCGGAAATGAAGTAACTAGCATGCACAAGTTTTGCCAGCGTGAAATTCAGTTTGCCGGAACATGTTCTGCATCCTTTTCATACCAACTTCGCGCTCGTAAACTTTTGAACTGATTCACACTTCAAGGCTCTGAAAGACCGGATGTGACGTAGCTTTTTGCGTTTGACCGCTGTGAAGGGTACGAGATTGGCGAGGGCCAGGATAACGCGCAATAGCTGCCCATTTTTGTAACGATGGTAACCGTTATTGTTTCAAATTTCTGAGGCTGCGCAGAAAGCCAGAACTCCGTGATTCGCGGACTTCCTGTTTTCGGACCCTGCCAGAGCTCTTGATCCGTGGCGCTGGCCAAAAGGATCGCAGCTCTAGGGACAAGAATGATTGAACAGCGCATGCTTGTCGTTCCAATTTTGCTCCATTGTTCCAAATGTTCCAATTGTTTCAAATGTTCCAAATGTTCCAATTGTACAAATCTTCCAACGTTCCAATTGTTCCAAATTCTTCCAAATGTTCCAGTTGTTCCATGTTCCAAAATAATACCGTCCATGAAAGATTCCCCTGAGCCCAAACACCATCACCTTTTGTCTTAAACAAGGTATCATTACACGACCTTATGGCTTAAACAGGTAAAGCGTATTCGTAACTTACAGAAACCTCACCACAAGCCGAGTTTTTACCAGTTTGCCAATGGATGAAACTAGCCTTAAACAGGGTATGAATTGTGACTAAATGCCTAAGACAACTTTACAGCTTAATTGGTTTCCCCTCACCCTTTCGGGAAAGTTCTCACCACCGTATTCTTTGACTTTATATTATCCTTTGATCAATTTGAGATTCGAGATGTTTGACGACTCAGTTATGACTGGCTCCCTTAACGGTTGACGGTAAATATTTTCCTCACTTGATGGCTTACGGTTAATTTTTAGGGTGTTTGACGGTTAAGCCCATTTAGACCCTCTTACTCAGGTAGATTGTGTATCTAGTATGCCCTTTTTAAAGTGACCCAATCTGACCAAAATACCCCAGAACGATGGAACTACGGTGAAACCAGGGGAGCAATCGTACGTTACTGTTTACGTTCAGTCCCTTCAGCGTTTACTTGTCATTAATCTGGCAGGAGTTTCAAGTGCTTCGACAGAGATTTGATTTGATTTTTAAATGGCGATGTGAAAACTGATATATAAAAGTTGACAACTCTGAGATACCATCTCAAGATATTTTCGTGTAGATATTCACCTCTGCTAAGATCAGTACATGTGTGGAATTGCCTTTTACTGCATGAGTCTCTGACGGCATGAAATGTAAATGTATTTCATACCTGGGGTCAATTTAATAAAACATTTACAAGTGTAATATGCAAGCTAAAAAGCGTAGCTATTGTTTCCGAGGTTGAAAACAATACCTGCACTTGTAAATTACACTTGTAAATGTTTTATTAAATTGACCCCTGGCTTTGAAGGAATAAAGAAACCTTCCCCTAGAAGGTACTGGCTCAAGATGTTGTCCAAGTTCATATGCACAAATATCGTGAATGCTTAATTTCACCTATCACCAGCACGAAGTACATCGCCTGCACGCCGGTTCCCACTACAGTATAAATCAGCATATGATCATGAGAACCAAACGTATTAACGTTTAAGTGTATTAACATTTAAAATAGTGTATTAACATTTAAAATAGCCTAAAATTGAAACAGGTTCTTACTTGAGAAGAATAAAAGACTGTTTTGGTTTTAAATCATAATCAGTCCCCACCCACATTGAATTATATTTTTGACTAGCAATAACAATCTAAATAGCTTAATTTCACCTTAGACACCAAGTATGTACGAACCGTTTTAAGCAAACTCGGAAAAATGCTGATATTTATAGACGGGATTTTATTGTATTAGGAATTACACGAAGAAAAACATCATCAACAACAACAACAATAACAACAACAACAACAACAACAATAACAACAAAGATCCCCAACCTCTGGTGACACTGAATAGGAGATGCACACTTCTGAGATAGTTGTTCTTTTCCCTCAGTAAATTGCATTTACCCACTCGGTCTGGAGTCTGGTGACATACCAGATGAAGCTCTTCGTCACAGCGTGGACACATCTCAGACTGTCTCTAATCCCTCGGATATCCGCCTTAACAAGGAGGTCCCTGGGGCATTTCCTAATGGCTGGCAAGCTGCGATGGGGAAGCTGGATTATTTGCAGGTAAAAGGGAATCCTTTTTATCAAAGAGGTTCTTCACCCATCAGATAATGAAACGATTTTCCCTAAAATAATACAACTACTTACAATTCACTTATTATGTTAGGTCACATACTAAAAATACGAATTTCTCCCTACTGATGCGGAGACATTTATCAGGTTAGCTCTAATAATAATATTTTCTGGCAGATGATGATGTTGCATAATTCTCTTCTGAAAATCAAACAGACAGTCAGATATACAGTTGGTCAGTTGGTTGGACATAGAAACAGACAGGCAGTCTGTCAGCCAGCCAGCCAGTCAGTCAGTCAGTCAGTCAGTCAGTCCGTCCGTCAGTCAGTCAGTCAGTCAGTCACTCATATTAAAATTTGCTAAATTTAGTAGCCTGCGTAGCATTTCCGTAGATTTTTCTCTTCTGCGTGTTTGAAGCATTTCCCTCGCCCCAAGTTTCGCACGGTGCTGAAAAGCCTACGGAAACGCTTGATACGCAGGCTATAAATTTAGCAAATGACAAAACTTGTAAGTATGTGGGGAAGTTTATTTATTTGATGTTTCAGAAGAGAAATGTATAATCAATTAATTAGCCACTATTAGTGGATTTTATTGTCTTTAATTTTGTTAGTTATTTCGTCGTGCTAGTCGATATTAACCATTAAACAGGAAACTCTAGAACTAGTGCAACAGTTTTACAAATGGGCACATGCAGTGTTGAATTTTTCAGCTAAATTACCCAAGCCGGACCTGCTCCCTTCTGGTGTTGTTGCTCAGCCGGTAATTAGAATTGGAAGTCTTAGATTCGATTCCCGCAGAATTGTAAAAATTTTGTTTACCTCATGTGGTCCACATTTCCCTGAAAGGGCAGTACTAAGTGGGGATGTTATGGTTTCCCTTAAGCACCTAGAGTTACAATACGCACAGAGTTAGTTATCCGATTTTTCTTGTTTTACAAAGCCGTAATCATACTCGGAGGTCCCTAACAATTAATAATAATAATAATAATAATAATAATATTAATAATAATAATAATAATAATATTAATAATAATAATAATGATTTATATAGCGCTGTTTCTACAGGGTATCCAACAGCTCTTTATAATATTTAAAATTAAATAATAGAATTGACAATATTTACAATTAAACAAAAAATAATAACAATTAATATCATGCAGTGTCAATTAAAACATACGCTTAAAAAGAAAGGTCTTCAGCTTAGTTTTAAAAGTAGTTAACGACTTGCAGCTCCTCATATCCTCTGGAAGAGAGTTCCATAACACTGGTGCAATACGTAAAAATGCTCTTTGACCATCAATGTATTACAAGCGAGGATTTACTAGAGGAGCGCAATGTTCTAGAGGGAATATATGGCGATAAAAGTTCACGTAAATAAAAAGGCGCCATAAGCTAACGTTCCAAGATTTATTTTATGAGCGGCCTCGCAGAACTGCACTAATGATGTTCGCTTTTTTGATCGCTGTTTTCAGGTTGATTTTGGTTCGTTACGAAAGGTGACCAGAATAGCCACTCAGGGGTCGGGTGGTACGGATTTTCCTTTTTATGTTGAGAGTTTTCAATTCAAATACAGCAACAACAGCATGCACTGGCATGAGTACAGTGAATATGGAAAGGTCAAGGTGAGCGCCAAGGAACTGGTGACTAGTTACATTGACGGAAAACGGTAAACGGTAGTGCTCCAAGTCGCTCGTATTTTCTTATAAAGGACGAAAACAATAATTACTGTGCGGAGATAAGTTTAGTCTACGATACGCGCGTGCACCAGCCGCCATTTGGATTTACGCTCGTGGAGCAATAAACAGAACGAGCGACTTGCAGCAAGTCTAGGTAAATGGCTACGGTAACTTACTATTTTCTTCTAAGCCATGATGTAAAGGGGAAGGGAAGTTCTCGTTTTGTTACAATTCAAGTTATCACTAGATTAAAGCATCAGGTATGTTCAACGCAGAAATAAAACGTCGGCCTCTGATTTGAGACCAAAGTTGGGTTTTCATAGCCAGTTTCAGGCCTAGTACTGCAATTCTTTCCCTGCTTTTAGCTAAAAAAAGACAAACAGTTGTACCATATTTCAGACCAGAAAGCAGAATATACCTTACTCTAGTTCAAAGTTGCCAAAATTTAGACGCTATGCAGTTCAACACACATAGCTATGTAGATTATTCACAGGAATACGAAGAGAGTCGCGGTGTAAGTTTACGCGCTATTCAGTCCAATAAGTACTTATATAAATTATATTCATGGTGCAGAACAAAAGGAGACACGGACTAAGCCTCGTTTTGAAACAGAGGCAACCTAGACATGACGTATTATCTTTATTTTGTTTCAGGAACTGAATGGACCAAAGGATATACATGAAGCCAAATACTCAGTCGTTGTTAAACTGCTTGAGCCAATCACGGCGCGCTATGTACGATTCATACCAACCGCCGCTCCGACGCTGAAAGTAATGCGAGCTGAGCTGTACGGCTGTATGGCGGAACCGATGCCACCGTATAACGGTAAAGTTTTCTTTACTTACGGTTGGTCAGCCTATTATCACGCTGGTCTCTGTCTAGTCTCTTAAGCTGATTCTTTACACGAGGTTTATTAAGGGCTTAACAAAACTTTGATTTAAGGACGGTGCCTCCTTTTTGTTACTGCGCATACGTTCTGGGCATCTCGGGATATTCGGGTTTCTTAAGAAATTTGCCCACTAATACGACAACATTTTTGTACGGTTTATGACTACGTGGAAAAGGCAGATCTTAGCAAGGACTATTAAAACCAAAAAGAAAATTGGGGGTAACCACGCATTTTTCAGAGATAACTGAGCTTAAACTTGGAAAGAAATCGCCATACATTCTTTGTATTTTAACGCTTTTTTATAATTATGGTTGCTAAATTATCTCTGACAAATGCCTGGTTACCCACATTTTTCTTTTTAGATTACGATTAAGCTTGATAAGACCCGCTTTCCCCCCATAGTCATAACCTTTGCAAAAATACCTCTGTATAAGGAGGCACCGTCCTTAAGTCGGAAATAAACTGGTCCAAACGAATGTGCCAGCTTCGTTTATCGTAACCCACGGTCCTGAGGAGGGTTGAAACACAAGCTGAAGAGTCAACTAGCGAACTTACCTTCTTATGCGTTTTTTCACATAAGACCAAAAATGCTCCTAAATCAGGGCTAACTAAGACCTCGTTTAAATAATCGGCCCTTTGACTTCACATTTTTAAAGGCGAACACAAGGAATTTAAGTGTAAGAATGTAGGCTCATCACTTGGCTTTTGTATTTATCTCCGGATTCTCAGAAAAAAAAGCGTATAATTCAACCCGGATGGGTGGGGCGCGAGGTGAGATTTTCCTCCTTTTCCACTCCAGCCTTATTCAGGTTCAGACGTGGAGGCAGCAACATTCCAAATTCCAATTCGATCTGGACGTCAAGTGTTTACACATTAGCCCCTGGCTCGGGAGATTAGGCGACTACTCCCTCACTATGACGTTAAATTTGATTTACCTTTACCTTACCTTATTTACCTTCTAAGTGGTTAAGACGCTGGATTGTGACCCAAGTTCGGCTCGTCCTCTCGAAACACCTGTTGCAGTTCTTTGTTTTAATAGGACTATTTGTTGATCTGTCACAACACGGTGCGAGAGAGCTACCCTGGAGAAAAGCTTTTTCTGTTAAAGATAGGACACAAGGAAACACATCACAGCAGCAACCAAACACTAGTGACATTGCCAATCACAATCAATTTTGTTTGAGTGGCAGGTGTCCCAGAGTACTCCAGAAGGGCAGTACTGTTGGATCCAGACTCCGGCTGGCTGTACGTCTGTATGTACACTGAAGACAGGTAATCACCTGACAACTAACGTTAAATATGCCTTTATATTAATAATATTTATCTTTATGTCAGTGAAATTTTCACATAAAAAGGAGTATTCATCTGCTCCACTTGCTTTCCATCTGGCAATTGACTCTTGTCCAGTTTTCTTTGTTTTTTTTTTTTTTTAGATCAGAAAGCAGCTGTTTTTCGTCAAGTGATGGCCAGGATTGGAGAGGTAAGGAAATTCAATTATCATACCATTTCTTTACCACTTCAACAATATATTATTACCTCGAAACATGAAACAAGAAAAAAATGATAAAGAAAATCATCAGTCAAAGTCTCGTTGCCGTTCAACGCCTCAGAACTCTGAACGGTGATGGAGAATGACCGAAATTCGGAATTTCACATTTTATCTGCCCACTTTAGAAGCTCAATAAACTGAACGAATGCTGCTCTACAAAGTGTTTACTGGCGCAAGAGACAGAGTGAGTCTCGCTCCTCCTCTCGCCATCTGCGTTCTCTTGCGCCCACAGTCACTTTGCACATTGGATTTTTCTTTCCACTCAACTGCCTTTCATGTCTCGCAGAATTAGAATAGTCATTTGATGACCAGGCCAGTTCATTCCTACCCTGCAAGCAGAGGCCCTTCGATCTTCCTCGATAAGACTTCTCTAGGAAGATCGAAGGGCCTCTGCTCGCAGGGTAGTTCATTCCATTCGCTCTTAAAAATCGGGATTTATCTTATGTTTCTAGATATCGACGAGTTTATCGTGAGTGTCATTGCTTTGGACCCCAGGAGCGGGGTGCTCTTTGGGTTGGACAGCAGAATGAACTTTTACCGGAGTGCCAACCATGGTGCCTCTTGGAAAATCATTTCTCCAAAGCACTTTTATGATGTCAAAAGAGAGGAATCCCTCATAATGAGCACTGGGATCCCGGAGAACATGGTGTCTGTCAGGCCGGGGTCATTTTGGGCAGCAGCTACTTCAAGTGGAAGAAAGTGGTCAGGTCAGCCTGTTTTTTGTGTTCTCATCTCAACCCCACCTTTCAATCTAATCCGGCCGATCCGAGGGCAACACGCCTACAGGTTCAACACATACAAAAAATTCTTGTATTGTAGTTTAGCAAGAAAACATCATCCCAATCAAGGAAAAGCCGTCATTCGTTCCCTCTTTCGTTCGTTCGTTTATTTACTTATTTATTTTATTTTATTTAATACCCTAAATAAAGTTTTTTTTTTCGTTTGCGTTTTTTGTGGTTAAAGTTTCTCAAAACGGTACCGCAGAAATCACATGAAGGCATTACGCGCATTTATTACTTGCATGCACGTAACTGCGGCGCTACGCAGGATAACAGCCATTACAGATTTGCGCTTTGTTAAGTGGCAGGTGTTTCTAGCAATGAAACTATGATTTTGGATTGCGACTTTTATATTTTTTAGTTTTTCTACGAGACTCGTCGTATTTTGCGAAATCCCCCCCCCCCCCCGCCCGCTTCTCCCAAATTCTTACCAGCCAAATTTTCAAGTATTCTAAACAATAAAAAATCGAAGTCATTCGGCAACTTCAAGGTTAAATAAAATTAAGTTTTAATTTAGCGTTGTTTTCGAAAAATGTTTGTACCGGCCCTTGAGACAGTTGATTTCTGCGAGGTCCTTCGTAGAAGATCGAAAAAATTACTCTTTTTGTGTATTATTGAATTGTCATAAAATCTACGTTATTTTTTCGAATTTTTAGTTTCTGCATCTGGCATTCACATGATGACCGCTGACCAGGGAGAATGGAGTATGGTTGCCTCATGGAAATGCTGTGGAAACTAAAAGAGTCACGACATGTACATGTTGAAGAAATTTAAAAAAAATTGTTGTATTGTAGATTACAGGAGAGCGTCATTCTAGACAAGAAAAAGCCATGTACCTACATTTATTTACTTCTGGATCGATAGTTGAAAAATCTTGATAAAACTCATATAGGTTAAAGGTGATTCAGTAGTGCAACGTAATATTACCATCGCAAGAGCCCACTACCAATGGGCTCCTACCATCGTCATCGTGCAACGTAGCTGGTAAACAATTTCTTAGCCTGTAAACAGGCTTCGCAGTGGGGAAAAAGCGCGAAAATAACTTGCTCTTTGTTTTCTTCGCTCTTTACCCGACCAGAGAGCCTGTTCACAGGCTAACAATTTCTTAACACATTAACGTTTGTATTATTTCCGGAACATGCATTGTATCTAAATTCAAGTTTTATGCATCGTATCTAATTCTAATTTTATACCGTATGTTACACGACCCCACAAGCATTTTGCTTTAAATTTTTTATCGTGTAATTCTATTTAAATAAAGGATATGATGATGATGATGATGATGATGATGATGTTGATGATGTTGAACTTGCAACATGTTAATTCCCAACAATACACTTCGTTTAAATTGCCCACTTGCTATGTCACACGATGCTGACATTTAAAGAAACAATCTTAGGTTAAAATCGCCCTATGTAGTAACAGCTCTACTATTCTTCAGTTACAATTTTTTTGTTGTATTTCGGTTCGGAGGTACTAAAGGCATGAAATAATATATATTGTAATAAACACAGGTCCACGAAGTGTTAAACAAAAGACAAGTTTTCACCTGGAAAGGAAACGCCTGGAGTTGCACTGAGATCATTGAGGAAATGGTTTTGCATGTGTAGCCTCTTTCAGAAGCTCAGTTTGTTGGGAGCAAAGTAAAGTCAACCCGTAAAGAAAAAAAGGAAACAGCAATAGCAACATCAAAAGAGCGAATCACCTCCAACAGTATTTTCACTTCGCGAATTTCCTTTCCTTCTCTCCCCCCAATTTGAGCGTCTGTAGCAGCAACACCTTGTTTAGAAGTAGTTTAGATTTTGTAAACCATCTGAAAAGGTATAATTGAAGTAGTAGAATAAAAGGTGGCAATTGAATGATTCGTTCAGTTAATAAAGGACAGATTGTGTTGCCACTCTTCTTGGAATGCCGGAGGTTTCTGTTTTTCTGTGAGGAGAAGCGAAACAGCACTGCCACGAAGCGCCCAATCGGAAACCTTTACAAACACCTTTCCAGGCTGCTTTCCAAACGCTGTCATTTCTTGATGTTTTCTCAGCGTCCTTCTAGTGAGAGATCATCATTTCTCTTCTCTGCTTGTCTTGTTTGTTGCGACCAGACATCATTCCGTAATCTTGATTTCTGTTGGGTTTACAGCTCACTATCACGCGTACTTATACCTTTTTAAATTATCCTTTCGTCGTCACTTGAAACTTTGCCTCTTAGTGCCGAGTCTCTAGGCTTGGGATGCCTGTAGATACGCTTGTAACCACTCAAATAACATATATTGAACGATACTTTCCCGTGTTTCTATTTTAATTATTTGCGGTAAAAGGCCAGCGGTTTTGAATTTTCCGATGAATGCTAGTACGGCTCTCTCGTGTACCTGCTTATTCTGTTGTACTAGAGGGTTCTTACTTTTCAGTCTGTCAGTGTGACCATTCAGCTGAAAGTTACTGAGCAGAACGTTTCAGTGGTGTTGTTTGTTTTATAGTATTTTTTCGAAATAATTTAATTTAATTGACATAATATTCGCTAAAAGGTAAAATGATATATATACAAGGCTAAAAAAAAAAAAAAAGATAAAAAGGGGGGGTATAAACAATTAGATTTCTTAAGTTTGGCAGATCGGAGGTCACATTAAATGGATTGCTCTTTGATCTAATTAGAGGAAATTATAATAACGACTGCAAAAAAAAAGAAAAGACTTCTGAAAGTCTTCCAAAATGCGGCAATGTTAAGTTTTTTAAAGGAGGGGCAGTTACAGAGGTAGCTCTAACATTATCGTTTGCGGACAACACTGCTATCTGATGGTGGACGTTACAAGGAACTTGGGTCATGATTTTTTGAGCTACAAATTTGAACTGCTCCAAAAAAATTTCGAAAAGAGACCATTGGCTGATCCCTTCAGGTACGACTTAAAACTTCAGCGATAAAAAAGTAAAAAACAAACAAACAAACAAACAAACAAACAAACAAACAGCAACAAATACAAAGCAAAAAACAATAAAAAAGCAAAGAGACCGATCGAGTTTTACATTTTTCTTGTCGTTTTACGCTTTAGAATTGAAAAGGTTTGTTGATAAAGCAGAAAACTGCTTGTAGCTTTCAATGCTTAGTTTGCCCTCCTCGGGAATGCAAGTGTCTCAACTGATGTGCCTAAAATAGGAATAGAGTTATTATAATCTACAAAATTAACTGGAGTGCTATTTGCTCCAGGTTTTGGGAAAAGAGAAAAATTTTTTTTCGAAACAAATGGTAAATCTTTTGTCCCAGCCCAAATTTCAAATATGTTTTTTTTACACAGAACACCAAACGGTGTTTCCTCAAAACTTTTCTTGGATACATAGCGTCCGTTTAAAAGAAAAATAGCCATACATTTCCCTGAAAGCTCGGCCCTTAAGAGTACCTAACAAGTTCTGAATGTGCCAGCGCTTATGACGAAAACAATTATGCGCGCTTAAAGACTTGCGTGTTCCTACGTCACCCATAGAAGAAAGATATTTCCGATTTGCATCCAGATATACAGTCAAGTGTTTGGAAAATAGAAACTTTTAAAACGTATTTTCACTTGTTTCTTCCAAATATTTTTCGAACCCAAACTTGAAATCCGTCTTGAACGAAAGGAGAAGCGACGATGCAAAGCTCTCTCGAACGCACGAAAAAATGACAAATTATGGCTCCCTATTAGCTCTATCGTGTAAACCCTGTTATAATTATAATTTAAATCTGCAGGAATATAAATTAAACCTGATTTACTAGTACGTATTCCTTCGGCATTTGTAAGTAAGTATAATTGCCTCTTTGAACCCATAGGGCAAAAAGGTTGAATCATGTTCTCCTTCGTTACCCATGAAATGAAAAATTTTCCGCTTTGCAGGGAAAAAAACCTTTCCGGTTGTAGCAATAGCCATTTTGAATCTAGTGTAAGCCTACGCCCGGCTAATTAGAAATACTGTAATATTCATTTCATTATTTTCAAAATTTATGCGTACAACTCTCACAGAGATATGTTCAGTGTCAGTGAATTCCCTTTCCCCCCTTTTTTCGATTGATTGTGTTTGTTGTGGTTGGTCACTGCTTTGGTTTTGGTTTTATAACTATGTTTTACTAACTGCAAGCTGTAGTTTGTTCTGAAGGACTGAAGCACTAACTGAAAACGTAACTTGGACACAGATGCTGGGATAAGCGATTACTGTCTCTTTTCTAAGACAACAGCAGCTCCGAAAAGAAGAAGAAGAGAGAGAAAATCAGTAGAAAATGTTCATTTGTCAATTTTTTTTGTTGTTTCTGTTGTTTCAGTGGAATAAGTATTCTGTGGCATGACAATTTCGCCTTTAACCGGTTGTAACATAAAAGTTTTTACATTCCTTTTGCTATCAGAGGGATGACAATTTTTGCGAGTTACATTTTTCGCTAATAAATCCGAAACAGAACAACCTATATTAGCTTACGCAAAGCAAAACAATATTTTTTCCGCATTTGCAGAAAAACCATTTTATCATGACAATAGGGTATTACATTTTTGGAAATTGACAAAACAGTACAATGAAGTATCTTTTCCTGCTTCCAAGTGGTCATGCTGATTTGTGCATGTGAAATAAATCTTACACGAATTATACCATCCAAACATCTTATATTCAACATCTTTGGCCTGCCAGCCCTACCAGCATCAGTGCTAATTAACCAGAGCCGTCTTATTCGGCCACTCGTGTCTTCAGTGCCTAATAACAAAGGCAACTGTCAATGGAATACAGTGCCTTATAACAAAGACAATAAAACAACTGTCAGTGAAATCATAAAACCAATTTGGGTTGCCAGGCAGCCAACACAGCAGCAGCAATGTATCCACAGGACACCCAAGCATAACATTTGAATATTATTAAAAATGGCGTTTCAAAATATAAGACTTTGTATGGGATTTCGAAGCGAACATTTTGAGCAATACATAACCGCAAACTAACTGAATAAAGTTCATGAAACATTACATGGTGTTGTTTGCTATCCTTACAACGCATTTTGAGCAATTTTAGGTCTATTTACCTTACTGTGTATTAGTACATGTATAATACATTGACAAGGAAGGAGTCATTTGGCCCGATTTAGCCACTATCACCGCTCGACACGTTTCGGAATTCGCTCGAATTTACCCACAAATCTAGTTCAGGCTCCCATTCTGACTTAGCGACTTGACAAAAGGAAGACATACAAGTGATTTTCTCAAAGCCAATTGCACATACCTCGTGTCCCAAAAGAATTATCCACTGCACAAAATCGTAATAGCATCTCAAAATAGGCCGCCATGGATGCGTGAGGATCCCGATAGCCCCGTTTGACCGCGGTCGGCACTGGAAACCAGTCAAATCATGCCCTTATCGGGAGGGCCACGCTCGTTTTGGTCGTGTTACAATTGTAGTAACTATGACCCGGTACGGACACAAAATTGTCGCTCCAACGTAGTCTGGTTCGCGTGAGAAAATCGCTGCGTGTTGCAAGCGGATAGCAAAAATAAATCATTCCCATTTCTGAATTTATATCCATTTTCAGGGTGTATATTTTCTTGTTTTTTTAATAAGTAGGTTACCTGACCGGCTTCATGCAAATATAGAAATAGATATTGTATATACAGTTATAACAATTTTAAAATAAAACATTTTCACGCGCGTGAGGATATGAATTTAAATGAATTTGCCGACTTCGGTTCGAAAAAATATACCTCAGTGGTATATAAAACCTATCGACGATTCCAAAAAATTGAACACATTCAATTCACGCAGAGTACGTATTTAAAATTAACGCAGTAGACTGACCTGTATTACAAACGTTTTGTACATCAACGCAAATATGTTCAATTTACCACGCATGAATAGAAATATAGGAGGAAGGAGAAACACGGTTCACTTTCTCGTTTTCTTGACTCGTTTTCTTGACTCGTTTTCAGTTTCTAACGGCCAAGATCGTTTTAATTTCTTTCGATAACTTAATTCTCTCCATAAGGTCACGGAGTCCCGCGCAGCGATTCCACCATTCTCGCGCGAACCAGACTACGTTGGAGCAACAATTTTGTGTCCGTACCGGGTCATAGTTACTACAATTGTAACACGACCAAAACGAGCGTGGCCCTCCCGATAAGGGCATGATTTGACTGGTGTCCAGTGCCGACCGCGGTCAAACGGGGCTATCGGGATCCTCACTCATCCATGGCGGCCTATTTTGAGATGCTATTATGATTTTGTGTAGTGGATAATTCTTTTGGGACACGAGGTATGTGCAATTGGCTTTGAGAAAATCACTTGTATGTCTTCCTTTTGACAAGTCGCTGAGTCAGAATGGGAGCCTGAACTATATTTGTGGGTAAATTCGAGCGAATTCCGAAACGTGTCGAGCGGTAATAGTGGCTAAATCGGGCCAAATGACTCCTTCCTTGTCAATGTATTATACACGTACTAACACAGTTAAGTAAATGGACCTAAAATTGCTCAAAATGCTTTGTAAGGATAGCAAACAACACCATGTAATATTTCATGAATTTTATTCAGTTAGTTCGTTGTTATGTATTGCTCAAAATGTTCGCTTCGAAATCCCATACAAAGTCTTATATTTTGAAACGCCATTTTTAATGATATTCAAATATTATGCTTGGGCTTCCTATGCTCTGCCCATGCATGCGTGTAATCTCACGCCTGGGAAAAAACAATCACAAATAGACAACCATTGGACAAATCCCAGCTCGTGCAATATCTGTGCTGCAGTATGATTTTTTTATGAAGTCAGGTGATCCCAAAAAATTTATGCTTTGTGGTTAATTTATTTGGATATCATAATGTAACACAGACTAATTAGACCCAGAGAGAAACCTTAATTGATGAGTAGTTCTTTCCTATCGTAACTTTTGCCTCTTCTAATTTTTTCTGTGGTGCTTTGCGTTTCTTGGTTATATTTTTATTTTAAAGCAAAAATTTTGAATGCACAATCCTGCTTTAATGCTACCTCTTTTTAAACGGTCACATAACAATTTCTACTTGACTAGTTTTGACACTAAGACACAGTCACAGAACAGTAAAAACGTGATTGCCTGAAAACTTTTCTAGTATTCGTGGTGTCCGTTTAGAGGGTGGAAAAGCGATCACATTTGATACGTAAAACGCTCAGCCTCAAAGAAACTTTAAGAAATTTTTAAACGTGCGCTCTAATGACACCAGAGATTAGGATGGGCAAACCGCAAATTAACTTTCAGGTTCCTTTGTCTTGTACAGAAGAAAAACATTTTCCGCTTTGACGTTAGCCTTCAAACCACTGAAACTAATGTTCTGACTCCTGTAACAATTTTCCTCTCTCGTGGTCCAGTTCAAACCAATTTCCGTACAGTCAGAACCAATGTGAAAACTATTAAATAATATGAGCAAAACAAAGAGCAAAAAGCTTAAAATTTGTGTGCTTCTTCGTTGGGCATAAAAAGAAAAAAATGTTCAGCATTACAGTAAATTTGCATCCAATTAAAAAGAATTGTTCTCTGTCTGACGGCAATAACAATAGCTCCGTGTTTTGAAGCTAGCGTCAATAGATACGCAACGAATTAAGCCGGCAATGTTGTGAGACTTATCACAGCGTTTTGGAATGCTTAACGCAAATTTGGTGCTTATAGCGCTGAGTGAAAATGTTCATTTTCAGTGGATTCCGTTTTCTTTCGCGAAAATCTGAAGAACATGAATCCGTGCGTGCTGTGTAAGAATGCAGCGTCATCGATATTGGACAAATACAAGTTTTTTTCCGCTTTGCTCTTTCAGTTGTATGGAGAAAACAATGAACTGTTTGTTATGATAAGCCAATTAACGTTTTCGTTATTCTTTGCAGTACGACGCCATTGGGAATTCCATTGGGAATTTTAAACTGGGTTAAAAAGCGCAGGTTCCAAGTCCTCAGTCACAGCTACTGTCAGAGACATAAACATCTCGCACTGCAGTGTTGAAGGCAAGAAAATGAAGGCAATCGTTGCGACTATACTGTTCATCTGTGCTGCTGGGGCTACTCGTAACTGGGTTGGTCTACCAGAAACGGACCTCAATGAACTAGATAATATGCTCCAAGGTAAATACTACTTTTGAATAATTTTTTTGGCAACATTTCTTACTGACACATTGATTACAAAAATAATCTTCGCGGTTATGAAGCAAGCTGCAACTAAGGGAGCATGTGAAAATTCAGTTTAAGCGGGATTCGAACCCATGCCCGACTTTTGCGATTCCGATGCAAAAGCTCTTCCTCGGCGCCTTCAATCCACACAAAGGAGGTGGCTCCACAACACAGAGTCCGAGTGAAAGAATTTTCGCAACAGTTAGGAAACACAAGTTACAGCCCACAGGTAGCATAAGCTAGAGTCGACCCGAGAGGTGTGTGGAAAATAGGATACGACTAAATTAATTGCGTATTAGATCAGTTTCATAACTACAGGTCTCGCGTTGTTCAAGCTACAACTCGATTGCATTGAACAGCTAACTTTAACACAGTTATCGGGACAAGCGATTGCTGTTTCTTTTCTGAGATGGCAACAGCTTGGAACATAAGGAAAAGTAGAGAAAATCAGGAGGAAATGTTCATTTGCCTATGTTCTGAGATGGGAAAGATTCATACTGAACCAGGGACACCCAACAGATCATGTCAATGACCACTTCAGAAATTCGTCCTTTTTGTGATGAAATCAGGGTAATGTTTTCTTAAGTAGGGGGGATGTATCCTCAAACTTTCGTAACTTGGGAAAATTATTTCTTTAATTTTTCTTCGGAGGGATGAAATTGTGTGACTGAAATTTTCTGCTAAAGAATCCGAACAGATCAAGCTGCCGTTAGCTTACACAAATATCCCTTTAAAAGCCACTAAAAAGGGAAAACTTTGCTTAAATTTGCTCGGGTGGCCCAGATAAAATTGATCTTTGCTTAATGGGTGCTGATGTTTTGAGGGTCTCCATGGAACTTTTCGTGAAAAATTTTCCGCCTTCTGCCGAAATTTGCAATAAGGAGCCAATTGCTTTGAAATCTAAATATGGAGCGGCTTATTGCGGCATCGCTTTTCTAAGACCAAATTAGCATTTTTCCGCATTCGCAGAATAACCGTTTTATTCTGAAAATAACGTTATTGTTGAAAATTGGGTTATTATTTATATTGAAATCTCGTCAAAACAGTTCAGTGGAGCATGATAAACATTTGTCTGCCTTTTAGTGGTTATTGATTATTGCACGTATAATATGAAATCTAATATGTAATCACACTATTACATTGCTTTCATGCTATAGCTATAATTCATTCTCAGATTCCTCAACATCTTAATTTATCAGCATGTTAATTTACCAGAACCGCTTTATTTTCTCCGTTTTACACATAACTTCAGTGACTACCAACAAAGATAATCAAGCAACTGTCAATAAAATTTATTACCGCCCGCACGCGGTAAGAATTCGTCATGGTTGGATTTAAGCAGGGGACACGAAGCTCTTTAGAACCTCTAATTTCACTGAACCTTGTTACCGTAAACTCTATTGTTTTCAGGGCTAGCGTCATTGTTTTTTTAGAGCAGAGATCTTGAAGCGTCGACAATTTTTGAAATATTTAACAAATAAAAGAGCTACTCCTGTTTCTCTGAACTGAATCTGTGAGGGACTCGGAAGGAAATTTGCGTGTTTACAGTAGTGACTCGTTTTATAAATAATCAATAATAAAAAAAGTCTTTTCGACTTTTCGGAAATCTGCTTTCTCAAATTCTAAAAAAGTCAATATCTTGCCGTTTTGTCCAACTTTTAGTTGTTCTAAAACTAGTTATGCTTCACTATCGAAGTCAATAAGCAAGTGCAATTAAAACTACTTAACAAAATTTTTGCCAGCATACCTTGATCTTTGGACATTGCTCATGCATGCATGTAATCCAATAATGGGAAAGAACCAATCGCATATCACAACTCGCGCAGTATCTGCGTTTTAATACTTTTTTTTCAAGAAAAATCAGGTGAACCTGAAAATCAACTATACTAATAAAAAATAAATAAAAAAACAAACAGACAAAAAAAAAAAAACAAAACAAGAAGAGCAAAGAAAAAACGACTAGAGAATTGGAACTAGCAGGAAAGAGCAATAGCCCATTTTACAGTTGCTTGCTTAGTGACCTGGCCTTTGATTGGAAGCGAGACTGGAGTTGACCTTGTTTTGATACAAACCCTCCTGCTTTTCATATGTAAATAGCATGAGAACAACATGATTTACATGTGAAAAGCAGGAAGGTCTTTATCAAAACAAGGTCAACACCAGCCTCACTTCGACTCAAAGGCCAGGTCACTAAGCACACAACTGTAAAACGAACCATTTGGAAATTGGAACAGCAGGATCTGGATTGTGGTCGTTCTTATAGAAGAACCTGAAAATGTTTATCCTTCACTTCTTGTAAGCTTTCGTGGTTTTATATTTCAAGACCGCCGTAGAACACAAGCTTAGCTTTCACATAGTCAAACCTAGGTCCTATTGCCCTGATGCCCTGGTCACTGGTGTTTAGGGCATTTGCAGGAAACTAATTTTCATTCAAATGAAAGTAATTGAAATGCACTTTTCTGTGTTGTTTGACGTTTCTTGGTTATTTTAAAGTTTAAATTTTGAATGATTGGTCCTACTTTGTTGCTATTTTTAAACATTTTTTTTATTCACAGACACAAAATCTGTGGCTAATCCAGCGAGCTTCGAAACCTCTGCTGCATTTAGCAATCTGGTGAAAGTAAGTGCAAAATACAGTGCTGAACAAAATGACCACGTCGAAGAAGAGGGATCTGGAGTGAACCCAACGGAGGAGCCGAAAAATCCGATTCAAACATTGGTGAAGGCGGTAAGTGACAGCACTGCAGTTCAAGCTTTTTCGCATGTTATTTGCAATTATAGCTTGGAAACTGCTTGTGCACTAATTGGCAAAAGTATAAAACATATTTTCGAGGTGTCTTGGGACGAGTAATTTGGATTTATAACACCAGACAGTGAATAAACAAGGCTTTTGATAACTGGTTTCACTTAAGTTTTCCATAGGTTACATAAAACGTGGCAGGTATATGCAAAAATGAGGGGGGGGGGGGGGAGTCTTTCTCAGCAAGTAAGCAACCTGTTAATACGAAATTAGACAAAGAGATGAAACCTGTTGTGACGAAGGTTCATGTTGTTTGACAGTTGTCGCAATAGGGATCACGTGACTGATTAAGGTATCGAATTTCGATATCGTTCTTTAAAAAGAATAGTATCGAAAAAATAAAAGAAATTAAAAGAAAAATAATAAAAATAAAAGAATAAAAAGCGAGATGCAGGAGAACCTAAGCAACCCTAACTTACAAAATGACGTTTTGAACGAAGCCAAACCCATATATAATAAGAACATATTGCCATGTTTTTGCCTTCATTACTTTTCCATTATAGATAATCATATTCTTCCCAAAACAAACATTAAAGATTATTCACCACTAAAGGTGGAAATAACACTAAGAATTAAAACAAAGAATAAAGAAGTGAAGAAGAAAAAGTTTTCCAAAAATCGGAAGCTCGCCATTGTTGGTTTCTGTAAGCGGTAACAGAACATGACTCAAATGTGGGCGAAAACACACTTTAAAATGCACGCCAAGCGGAGAAATATTTCCCTCCTTTCTTGTGCTTGTGCTACCTCTTGTGTAATTTATTTCTCGACTTGTTATAGCCGCAAAAGTGTCTGCGTATTTCAGTACAGCCTTTCAATACAGCACCTCCTGAATGTTTTTGGAGAGAATAGCTGAGATTGCAGATAAAATTACTGTCGAAAATGCAGTCAATCAGATTTACGATGCGCCCTAGGGTGTCCAATATTATGAGGATATTGGACTGTTTCAACTAATGCCTTCTTGTTTGTTTGGCTTGTACTGCAGATTAACTCGGTTATACCAACGTTAAAAGACCTCAGAGAGGAAAGAGACAAACAAAGTCATGGTAAGGCACTTAAACTTTGAGTGCTCTTATCCATTTTTATATTTGTCGTTCCATATTACAACTTCACTTTTAATGAAGATACGTCACCAGTGGCATTTTGATGGGCTCCCAGAGATTCCTTCCCCAACCCATCTTTCCTTTCCTCCAGGATCCCCTTCATGTAAGCGAGTGTGGTTTCACCAAAAGACACAAGTGACGGGTGTAAATGAAGCCCGCAAAATGTGGTCCCGGATCACGAGTCGGAGATTGTCCAGGCTGGAGAAAAACTCCCCCTTAAAATAATATCGCATAGAAGAAAAGAAAAAAACCTCAAAATGGGGAAACTCAGAGTAACGTCAGTAACGTCTCCCACTCTTCATTTATCGCTTTCAACCAGCAATAAAAGGGCAGAAAAACATGCTGTTTATTTTATGGAATATTGCAGAATATGCAAAGGAATTTGTAGACGCACTGAACAACGAAAAGGATGACAACAAAGTGAAGTCAGTGTTTGGAAAACACATCAGGCTGCTGCATGAAAGTTGCAATAAAAAATTGCTTGAATTCGCCAAAGCAGCTCACCAATCAGGTAAAATAATTTATCATATAAACTTTTGTTCTTAGGCCATCGTAGCTTTATTAAAAATAAAACGCAAACAGCAGTGATACACATGGTAAACAAACGCATTTTGATAATAAACTTTTCGTATGCTAAGCAACATACATTTTCAAAAGTAACCGTTACAGTGTTTGAAAGCTGTTTATATACGCCACATCAAATCCAACTTTCCTTACAAGGACAGCCTGAACCGCTCTCGGTATCTACAAAGCTGGTTGCTGGGATTGCAATGAATTCTATGTAGGCGAGACAAAACGAAGACTTCACGACAGAAAAACTGACCCTCACTAAAAGTGACCATACGTCAGCAATTGCTGATCATCTAAACTAACCACTGGTCACAACATTAATTGGGATCATTTTGACATTTTAGCGTCCGGCAAAACGGACGTTCATAGTAAAAAAGAAGACTTTGCTCATTCAAGAACTACAGTCATCTTTAAATGTTAACGTTAGCAGTGACAAGCTGATGCTTTATTAGCTATAGCTTCTCAGGACAGACAGTCCGAACTATTAAATTACTGTTAAGATCGTTTTTCTTAATCTCGGTTCCAGACCCCTATTGTTAACTATATAAACAGTTTTCAAACACTGTAACGGTTACTTTTGAAAATGTATATTGTCAAAATGCGTTTGTTTACCATGTTTATCACTGCTGTTTGTGTTTTATTCTTAATCAGGTAAAATAATGTTAATACTTGCTCCTCCCTTTCTCGTTTTTCCCAGGGCATTTAGACACATCATCATCATCATCATGCTCCTCTAAGGTCACCAACAATTTCAGGGCTGGAAATTTACGCTCGTAAACTCAAGAAATTCTAGGGTTTTCCATTCTGCCAAGGTTCCGCTCAAGGTTAAAATGACTTAATGTTTAAGTTGCTCCCTTAATTTCAAGGGTCCATAAACCTATAGCTACTAAATTTTAATACATCTCTCGATTTGTTCTTCTTTTTTTCAGATTTGTTTGAAAAAATTCCGCATGAACATGTGGACTTGGCAGACGTAATGGGAAAGATTATCGAGAGGGCGGAAAAAGGAGAAGGGAGTATGTTGCGCAAACTACTACAATTTTCCTTGAATAGTTGTTTAAATTCTATTCAGATGTGGGTGGACGGTGATCTAATGAAGCAGTTAATACGATCAGAGTGGTTCCAGGGTAGGATGCCCACAGTCCTGTAGTACGAGGCAACTAGGAATATTACTGTACCCCCTTCTTCACACTTCACCCTATCGGATGAGATGGTAGCCCACCGTATGGTATCTTTCAGCATCTTTTAAGGTTTCCCAAAAAGCTTCCTAAAACAAGTGCCGATAAAACATACACGTGAGAGGGTAAAGGCAACTTGGAACACCGTCTTTTGTCTCAATAAAAAGCACGATGCAGATCTAAGCCACCGAACTTGAGTTTAAAAGACAGTTTCCATTGCCAATGGCACCGTGTTTCGAGATTTACAGTAACTTTGTACCGTTTCATTTTTCCTCTTGTTAGACGTTATTGAAGAGTTTTTCAAGGCGGTCGAGAAGCATGGCCTGAAGGATCACCCTGGTTTTAAAGTAATCATGGCGATTGGAGGACTGCTTGGCGATGCTACCTGCGATCTTAAGCTGGATGGTAAGTGAAAACAAATTTAAGTTTTCCCTCAATAGAAAAGAATAGTTTCAAAATAATATCCGGTTATTTTTTAATCGACGTTTCCTGAATGACCGGAATTGATTAAATAAATAAATAAATAAATAAATAAATAAATAAATAAATAAATAAGTAAATAAATAAATGAAGGAGTGAAACCAATAGCTATTATATAGACAAACTGAAAATGTCTAGACCCTAGGCTTGGTGAGAAAATAGGCAAATAAAAGAAGGTAAAATTAAACCAATCACATCAAATACCATACCCAACCGAGGAACTTCTAGCTACATCACTTAGCGCTTAAAACTTCAATTCTTTGTATCATAATTTTTTAATTTGCATTTTCAGGATTTTTAGAAGCAATTGGAAAAGTGATAAAGGAACAGCAAGGACAACAGGTTGATGAAGATGAAGACCATATCCGTGAAAGAGCAAAGTTTATAAGGGATATGCGGAGGATCCTCTTCTTCTGCAAAGGTACTTGCGACAGATTCTTAAAGTAACGACTCCCAGAAATAACGCACCGCACGAATGTGACGATAAAATTAATAGTTATTAGTCGAAGTTAGAAAACCCAGTCCATACTGAGAGTCTAGTCTGGCAAAATGTGTTCGGACCGCCGCAAAAACCATGGTTGTGGACAGAAAAAAACCAGAGTGCTCTAGCTCTGCTATATTTGGCGTCGTTCCGCTGCCAAATGCTGCAAACTCAAGCGATGTTCGCAGCAGAACTCAACAAAGATGTAGTCCTCGAAGGCAAATTTCGTAACTTGAACTTTTTGCCATTCACCGAAAAGATAACTGAGTATTGTTGTGAACTTTCTCTTTCCATTTATAGATATTAGATATTTTTCTCAAGTTTAAAACTTCAACGCTGTCGAACAATGGTTTTGCTAAATAAGCTTTTAAGCTTAAATGCTTTTAAAACCTCTTTTTCAAAGGCGACGGTGTTCATGCGATTTCCCGCCAAGAAAAACGCCAGTTGCGATTTTCTAAAAGCACCGCGCGATTTCCCGCCAAGAAAAGATGGCATCCCCTCCTCGTCGGGTTGTCTTAGGACTCCCCACCCCCTCCCCCAGAGTCTATACGGGTGGGCCTACGCTGACGTCAGAACTAAAATTTCTCTGATCGCCTTCGGCCACAAACTGCTCCGCTAAAAGGAAATTAATAGCCTTTCCACCCTGATCGAGACGAGAAAACTGTCCTTTAAAGCAAGGTGTCCGTGTTAACGGTTGGGTAAAGGTAGTTTTCGATGTTTTCTTCCCTTACTCGTGTGCCTATCGTATTTTGGTTAACTAGGATTTCCTCTTGTTTTCTAGCTGTACGCAAAGGTATAAACCAGTCACCAAAGAGCCCCATGCAAAGAGCATTAAGTCTAATGTTTGATGAGGGATGTACGACCAAGGAAGGTAAAGTTTGCTTTTCATTTCCTACACCTCTCAACGAATGCCAGATTTTTAAATCAGGCACCTAACCGCAATTATTTAAGAAATATTGATAATAATGACCTATTAAAATTACAGCCAAGTTAGGTTCTTTGTATAGATCCGGAATTTGAAACTGAACATGGTTCTACCGCCATCAGATTCACTTATGAACAGGCAATGATGAAGGAAATTCTGCCATAAAATGAGTCCACAGCACATCTCTAGGAGCAGTTACTTGACATCTTGAAATATAAACATCCATACAGAAAAGGATTTGTGAATTTCCTTCATTCTTTTCTGACTTTGGCCAAATCATGACTGGCGAATCATGACAGGTGAATCATAACCGGTGAATCGTGATTTGAAAAAAGCTTTGGTATGCACATTACAATAAAATCTATGAGAATGTCAGTCATTTTTAAGGAAATAAGTAGTTACTAAGTGGACTCATTTTATGTGTGAATTTTCTTTGCCATTTTCTCCTCAAGGTCGAAACATGAGCTGTAGGAAACATGTAGTTTGTGTTCCCACCGAACAGTGACCGAACATTGTTGCAAGCAAACAGGGCTGAAATATGTATAACATTTATCACCTTACCGTCAGTTCTGTTGGCCTGTGTCTCTGATTTCCACATCTTTTTCCACAAATAACCCCGTTTCCCTCCGATTCTTGAGTAGTTGTTTGATAGATCAGCTGAATCGCCCGCCATTTTGAAAAACCGCTCAGTCCCAGTTCCACGCCGCGTACTTGAAAACTTCTCTTGAAACCCCAAAAATCACTGGGTGGGAATAATTGGGCCGTTGCTAGGAAATCTTTGCTATTGCCCAACTGTAGGGCCGAAAAGACAATCGCCATTGCTTTTCAAATTCGTCTTTAGTTGGTAAGAGCAAAAAGCACCTTCCAGACCCCCGACAGAACCTAATTTGCATTGCAAATTTTAATCCGTTGTACGACCTTCCATATATGGAAGTCAGTCGTGCACGCTTTTTACGAGCTCGTTACCATGATCTGGCAATGACGCCCCACCCACTAGGCTTAGGGGTTTCTAGTGGGCGGCATAGAACTGGGACTGAGTTTTTTTTTCAAAATGGTGGGCGATTCAGCTGATCTATCAAAACTACTCAAGAATCGAAGGGAAGCAGGGATATTTGCAGAAGGAGATGAGGAAATCAAAGACACAGGACAACAGAACTGACGGTAAGGTGACAATTTTATTGAAGTGTCCACATTTTTCAGTACAGTTTGTTGGAAACAACGTTCGGTCACTGTTCGGTGGGAACTCGAACTACATGTTTCGTACAGCTCATGGTCGAAAACCTGCGAATAATGGCCTTCGAATCATGTTTGTAAACCCAGGTCTGTACACTGCAATGAAAATCGACTGCAAAGTCAAAGAATACTGCAAGACTTATTAACAAGACTAATTTAGTTTACTCTTCTTATAGCGTTTGCTGTCAGATGGACATTGGGGATAATTAGTGACGTGAGTATTTCTAGCATACCGAATAGATATTTTTTCGGTTATAAATGATTGTCAAAATGACTACTGCAGAGACTGATCAAACAACGTGAAAAGACGTTAGTTACAATATTTCGACTGGCCAATACCAGTCTTCATCAGGTTTTAGTAAGGCAAATCACGTATTTACAGAAATATATATGTAGTAGAACAATGAGCGGAAGTTACATATATGACGTGGTATGGTGTGGCTTAGAAATGTTAGAAAATAAACAAAACAAAACAAAACAAAAATAATAATAATAATAATAATAATAATAAATAAAGTATAAAATACAAAAAGAATTAACATATTCGTTATGATTGATATGAAATTCCTAGAAATGTACACCCTAACAGTATTAACGAGCAATAAAAATTCGGAGATCATTCGTTAACTTCTATGTTGCAGGTTATCCAGCTTGGCAAAAAAGTAGCTGTGTTGAAACACATTGACCATGCACACAAAAACGGTATGTATGGATTAACCTTAACAGCGAATTAGGCCTGCGCAAGAAATAATTTACGTAATTCAAATGCATTCTGATTGGCTGAGGAAGGATAGAACTTAAGTTAATATCAAGAATTTCTTTTCCTTTCAATAGAGCGATAACGATATCATCCTTTTTTTTAGTTTCACGTTTCAGTTCTGTAAACCTGTAAATCATTTTCTGAGTGACATTGTTTGATTAGTGCAATATTTCAGGTCAATACAGTCTGCAAATGCGTTCCAAAAATTTCCCTTTAAAGTTTCAGATTTTACACTTGTTCATTACGTAATAAACTAGTGAAAAATAGCAAGCATTTGCACATGATTGTTCTAACTTAAGACAACCATTATTTTAATACTTCATGGCTCTCTTAAGTTTAAGTTTCTGTAGGCATATATTTTGACTTGTATAGTTTGAAACATAACTGCAAGACAGGGATTCGTGGCATAATTATTGTATTGTCACTAGAGGAGGCCAACTTCTTCCTAAACTTGAAGAGGTTCAGTCCAAAATTGATACTGAAACTATGAAACTGAAAGAAACCTCAAATATTGTTCTAAGTGCTGGATTAGTGGATCTAGTATGTGACATTCAAATGAAAGTCCAGTAGAGCCATCTGTTCTTTTTGTTGGGCTCCATAGTTTGTAAACTGAAATAAGTCTGTTGTTTGCTTGGTCATATTTCGGTTTCCTTTCTCAGCGGTAATTAAACTGGTTACAAGCCTTCACGAGCAAGGTAACCACGAGAAAGCCGACCTCGTACTGGCCAACTACGTGCTGGGCTCGATGCGGAGAGGAACACTTGTTGGCATCCTAGTGGAACATCTGAAGTCAAAACCTCCACCTCGTGGCAAGAAACCCGGGAGGGGTTCCCGTGGTGATGAAACGGGTGCTTCTTTCAACATTGAAAACGAATCCACCGACAACCTCGAGGGGACATGGTGAATCGTGCCATGAATGGTAAGTGATTCCTGTCCATTCATGGGCTGGGTAAAACTTTATTTATATACGCTTTCCCCGTCAACCATAATGTAATACTGGGGCTGGATTCATAAAGCCCTCTTAAGTTAAGATGTATTGTTGGAAAACAAAAGCCTATTGTTAAGAAACAATACTTCTAGTATCAAGAAAAGAGGATCAGATTCGAAAACAATAGGTATTGTTTACATGTGTGAAACCGGCCATATTTGGTCATTTTTGAGAGCGGCGAAAACAATGACTAGCTAATGCACGAGGGAAATTCAAAATTTCCGATGACGGCACTCGCGGTAAGTTTGAATCTTCGGCGAAAGCAAAGCACCGGAAAAATTTCCCTGTGGAAGAGGGTAAGAGGAACATTTGTCACGGCACGAATAGTTTCACAGCGGTGGGTGGTTATGGTAATGAATGTCGCTCAACACACGGACAACAAAGAAAAAGTGCAGCTTAGTTTCTCGGCTTACAGAACGAGTAGAAAACATCTATAATTGTTTCGGCGGGATTGAAGTTTGCTAATCAGAGACTATATCAACGGGAATACACATCTGCAGGCTGACACACACGAAATTCAGCAAGGGACTGTTCGCGTGTTTCATTTTGTTCCACACAACTCCTTTCTTTCAAAAAGCAGTTAACCCATTCATTTCTCGTGAAGCTGAAAGGGAACGGAGCATTTAAATTTCGCGCTGCATATAACATTTGGGTTGAAAGAAAAAAAAAACATTCGGCCGTCATGGCTATTTGCATAACTTTTGACTGAACATTGGCTTCCCTCAAAGTCGAGAATACACATCTCCACCTGACACACACGAAAATTCAGCAAATGTCTGTTCGCGTGTTTCATTTTCAGTGTTTTACACAACTCCTTTCTTTCAAAACGCAATTTTAAAAGCCAGTCAATTCTCGCACAGCATAAATAAACCGAACACGCGTTTTCCACTTCGTTGAATAATCTCTCGGTGTGATAAAATGTTACAATGGGCGGTGCGCTCATTAAGAAGAGCCGGGCTTGTTTATTTAAGAAACTATTAAAAGCGTTGTATAGGCTCGAAAACAATAGGTGAGAAAAACGCGGCAAAACAAATCTGTCAAACTGAAATACTAAACGATAACCGTTCCTTGTAGAGTTCTCGCATAACGAACTTTTGAGAAATCCTTTACTAATGTTTATATCTTAAGAAAAAAGGATTATGTTCAAAGAAGTCCCTGTTCATGACTTAAAAGTTAACACAAAGTTAAGTTGCGTCCGTAAGAGATGCGAGTCTTAAAAATAAACCGGTTTGGCAATATATCAGAGTACCTCCTACACAAACAGAAAGAAAATGCGTTTTGTTTGACGCTATCAAGAAACGCTTTTTAAAAAGCTTAATTTCTTAGACAGAGGAGATTGTTTATGCTTTTCTCTCCTACAAACTGGAAAGCGATCTGGGTTCAATGGCAACAAGCGCTGACTAAAAAAGTAACCAAATCTAATGAACGATGTCGCTAGGACAGATTCTTATTTCATAACAACAGTTATTTTGATTTAAGAACGGCGCATACTAAACTATGACTTTTAGAGTTAGCCGAAAATTCTGCATTTTCAGTGACTAACAGACAATGCAGCGAAGGCTCGGCAAGGAGACATTTTCCCTTCGGTACCCCAGAGAAAACAGCATCACGCTAGCACAATCTACACTCCCCACCTCCACCTAAGAAGAAAGTTTGTCACGCCGAAAATTTTACGATCTTCGACGAACTTTTCGTCGTGATCTCGGCATAGCTTCCACAGCGTCCCTGTGAACAAAAGGCTATTGTTCCTGCAGACAACAGGCTATTGTTTGTGCGAATTTGATCCGGTACAATAGACCATTTCTTGATGAGGATTCATCTTGACTTAGGACAGCTTTATGAATCCTGTCCCTGAAAGGTAATTCCCACTAGGGGCGTATGGTCACAATAAAAAGAATAAAACTGTTTAAAATTACTAAATATATATAACTAATTACTCATACTATTTATTAAGTACATTCTAATCAGGAAACAGTGTGCACATTAATTCTATTATTAAAGATAGAAAGGGTTTCGGATTCACGTAGTGCTGCCGGAAGTGAAGAGGTGAGGTCGTCATTGGCAGGCCTACTGGCTCACAACTGCCCGAGCTTTCTGGTTTCTGTAGCACGAAGCGAGTAGGAGCGCGTCTATTCTCCCTTGGAGAGGATGCTAAACAATTGCTGCAGTTACCTTAAGTACTTTCTTAGGATTACCTAATGGTTTGCTGGCCCCCGATTAAACACCCGAGTAGAGAGAGAGAGACTTTGTGGAGTAAAGTTTCTTGTCGAAGGAAAAAAACCGGACTCAAGATGCCAACATTGAACCATCGAAAGTCCCATTGAAACTCCGCGCTAGCTACCACACCACTACCAACGTTTTTGGATTTGGTATTCGTTCCTCAGGTTACCATTCCCCAACCAAACCACCACATTCCGTTTTTGTTTTTGTTACATTAAAAAACTTTGTTTGAAAGAGGTGAAAATTGAGAGAGATTATCCGACACGCGAATTCGCGCGAAAATCAGTCACGCACACGTTTGGAATAACTATGCGCAGTGGTGGTCTAAACTCTGCGATCTTCTATTTCGAAGTAATATTGGAACTTAACTTTAAAAAATTGACGCAAGGGCACTGTTTTTGTGCTTTTTCGTTACCTAACAAGATCGGCCTATTTCACAAAATCAGAGCTATTAAAATAAAGGATATATATTGCCCCGCAACCGTACAGTCAAGTTGAGTAACATAGGTAACACTGTTTTGTTAAAACGTGTTTTTGGTCTTTTGTTTTACAGATGTGTCTTGGAAAGTCCTAAATAAAACCTGCGCTCACCAGCACTGCTCATCACATTTCAATTTGGCCCACAGAGCGCTTTTTTCACTTGATAAACTCAGTCTTGAAGAAGTGTTGTGTTACGTTCCAAATAAAGGCTGTGAACATGGCTAAACACAATCAATAATGAGTATTAATGTGACAACGTAATGGCACTAAAAGTATTTGTGTAAGAATAAACAATCAAGAAAGCACGTATTGTTGGATGCTAATTAAAAATTAGTGGAATCAACATTAATGTTGTTTTGCTCGTTTGTTCCATGAGGTTACCCTGTGTTTAAGAAATGGTGTTTGAAAAAGAATGGGGGAGGGCGAGGGAAGGGGCTAAAAGTTGAATGCCATGTTTCACTACGTTTCTGTCCGTTAAAATACCTCTTGGAGGTTTCAAACAATTTCAAATGCCATCGATCACTGGTTGAGTTCACTTCCCTTCTGAATCTTCCAAAACATTTTCATTACTTTTTAAGAGGACTTCCTTTTTACGACGCAGATATGATTAAGAGAAATTTACTCAAGCATGAAGACAAACTTACTTTTTCTCGATGAATGTGCATGCGCTTTGTCACAGGAATGGCCATTTTTTCATGCAATGACGACAACAACAGCAACAACAACAACATCTTAGAAATGTGGGTCAATTTCCCTCAAAAGACAAGCACCGAAAGAAATACAGTTTATCCCCATAAGCGAAAACTGAGACGGCTTAGCAGTTTTGCGTGGGTTTTGGTTTGGTCATATCAGAGTCAGAGTGTTTACCATTTACCAAAAAAAATAAAAAATCGGGAAATTTCGGTTGGACTATAAATGGTAAGGCTATTTCAGTTTGCCCGACCGGAAAAATTCCAAAATTAAACGGAACTACGTTTCTGTCCGTTAAAATACCTCTTGGAGGTTTCAAACAATTTCAGATGCCATCGATTACTGGTTGAGTTCACTTCCCTTCTGAATCTTCCAAAACATTTTCATTACTTTTTAAGAGGACTTCCTTTTTACGACGCGGATATGATTAAGAGTAATTTACTCAAGCATGAAGACAAACTTACTTTTTCTCGATGAATGTGTATGCGCTTTGTAATGGCAATAACAACAACAACAACAACATCTTAGAAATGTGGGTCAATTTCCCTCAAAAGACAAGCACCGGAAGAAATACAGTTTATCCTCATAAGCGAAAACTGAGACGGCTTAGCAGTTTTGCGTGGGTTTTGGTTTGGTCATATCAGAGTCAGAGTGTTTACCATTTACCAAAAAAATAAAAAATCGGTAAATTTCGGTTGGACTATAAATGGTAAGGCTATTTCAGTTTGCCCGACCGGAAAATTTCCAAAATAAACGGAACGTCTTGAGAGGTAGTCCGAAATTCCCAACCGGAATATCCAGACGGAAAATTGTGTTCCATTTCCTTTTTTCTACTAGTTCCAAGTCCTGCGCCAATAGTCAAACTAGGTCCAGACTCTGTAAATGAGAGTGAATTGCACAAATGTACATGCTAATCTCGAACGGAATTTCCCATTTGGGAGGTTTTGCCTACCATTTGGACAAACCACAGACCGATCTGTTTACCCTGTAAATTTTTAGTGGAAAAGTCGCTGGAATTGTAGTCCGCCTCAATACCTCTCGGTTGGACAAAGGCTTATTTACGAGTCAATCCACAGGCAACCCACACGGCTGGAACTTTTCCCCGGGGGGTACTTGGGTCAATTTTTGCTGGGTATGTGCCGCTGGCCTCTCCAGACCCCTACCCCATTATAGTCTATTCTGTAACCAATTATAGACCCCATGTTAGTCACTTTTGGGCAAATATACCCCAAATCCCTACTTGCCGGAATTTACTTACCCCTGAAATCCCGCAAACGTGCGACCCCATTCTAGTAACTCTATTAGCTCCTGATGAAAATGCAACCCCATTATAGTCAATCCAGTCGTGAAAATGCGACCCCATCCAGCGGCACATCCCCATTAGCCTATTACTAGGAAGTACACCCCCCGGGAACTTTTCAAGCGATGTATGTAGCATGAAACAGCTATGAGTATTACTACCCCCTTAAATATGTCGGCTTACCTCAATAAACCCAAATGGATCGCCATTTACTTAATTGGCGAAAGAGAGATATTGCGGAGTAAAAGTTTATTATATAACCGGAAGGATTCAAGTACAAGGGAAAAAATTCGAAGAATGGAGCATTTTTGAGTTCCCCGTGCTCCTTCACATTGTCAACACACTCAGCGATCATCAACCTCTCTTCCGCCCTTTCTTCATTTGAGGACTTATCTCTCTTCGGATCTTCACTTCAAAACTTTTTCACAAATTTTATTCAATTTGTTGGAGATGACGACATTCCTTCATCAAACAAAGGGGAAAATAACAATAGCGAGTTATCCACTCCAAAGAAAACGCTGACAGTCTCATCGGAAAGTCCGGAAACGCTAACAGTCTCACCTGTCCGTCTAAAAACAATCACAACAATGAGAGACACACTCGGACAGTTAGAAGCTGATTTTACCCACTTCCAAATCATTAGCTCTGGGAATATCCAACTACTAAAGGACAATATAGTCCAACAAGACCACCTGATCAAGTTACAAAAACAATCAGTCAATGATCTGTCCGCTGATCTTTCCTCTCAAATTAAATCACTCCAAGAAATGATTTCTCAACAATCACAAGTTATTAAAACATTGCAAGATGAAAATAAATCTCTTCAGAAAAAGCAAATACAAAATCGCACAAACAAATCACGCACTACGAGAGTCACAAACCAACCTCACAGCGGAAATAAATTTTCTTAAAGAACTCCACTGATGGCAAGCATAACACAAATCCAGCTATTCAACGGTCTGAAACATCTACCGCATCTGAAGGCACCATGCCAAACATCGCCTCGGAAAACAGACCCGAAAATCCAGAACCTCAGACGACGGAAACAGGTACTACATCTCAACTCATTACGCCCGACATCCCCACAGAAAACAGATTTTTACTCCTCCAAGATGGCAAAGATACTCCATTCAACAGACGACAGGAAATCAGTGATCTGGAAATTAACCCTAGCAACAATTCACCCAAAGCACGCGACACACCTCCTACCCCTGCTGTGGTCAACAAGGCTATTTTCCTGTGCGATTCTAATGGAAAATTTCTTGACAAAAGAAAGCTTTTCCCCTCAGGGCAACAATTCAAATTTTTTAGATGTCCCAAAATTGAACACGTATGCACAATACAAGATGAAATTAATCAGGAATCAGAACACCCACACTTAATCGTCATCCACAGCGGAACAAATGATCTTATGCATGGTTCATTTTTACCTGTTACCATCCCCCCCGGGCAACCCCGGGGACAAGTCCAGCCCTTCGGTCCCGGGGGTGGGGAATTGTTTGAAGGCGTCTTGTCCCGGGGGGAGGGGGGCGGGGCAATTCGAAAATAACTTTTTGTTGTTCTTGTGAAGTACGTCACTTCTCGTCCTTCTCGGTTGACGCCGGACCGCGTGGAGGAGACTGCCTATTTCCAGGGAGAATCTCTAGAATTTGTAGCAGACTGGTTAGAGAAGAATAATCTCTCAAAATTAAAATCTGTTTTCGAAGGTAGTTTTATTACGGATTGTTAAACGAATGTGAGTTTGATGCGTACTCGAATGGATGGCGTTCGTCACAAACAAAGAAATATTCTTTCAGCGTATTTATGTGTATACTAAGGCGACTTAAGGTGGCTCCATACAGTTTCTCATCAGTTTCAACAGACAAATGTACATAACTTTTTTGATGATTTTCAGGACATTGATTTACATTTCACTAGGGAAAAGCTACAAAAGCAACTAGCCTAGCCTTTATACTTTTCAAAAAAGTCACAATTTCTGGGCCTGGCCCATTTCCATGGCAACCACTGATATAGTTGTTTGGCTCATTTTTTAAGCTCACCCAGTTTCTTCACGTCATTTCTTGGTTTTTACACGGTGAATTTTGGCTATTTTTGTTGTAAAGATGTTGTCGTTTGAGAAGTCTCAGCTGGCAAAGCTGTGAGAAATTTTGTACATAAGTTTTGTCAGAATAGTGAATTTCCGTTTTCGACGATTAATGCAGAAGTGCATGTACAAAAATTACTCTTACTTTAGTATGATTGAAAAACACAAAAATCCTACAAATGTTCCAATTCTAAAAAAATTTCATCGAGTGGAACACGCGCAATTAGCGTTTGAAAATGCCTCAAAACCCACCTTTTTCCTTCACGTTACCAAAATAAAAATTCTTCAAGTTACGGGGTTGCGCATGCTCATGATTCCTTTTGCGTGGACGAGCGTGGACAGCACGCGGGTAAGCGGTAGAAAAGCTTTTCTAAAGCTTTTCTTTCCAAAGAACAACATTTTTCTGGACAACTGCTTTCCTTTACTGTAAAGGATCCATGTGACCAAAAAATTCGCAAAAATAAAGAAAGAAACGGACAAACAAACAAAAAAGAAGCAAATTTATACCGATTCGCGATATAAACCTCGAACGAAGCCGCCACTTTATTGCCAGCAGCAAAAAATTTCCTTTAAAGTTTCCAGAACGCGGAATCATTAAACCACTTTCAGTTTCATTTTTACCATTAACTGATTACAACCGTTCTTCAAGAAAAAAACTAAAGCGGTCATGTTTGCTCTTAGAACATCTTTTGGTATGCTACCCGAGAAAAGCAGGGAAGCTCGTTCTTTTTATGTTGTAAGCTCAATATTTTGTCTGCCGAGACCCGCGTTGTTTCTTATAGCGGCTACTTGCGTGTTTGATAACTGCATGGAATAGCAAATAGTATATAAATATGCTTTTCAATTTATATTTAAAGGCAGACGTTGGAGAAAGGGAACAAAAATGTCCACAAGAAATTATACGTTTTGAAAAAGACTACATTATTTTTCTGCAAGGTTCAACAAGTCAACAGAACGCCTGCGAAACGCCGACTGTTTTAGAACCGGCCGTCAACTCGATACTCATCCTTTATTCGTTCACTGAATGCCGTCATTCTAGGCATATTTCTTTGTAAAAATAAAAATTGTATTTGAGCTTAGGTACAATTGAACTTTTTTCAATTTTCGGTTTAGTTTTAGACCACCGAAGTTTTTGAAGTCGCACATTGTCAACACAAGTGAAACTTAGATCAAAAGCTACTGTTGACTGATAAATAGACACTGAAATATAAGTGTCCTTTTGAGTTTCAACTTCTATCAAAATTCAATGACAACTGTTACCTCGTTACAAGTGTTTAATCTATTCATCGCTCAATAAAATTCACAAGTCAGCTGTATTTTACTGAAACCGTATGAGAACGGCCGTAGAGACAACTTACCCGACGGCTTGTTAGAAAGGCAAAAACTAAAGCACTTTTCGAAAAAATTACTTACACTTTGGCTCGATCCAAACAAACGTAAGCTTCTCATCCCAGAGATTCTCGACAGCTGACCTGGACAGCACTGATTTTTCAAGTTGAGAACGGTAAGAAGTTCTTCACGCATAATTCTTGAAGGCGCGTAATAATTCGTGCAACGTTTTCAGTCCTCTCTGTGTTGCTTGAACTTAAAGATCGCAATCAATCCAGTCCTACAAGACAGAGCTGAATAACAACTGCGCATGTCAAAAGCGCGCGCCAAGGAAAACTGGGGACGACAAGACAAACAACATAGCAACAAGATGGCGGTCTTTTTAAAAATTTGACACCGCGAAGATTGTCACCTTCGATAAGAGTTTTGCGGAAAACTTAAGTTTCAGACTTCTGCAAAGCCTTCATCTGTTGTCGAGACAAATTTTATCTTTTGCACACCGAGGTTATTTTTCAGAACCAGATGAAAACGTCTCTCAAAAACTCCAGTCCGCGAAAATGCAGTGATTGCGCACTGTGTTGCTTTTATACAACGTGGAGGGAAAGTTCCGGTCACCACACCTGCTCCTGTGTAAGAATACCCGGTCAGGGGAAGAATGTAAAGGCAAGATGACGAGGTTGTACTCCAGGAATGGTAAGAATCTCGCTGCATTTTCGCGGACTGGTGTTTTTGAGACACGTTTTCACCTGGTGTTCAGAAAAATAACCTCGGTGTACAAAAGATATAATTTGTCTCGACAACAGACGAAGGCTTTGCAGAAGTCTGAAACTTAAGTTTGCAACAAAACTCTTATTGAAGGTGAAAAAGTCCGCCATTGTTGCTATGGTTTTGTATTGTGGTCCCCAGTTTTCCTTGGCGCGCGCTTTTGACATGCGCAGTTGTTATTCAGCTCTGTCGTCCTACAATCGTAGAACAATCGTAGGACTGCAACTGTCAGCTACAAAAGCGATTAAACTAAAGGCTTTTCATAATTTCACTGCTATGTGCTCGACAGGTTTTGAAAGGTAAGCCATAAAGATGCCTCAATCAGACTTTGGAAAAGTTCTCCTGGGAGGTTGATTGGCACATGTCATCTGACTTGGACTGTCGCGCTCCTCACGCGCGCGCTTGTGCCAATTTAGTTCCCATTCCTCGCGCGCTGAAAAACTATATGGAGCCACCTTAATATTAAACAGAGGTCTCAGTCCAGCGTTCATTCTTATGAAACAAGCTAAGAAAAACTCTTTTAAAATGCTGCCATCAATTTGTTCACAGGCCTCTTGTACGTATGTGCTATATTTAGAATAAATCACGTGGCGAAGACCATTTCTTTACTTGCTGGCCGTATGCCAGAGCGGTTAACATTACATTATACATGTAGTGTCCTTCGTTCAAGAAACTCTAGAAAAGCGTTTAAGTTCTTGTCAAAACGTGTGGTTTTGCTATTGTACGGAAATCAATATCGTAATCTATGTTTTGTACACAAAACAGCGTATTTGTCGTCGATGAGGAGTCCCGGGGGTGGGGAATTGTCTCTTTCTGCGTGCCTGGGGTTGGGAATAGACCGCCAAGTGAGAACACAAATCCCCGGGGATATGCACGGGGGGGGGGGGGATGGTAACAGGTAGAATTGAACCATGCATTACGACGACAACACCAATAGATGACTTCATCTCTGATATCTCCGTCTTAATCACACAAGCATCCTTAATGTTCCCGAAAAGCAAAGTCATCTACTCTGCTCTCTTACCACGAGCTGATATCTCCTTGCACACTTTGTCCAAAATAAACATGAAACTTATTGACAGATGTTCTACACTACCCAACGTCTACCTAGTGGGTCACGAAAATATCTTCTCTAAGGGATTAGATATCTTACATGACAATAAACATCTAAAAAAGAGACACCTTGGTTTGTTTCCAGCGAATCTAATGGCAGCGATCCGTGGCTGAGCTAAACCACCACGTTCTGCCCCTAGCCAATTGCATCGCTCCTCGCCTTCATCCTCGCGCTCGCTCTACACAACGCCCTTAGAAAACCATGGCTTTCCCAGTAATGCGGTTAACTCCGGCCACTACAGAGCCTATCCAACTCCGGAATCACAACAACAACCTCCACCATTGCGCCCGCCTTATACAAGTTCCTTGGAAGGTTATTCCTCTTACAGTAATGCTGTAAAAAACGGACACCTCAGGACCGACAGAATTTACCACCCTTCGCAAACGCAGCAGCAACAACGAAACCCACTACACTTTCACCTGCAGAATGGTCCGCCTCCAACAATGCATCCAACAGGGAATCTAGAGCCCAACTCTTCAGCATACCTTCAAAACGATCAGTCTGGCGCTAGCAATACTTCTGGAGTTGAAATGCCTAAGGAACTGGTATCGTTCTTACGATTCATTAAAACTTTCCTTTAATGCCTTTTCCATATAATTATTGATTTTACCCTTATTTTAGTACATGTAGTTAACCTATTTATCAGGATATCCAGTGAATTTTGTTTTTGATACCAATATGCCAGGCTGCTCAAATCACTCCAGCAAATTATCTTTTTTCGCATGGAACATTAATGGACTATCTTCAAAATCATTAGGTGACAAATTACGGAATACTGATTGTTTAAGCATGATTAACAGTTTTGATTTCATAATTCTTTCCGAAACATGGAAAAGAGTAAGTGTCGATGTTGAAGGCTTCACGATTGTGACTACAAGTACCTTGAAAACCAGAAAAGGTGGTCGCAACTCGGGAGGGGGTGGGGGGGGGGGTTAGCTTTACTTTATAAATAGAAGTTCAACGATTGGATTTCAGTAGAAAAAGAATCATCAAATTTTTTATGGTTTAAGATTAGCAAGGAGTATACAAAAACCGCAAGAGACATCTATGTGTGTGGCGCCTATATCCCACCATACAATTCAAATTACTTCTGTACTGATCTATTTGACGAGCTTGAAGACGATATTGAAAAATTCTCTTCTCTTGGCTCAATTCTTCTTATGGGAGACTTAACTCTAGAACGGGCAAATATTCTGACATTGTTTGTCAAGAGGGCAACACGATCATAACTAATGATCAATCTGAATCCTCGTTATGCGCCATTCAGCGGAACAGCTTTGATAACGAATTGAATAACCATGGAAAACGGCTTTTAGAAATCTGTAGGAGTGCAGATCTGAGGATTCTGAATGGTAGAACTAGTGGCGATTCATTGGGAAGACCCACATTTCCTGGCAAATCAGGAGTTGGTATTGTTGATTATGCAATATGTGATCAAGATTTATTCCGCCATATCGCAAATTTCATTGTTAGAGAACCGTTGAGTTTATCGGATCACAGTCCCATAATGACATGGCTTAATGTTAATACGGTTAATGATCATTCAGCCACAACAAGTATCAACGATACATTAGTACGTTTACCTAAACAGTTTTTTTGGGAAAGAGATTCCTCACTTAAATTTAGAACCGCACTGCAGTCAAGAGACATTCAGAGAATGCTACATGATTTCCTTATTGATAACAGGCCAAAGAGGAATGTTAACACCTCTCTAGATGCAGTAGAAAATATTCTTATTACAACTGCAAAACGTTGTTTAAAAATTAGGGTTGTTAAGAAACGACATATCAAATCATCTTCTAACAAAAAATGGTTTGATAAAGAATGTCGTCTTAAGAGACACGAATTGAGAAAACTTGCTAATCTAAAACACAGAGATCCACTTAATATTACCCTTCGGGAAGGATATCATACCGTCTTAAAACAGTACAAAAGCCTTCTGACACGGAAGAAAAATGAATATTATCAGACTAAGATTTCGGAACTTGAAAATACAGGAGATAATTCGGACAGCCGAAACTTTTGGAACTGTTTAAAATCAATGGATGATTCTGTGAAGGAAACTAGCATCCCACCAATTTCAGAAGAAAATTGGATGTCTCATTTCCAATCACTACACTCTAACTAACCCCTTAATTTACACCAGGAAGCGGTTGTTAATGAGTTACGAAGTCTAGAAGATGCAACAACACATTCGCATTCTTTGGACTACCTAATAACCGAACTTGAAATACGCACAGCGGCCAAAAAACTCAAAAACAATAAATCTCCGTTTTCAGACAAAATCAAAAACGAAATGATCAAATCCAGCTTAAACCAGTTAATGCCTGTTTATTTGAAATTATTTAATGCGGTTCTTAGCTGGGGCACTATGCCTCAAACATGGTGCGGTGGCCTTATTACACCAATCTTTAAAAGTGGGACTAAAAATGATCCCTCAAATTATCGTGGAATATGTATTTCTAGTTGTCTTGGTAAACTATCTTGTTCCATTCTTAATCAAAGACTTCTTGAACACGTTCAGTCGCTTGACATACTTCATAAATCTCAAATTGGTTTTCTAGCAAATAATCGAACAGCAGACCATGTTCTTACACTACGAACGTTAATAGACAAATATGTCAATTGTCACCAAACGAAAGTATATGCATGTTTTGTGGACTTTAGGAAAGCATTGATTCGGTCTGGCATGATGGACTTCTATACAAGCTGTTAAAAATCAATATCCGAGGAAACTTCCATAATGTAATTAAAAGTTTATATTCGAATTCTACCTCCTCTGTTAGAATTGGAAATAGCCAAACGCGATATTTTCAATACGCCAGAGGTGTGCGCCAAGGCTGCATTTTAAGTCCTTTGCTCTTTAACCTATACGTCAATGATTTAGCTTTCTCGTTTAACAATATTCTATCTGATCCGTTCGTGCTACCAAATGGCACCAAACTCAGTCTCTTTTTTATGCAGACGACTTAATTATATTATCACCATCCAAAGTAGGATTGCAAAATTGCCTAAACGAGTTATCCTCATATTGTAACTCTTGGATGCTAAGAATAAACCCCAAGAAAAAACTCATTTACAATTCTGGAAACGTTATTTAGAAGTTCATAACAAGGCATCCAATATTGCATGTAGAGCTGAAATGGGTAAATTCCCTTTGATCATTGATATAAATAAAAAGATACTTAATTACTTAAACTACCTCCGAGAAAAGGAAGAAAGCTCTATAGTCAAACAATCTTTAAAAATATCGATTGACCTTCATTATAACGGTCACAATAGTTTTTACTCTAGTCTCATGAAAATGGCTGACTATTATAATTTCTGTGACTTAAATTGTAATTCATTGAATGAAGGTAAAATCAAACAATATGTAGATCTCATGAAAAAGAAATATATCTCTTACTGGAACCAAACCCTTCAACATTCGCAAAAACTTATTTTTTATTACACGTTCAAAAAGAATTATAGCCTTTCTGCCTACCTAGATCTAACAAGAAAGAACCCATCTAGAAAATCATTAGTAAAACTGAGAATTAGCAGTCATAAACTTCGGATTGAAACAGGTAGATACGACAAAATACCTCGTGATGAGAGGTTATGTAGCCTCTGCAATTGTAACAAAATTGAAGATGAAACTCATTTTTTACTAGATTGCCCGAGCTATTCTTCGATAAGAGACAGGTTCTTTTCTAAAATAGAACCTAAAATCCCATTTCTACTACTATTATCACATGAGACCTTATTGTCACATCTTATGAATTGTACTGATTATTTTGAAATATTCAATTAATTCCATTCATCTCCTCATGCGTTGAACAGAGATGGTTAAAAATAAGAAATGGTTGTAATCTCTCTTAGTTATTTTAATTAAGTAAGAAATTAATAATTAAATTTTAAGTGGCTTTTGCAGTACTGTAATACTTTGTTATAGCCATGCAAATAAAGCTTGTTGTTGTTGTTGTTGTATGCAATTGTAACAAAATTGAAGATGAAACTCATTTTTTACTAGATTGCCCGAGCTATTCTTCGATAAGAGACAGGTTCTTTTCTAAAATAGAACCTAAAATCCCATTTCTACTACTATTATCACATGAGACCTTATTGTCACATCTTATGAATTGTACTGATTATTTTGAAATATTCAATTAATTCCATTCATCTCCTCATGCGTTGAACAGAGATGGTTAAAAATAAGAAATGGTTGTAATCTCTCTTAGTTATTTTAATTAAGTAAGAAATTAATAATTAAATTTTAAGTGGCTTTTGCAGTACTGTAATACTTTGTTATAGCCATGCAAATAAAGCTTGTTGTTGTTGTTGTTGTATGTTGTTGTTGTATAAGGGACAACAACACCGTAGAGCTAACCAGGCTTGAACAACCGAACTTTCAGATTGAAATTAACAAATTGACGTCAGTTTTTTATGCGTCCGTCCTCTTATTGATGATAAATTTTGTCATAACTTTGGCAGTGTTGTAAAAAAAAGCCAAAACTGATTTTCAAACGAAGGAAAGAAATGCCAGAGTCAATGGAAGGTGCGATTGCCGCAGAATCAGAATTTCATCGCTGTAATTCGGAGAATCACAGGCTCGTAAATTAAAACTTTCGTAAGACTAGGCCAGAAATACAAGGAAAAATTCGAATTGCTCAACTAACCTTTAATCCAGTGAAAACTGTTCACAAAATAATCCGCTAAACACGGTTCAGCTTAATTCCATCGACAGCACAAATTCCCGCTCACCGCCGATTTTCAGGTCTGAGTCCTCAACAAACATCCTCATCTTTTCGCTCTACGGTTGCAATTGTTTCTTCAGTTTTGACCCATAAATTTTAGATGATTTCCTCATTGAAGACTACTAGATTTGTGATATAATACTCGCTTCACCAAGTGAAGCGCTGAAAAGTTTGACAAAACTTTTGCTGATTGCGGCAGCTTTACGTGTTTCATCCGTCTGTACTCTTAGACAATAAAATTTAGCCAATCAGCGCGCGAGAATTCGCTCGGTTATTGTAAAATTAGACTTGGTATTGGTGTGCTGTCCACTAGACATCGCACCTTCATAGTGCATTTGCTCACTTTAGAAACGGGTATAGGACTAGGACCGAATTGCTAGAGTCAGTACATCATAAGCTTTTTTCATTTGTACAGAAAAACCCGCTGTTCCGTTGGGAAATCAAATGGACTGCGATCCTATTCACTGGAAATTTTTCGGAAAAAAGGAATACGTGGTACGTTCAAAGGTATTCATCTTTGCGTCATCACACTAGTGCAATTCTCCTTGACAAAATACGCGGTTTGTTTGTGGGAAATCCGTTTAGCGGGAAAATCCTCACCGGTTTTTTTTACAAATGGAAAGCGCTCTCTTTCAAATGGTACATACTTGACCCGTTCCATTCTGTTTGTGGTAATTCTACTTCCATTTAGCGGAAAATTCTAACCGGTTTTTCCATACAAATTGAAAGCGCTTCTTATTCGTATGCTAGGATGGAACTGTAACTAGCTTGCAATGGAGGCTCATGCGGGAAAATCTTTTGAAACGCAAATCTTGTTAATGATATATCCCGACCGAGTCTCCAACAGGCACACTAGTTCTACCATGAAATGCGAATGCGGTCTACAGGTTGATTGACATTATACTTCGTTAATTCTTTCAAGTTTGGAACCAATCTGTTGAATAGACGTTGAACAAATGGCTTCTAAAAACCAAACGATTTACAAAATTTGTATATATGTATTTTTTATGTTACAGTTCCCGGTGTGACAAACCGAAATATTGGGCACAACACATATGCTTTATTTTTCTTTTAACAATCTAGCACCTGCCTTTTTTCTGCCATAAGCTAAGGATCGGTTTGCTGTTAAAATTGTCTTTTGCTGTGTGAGTGGGCCGGGACGTTTCTATGGGATTTTCTCGTTTTTTAAAACTTGCATTTTCCAGACTTTTGTCTTCCATTCTTTCTAAGGCTAATATGGCTAAGGCTGGTATGCTGTTTTATGTAGCTGGACATTCCGTGATAATTGACTGATTTCCGGGATGATTTTGATCTGGTCCCAATTTTTTACGCGTTTGTTAACTGAATTTTTACATAAAGATTTGATTTATTTTCTACGCTTTTTTAAAGTGGCAGATACTTGGAGTTCCGACGTAGAAATTTTCAAATTAAACGCTCATTTTAAAAATTACTTTTGGAAATGACTTCATAATGAAGACTTTCCTCTAGCTCCATACCAAATTAATTTCAAAATTCCTTACATCACTATTCAAGCAATTGTAATTTGTTCGTTCATCGACGAATAAATTTCTACGTTATTTATTTTCATTATGTTTTCTCTTTCCTTTGTTTCTCTTCAAACGTTTGACTAGAAAGATTTTCCAAGTGCTGCACAAAAGTCACTGTTATTACATAAACTGTTCGAAAACGAAAGATATATATATATATATATGAATTATCAAGCCCCTAAATGGTAGAGCACTGTCTTACTGAAGAGCCAAACATGGAACGCACATCGTTCAACTACTCAACGAAGAACATACCTGTTGCATCAAAAAAGGAATACACCAAGCAATTGATCGAAAAGACGGAGCAGTTTTTATGCAGGATGAGATGGAAAGCTTTCCACTTCTTAAACCCAGAGCAATCCACAGCTAAAGAAACTTTTGGTTTCAAAACAAAGAACTCCCCACCTGCCATCGAAGAGATGAAAAATTTCGAGGAAGGTATGATTAACATTATTCAAAACATCGAATTCAAGGATATCAAATGCCAATTCCAGAATAGCCTAAATGAAGACATCAAATCAGTTAAAAACGATGGCCGTTTATTTGTTAAAGCCGATAAATCTACCAACTTTTACAAAGTAGACACCACAAAGTACAACCAGCTACTGCAGGCAAACATAACCAAAACATACAAGAAAGCCGACATGAGTCAGCTAAGCAAGATTGATGCCGAAGCAAAACTAATCACCAAGAAATTTAATATAGACGACCGGGTCGAGGGAACGGCTATGAAAGAAGCGTTTATTACACTGAAAGACCATAAGGCCAATTTCGCAAACAAACCCACTTGCCGACTAATAAACCCATCGAAACAGGAGATAGGCAGGATAAGCAAACATATCCTGGAGGAAATCAACCGGAAACTCGTAAACGCCACAAACGTGAACCAGTGGAAGAACTCGGCCTCCGTTCTGCAATGGTACAAGAAATTACCAAATAAACGTGAATTGGCATTTATATGTTTTGATGTAGTAGAATTCTATCCTTCGATTTCCGAAAAACTACTCAGCCGTGCCCTCGACTTCGCATCCGATTTCGTGACCATTTCAGCCGATGATCGCCAGACAATTATACACGCCAAGCATTCACTCCTCTTCAGCAACGGAGACCCATGGCAAAAGAGAAATTCAAACACACTCTTCGACGTCACCATGGGAAGTTACGATGGGGCGGAAACATGCGAATTAGTAGGCTGTTACCTCCTCTCGCAACTTAAACAAATACCTGACATAGACATTGGCCTTTACCGTGACGACGGACTGGCGGTACTCAAGCAGACTCCGAGGGAAATAGAGAGAGTGAAGAAAGAAATATGCAAAATATTCGCCAAAAACGACCAAAGAATCAATATTGAAGCGAACAAAAAGGTTGTCAACTTCCTTGACGTGACGCTCGACTTGAACACTGAAAAATTCAAGCCATATTCAAAACCAACAAACACCCCGCTCTATGTGCACAGCAAATCAAACCATCCGCCGAATATTATCAAAAATATTCCTGATTCAATAAACAGAAGACTATCCGACATTTCTTCTGACGAACACGTATTTAACGAAGCAGCAGCTCCATATCAGGAAGCATTACGCAAGAGCGGTTATACCTACAGCCTTAAATTCAAACCTTCACAGCAAACACCACCAAACCAAAAGAGCAGGCGTAGAAAAATAATATGGTTTAACCCACCGTTCAGCAAAAACGTCAAAACCAATATAGGAAGAGCTTTCATCAGCCTAATCGACAGATGTTTCCCAACTGGCCACAAATTGAGGAAAATATTCAATAGGAACACTATCAAATTAAGCTACGGCTGTATGCCAAAAGTGAAACAAATAATAGACGGACACAACAAAAACATCTTAAAGAAAGCAGCACAACCTCAACAAGACACAACCACAAAAACGTGCAACTGCAGAAAAGCAGACGAGTGCCCATTAAAAGGTTAATGCTTGCTAAAAGAAGTTGTGTACCAAGCCAAGATCACAACCAAGGAAAAAACCGAGACATATATAGGCCTGACTGCCACAGAATTCAAGACCAGATGGAGGAACCACCAGATGTCATTCAAGCATGAGAACAAGAAGAATGACACTGAGCTCAGCAAATACCTGTGGCAGTTAAAAGAAAAGAAGAAAGATTTTACAATCACGTGGAAAATCCTTGCAAAAGCAAGAGCATACACCACTCTCACCAAGCGGTGCAATTCATGCATTTCAGAGAAATCTTTTATAATATCTAAACCACACATGGCAACCTTAAACAAGCGCAATGAGCTCATATCGACCTGCAGACACCGGCGAAAATACAATAATTAGTCAGACATCGAGCGGACATTTACGCGCGGGCAAGTATAAATTTTAAATTTCTACGGTTCCTTTACGCGCGCGCTTAAAATTTAAATTTGCGGCTTTTTAAAAAAACGGTTTCTTGTCACGCGAACATATTGCTGATGTAAACCTTAACGATACTTCAGTGTATATGGTGATTAATACCCTGCAAGCAGAGGTTTCCTGGTCGCCCTATGTTCCGGCGGGCGAATAAGTAACCTCTGCGCAAAACTGTCCGATTCTTTGATCTGCCGCCGTCCAGGATTTTGGACGAATTAATTAAAAATACTTGTTTCTAACTAGCGCTCAACCGGTTTTGAAGCTGACGGATGCCGTGAATGCTGTCAAAAAGTGCGCGCGCTGTGATACGCCTGCAAACTTGTTGTAAGCGACAGATATGCTTTTTTGTTACAAAGTTCTTTTGTCATTTCTCCTAGCTCAGAAAATCCGCAGAAAGACAAGGCAGCAATTGTCAAAACTCTATGTTACTGATATTTATCCGGAGTTGAAAGTAACGCTCAAATTAAGCGGGTGCAAGTAACGATTTCATAGAGTTCACAAGTTTTGTTTAAGCTGACGTATGAGCGCGCGTGCAAGAGGTAAGTGACGACGCGTATGACGAATTTTGCGCATGCACGACAGGAAATCGGACGGTTTTGCGCAGAGGTTACTTATTCGCCCGCCGGACCATAGGGTGACCAAGAAACCTCTGCTTGCAGGGTAGGAGATTAACTGATGAGTGGACCAACTCCGTGTTTGTCTACGAAACAGATTTGTATTAAAATCCATGTGCCCTCATTGAGTTGTCCATCTACTGGTATATATATATTTATTAAAAACTGGACTAGGTATATTGTATTTCTACCATTCTGATTGGCTGAACAGAGCCAGGCTATCAGCTCATATACCTGCTGTGACCAAATACGGACAATGAACACTCAACAACAAACTGAACAAAGTGAGCTGGAAGTTTTTTCCTCGCCAGCAACCCGGCGAGAAAAATAGACAAGAAAAATCACTTGGCAGCGAATTTGAATTCAGCAGAAATTCCAACAGCGTCACTAACAGCGTCGTCTAACACAAGTCAAAATTGTTTGAAGAAACTGTGCAGAAAAAGAAATTAGAAATTTAAGCATTGAGCGTTGTGTTTACAATTAATTTCTTTCATCGATCGTCACGTCGATCATTAAAATTGAACAAACGGTAGGTTTTATCAGGAAGCCTTTCCACTTCAAAATATCAAGACCAGACAAAATAAAACACAGTGAAATGGGGCAGAAGCATTTAATAACAACTGTCACACATTCATGACGATTCGGTGCGAAAATCATGAAGCAGTCTAAACAAGTACTAAACAAACTACAGCTGCAAACTACCAAGAAGGCCGAAGGAAGGACGAAAATTTTTTTCGGCTTTAACACGCAAAATTGACACTGGTTTACCTGCACTCGTTGTAGCTCTGTGTTCCAACAGGTCCAAATGCTCAGATAGAAATCGGATGCCATGTAAACGGAGCTGAATCGCTTTTCCAGTTGTTTGAATGTTGTTTTTACCATTCCGTCCGCAACCTCTAAACCGAGAACAACTGCATTTTGTGCTTTGCATTAAACAAACTATGATGGTGAATTCTAATGTTCCTCGCTCCAGTAATCTTGCTTCTGAGCTGCAGAGAAATTACTTCTTCAAGTTCAAGTTGGTTCTGTCTTCATTTCGATCAAACACGCACATGATGGCTCCGTTGTGCAAACAGATTACAAACTTGTTCTGTTTCAACTCCAGCAGCTAATATGGTGAAATTGTACAGCTTCAATCCGCTTTGAACGATGATTACAACAATGTTTCGGGAAAAATCAAACATGTACCATATTTCAGAGCCAATAATTAGAAGATTTTTTTCCCAAACTTGTGCCACTTCGTTCACTTTCGAGCAGTTTTCATTGATTCATTCAGCTTTGCAATGAAACGCTGCAACACTTCGCAAGGTTTTGGCGCCTTTTTCGTTCAGTCATGTGATCGATTCTTGCTCCCTTTTTATCCCTTTTCTCATTTTTCTCTTTCTTTCTTGATTTTTTTAAACCAAAATAGTAGTTAAGTTTTTAATAAAACAATTATTCTACTCGGGCTTGCTGGATATCAAATGATTATAACCAACTCGGCGCTACGCGCCTCGTTGGTTATCTATCATTTCATATCCAGCGCGCCCTCGTAGAATAATTGTTAAATATATATATATATATATATATATATATATATATATATATATATATATATATATATATATATATAGAGATAGTGAATTGAAATCCTCATCGGCTATTAGAGTGCTCAATAGATAAGACTAGAGCGATGAATATGTAGAAATGAGGAGCTGTATTATTTGGTCCAAGACATTTAATTGCTACTCAGAGTTTCATGCTTCTTCCGAAACAATCATCAGGCAACTGCCAGAAAAAACGGTTACAATCAGAGATATTTCAAAAATACAGAACAATACATACTAGTATGTATGTAAGGAACCGTAGAAATTTAAAAATTATACTTGCGCGCGCGTAAATGTCCGCTCGATGTCTGACTAATTATTGTACTTAAGAATGTATTTTCGCCGGTGTCTGCAGGTCGATATGAGCTCATTGCGTTTGTTTAAGGTTGCCATGTGTGGTTTAGATATTATAAAAAACTTCTCTGAAATGCATAAATTGCACCGCTTGGTGAGAGTGGTGTATGCTCTTGCTTTTGCAAGGATTTTCCACGTGATTGTAAAATCTTTCTTCTTTTCTTTTAACTGCCACAGGTATTTGCTGAGCTCAGTGTCATTCTTCTTGTTCTCATGCTTGAATGACATCTGGTGGTTCCTCCATCTGGTCTTGAATTCTGTGGCAGTCAGGCCTATATATGTCTCGGTTTTTTCCTTGGTTGTGACCTTGGCTTGGTACCCGACTTCTTTAAGCAAGCATTCACCTTTTAATGGGCACTCGTCTGCTTTTCTGCAATTGCACGTTTTTGTGGTTGTGTCTTGTTGAGGTTGTGCTGCTTTCTTTAAGATGTTTTTGTTGTGTCCGTCTATTATTTGCTTCACGTTTGGCATACAGCTGTAGCTTAATTTGAATTTGTTCCTATTGAATATTTTCCTCAATTTGTGGCCAGTTGGGAAACATCTATCGATTAGACTGATGAAAGGTCTTCCTATATTGGTTTTGACGTTTTTGCTCAGTGAACGGTGGGTTAAACCATATTATATTTCTACGCCTGCTCTTTTGGTTTGGTGGTGTTTGCTGTGAAGGTTTGAATTTAAGGCTGTAGGTATAACCGCTCTTGCGTAATGCTTCCTGATATGGAGCTGCTGCTTCGTTAAATACGTGTTCGTCAGAAGAAATGTCGGATAGTCTTCTGTTTATTGAATCAGGAATATTTTTGATAATATTCGGCGGATGGTTTGATTTGCTGTGCACATAGAGCGGGGTGTTTGTTGGTTTTGAATATGGCTTGAATTTTTCAGTGTTCAAGTCGAGCGTCACGTCAAGGAAGTTGACAACTTTTTTGTTCGCTTCCATAGTGATTCTTAGGTCGTTTTTGGCGAATATTTTGCATATTTCTTTCTTCACTCTCTCTATTTCTCTCGGAGTCTGCTTGAGTACCGCCAGTCCGTCGTCACGGTTAAGGCCAATGTCTATGTCAGGTATTTGTTTAAGTTGCGAGAGGAGGTAACAGCCTACTAATTCGCATGTTTCCGCCCCATCGTAGCTTCCCATGGTGACGTCGAAGAGTGTGTTTGAATTTCTCTTTTGCCATGGGTCTCCGTTGCTGAAGAGGAGTGAATGCTTGGCGTGTATAATTGTCTGGCGATCATCGGCTGAAATGGTCACGAAATCGGATGCGAAGTCGAGGGCACGGCTGAGTAGTTTTTCGGAAATCGAAGGATAGAATTCTACTACATCAAAACATATAAATGCCAATTCACGTTTATTTGGTAATTTCTTGTACCATTGCAGAACGGAGGCCGAGTTCTTCCACTGGTTCACGTTTGTGGCGTTTACGAGTTTCCGGTTGATTTCCTCCAGGATATGTTTGCTTATCCTGCCTATCTCCTGTTTCGATGGGTTTATTAGTCGGCAAGTGGGTTTGTTTGCGAAATTGGCCTTATGGTCTTTCAGTGTAATAAACGCTTCTTTCATAGCCGTTCCCTCGACCCGGTCGTCTATATTAAGTTTCTTGGTGATTAGTTTTGCTTCGGCATCAATCTTGCTTAACTGACTCATGTCGGCTTTCTTGTGTGTTTTGGTTATGTTTGCCTGCAGTAGCTGGTTGTACTTTGTGGTGTCTACTTTGTAAAAGTTGGTAGATTTATCGGCTTTAACAAATAAACGGTCATCGTTTTTAACTGATTTGATGTCTTCATTTATATATATATGGTGTAGTGGTTAACACATCGACACTAGAAAGTCGAGGACGCGGGTTCAAATCCCGTTCAGGACAATTTTTAGGGTTTTCACTTTGTGTTTGTTTATTCTTTCTTTGACTGGTTTAAGTTCATTTGTGATATGTATATATATTGTATATATATATATATATATATATATAGATTAATAAAAAATGTCCCTAAACTGTTATGCTTGGAAAACAAATACGGAGGAATCCATATTGATTTGCGAACGTTGAGAGTTTCGAAAACATCTTTTTCAGAAGTGTTAGAGTTGTTCTCTTTGCCATGGAATAAAAGCTTTTAATAGAACAAAGCGAAGGAATTTTTCAACGTCTTGTTTAACTGAAAAATCATCGGTTCGCTTGGCTACAGGAACAAAATTTAAACCCTTACTAAGAACTGACCTTTCGGAGTCTGAAAGTGGTAGATTTTCTGGAATGGTGACTACAGTGATGTTATTATTTTCAAATAACGGGTCATTAGTAGCTCAGAGGACCTGTTAATTGTTGAAGTTTTTGGGTTTTAATTTGGCACAGTTGGTTGAAAAGTTTAGAATTGAGTTCCTGGTTTTTGGCGCGAATAGAATGTACTAAAACTGATGGACAAACAGGTCAACGGGGTCGCTATGGGTACCAAAATGGGACCTAGCTACGCCAATCTTTTCGTAGTTTACATCGAAAATCAATTTTTCAGCCAATTTAATGGCACCAAACCTGAAACCTGAACTTTACGGCCGCTACATCGACGATTGCATTGGCGCTACTTCATCTAGCAGAGAAGAACTTGACCATGTTATAACTTCTGTTAACTCCTTTCACCCGGCGCTGAATTATACCTGGGAAATTTCCCAAACTTCAATTGCTTTTCTTGACATCAAAGATTCAGTCAATGGCAACGGCCTATCCACCAGTGTGCACTACAAACCTACAGATTCCCACAGTTATTTGTTGCATTCATCCTCTCATCCTTCCCACGTCAGAAACTCTATCCTGTTCTCTCAATTTCTTAGACTTCGACGTTTATGTAGTGATGACTCCGATTTTTCCAACAAATCAGAGGAAATGCGCCATGTCTTTAAGAAGCTTGGCTATCCTGACTCTGTTGTCAACACGGCTCAACACCGTGCTCAACAGATTGATCGACAGTCAGCACTGCAAACGTCACAGAAGGAAAAGAACGAGAGAATTCCATTTACACTCACTTACTATCCACATAACCTCGCAGCCAAAAACATCATTTTGAAGAAGTTTAAGTTACTCCAAAATGACAATGAAACAGGAAGAATCTTTTCACAGCCTCTATTGATTTCATTCAAACGCGAGAAAAACATAGGGAACTTTCTAGTTAGAAGTGTACTTAAATCTGATGATAAACCGGGTACTTTTAAATGCGCGCGCAAACGATGCAACACTTGTCCTTTCATTCACAATGCGGACAAAATAACAGGACCCAAGCGATCAAATAAAATCACCGATCGCTTTACATGCACCTCCGCAAATGTTATCTATTGCATAACATGCACTTTATGCAAAAAGATATACATTGGTGAAACAGGGAGGAGACTAGGCGACCGTTTCCGCGAACACCTACGAGACGTTGAAGGAAATGACAAGGATGCATCCAAACCAGTCGCCCGACATTTCAATCCCCCTAATCATTCTCGCTAACACATGACAATCTGCGGTCTTTCCCTACACCAGGGTAACACGGAAAGCCGTAAAAATCTAGAACAAAACTTCATTTTTCAAATCGGCACACTTAATCCCCACGGTATGAATGAACGCTTTTCATTCAAGTAATTTATTCTTGTTTTTCACGTTGCCATGTTCCCACCAATAGCGTAGCTCCACCACTCCCCATATAAACGAAGTGCAACCCACAATTCCTTGATTCGCTCTGACGAAGGGCTAACGCTCGAAATGCCAGCTTTCAATCTCTTTACGGTGGCCAATCTACCTTATCAACTTGATAAATCCAAAATTTTGTGTAGTCAGTCAGTCAGTCAGTCAGTCAGTCAGTCACTCATATTAAAATTTGTTAAATTTAGTAGCCTGTGTAGCAATCATTTCCGTAGATTTTTCTCTTCTGCACGTTTGAAGCATTTCTCTCGCTCCAAGTTTCGCGCGGTGCGGGAAAGCCTACGGAAACGCTTGCTACGCAGACTATATATTTCAGAGAATGACAATACGTGTAAAATTGTGGGCAAGTATATTGATTAAATGTTTAAATAATCAATTAATTATTCATTTCCCTTTTATTGTTTTTATATTTATTTAAATTATTTTGCTGTACTAGTTGATATTAACCAACAAAAAAGGAAAACCTAGAATTAGTACAACAGTTTTACAAAGGGCACATGCAATGTTGAATTTCCAGTTAAATTTCCCAGGCCGAACCTTTTCCCTCTTTGCTCAGCCGGTAATTAGAAATTCGAAGTATTAGATTCGCTTCCC